>JAEAOA010000158.1:472500-1077500 GCA_016746295.1 Potamilus streckersoni | reverse complement strand
TCCACTGATTTGCAATGACAAAGTAAAACCTAAAATGAAAACTGAAGTCTTTAAGGCTAAAATTCTGTCTTTTAATAGCTTCATATATTAAAATGGCAGTCTAATTATAGCAAGTTAGGGTAAACGTGTAGAGAAAAAGTGACAAGCTCAAAGGCAAAGAATTTAAAGAAAAAAGTCAATTTTTTAAAAATATTTAGAAATGACATTTCATACCGCATACACTAGCTTATAAGCCGAGTAAATTGCAAACAACAAAGACCATGATTTGCAGTTGCATAATTCACCATCATATCAGGGTCTCTATATTTTGTTCAATTTTACTCCCAACAAACTGTTTAGACCCAGATATGCAGGCACGTCATGCGACGTTTGAGTGAAGAAACACGGGTAGCAGACAAGAATGGAACACGAGCATCAGACCAAAAATGGAACCTGAGCAGCAGACCAAAATGGTACAGGAGCAGCAGATCAAAATGGTACAGGAGCAGTAGATCAAAAATGGATCCTAGGCAGCAGACCAAAATGGTACAGGAGCAGCAGATTAAAATGGTACAGGAGCAGCAGATCAAAAATGGAACTTGTGCAGCAGACCAAAATGGTGCAGGAGCAGCAGACCAAAATGGTGCAGGAGCAGCAGACCAAAATGGTACAGGAGCATCAGATCAAAAATGGAACCTGTGCAGCAGACCAAAATGGTGCAGGAGCAGCAGACCAAATATGGTTCACAAACAGTAGACCAGAAACGGAACATGGGAAGCAGACAAGAAATGGAGATACTGACTCGGAACACGAGTAGCAGACCAAAATGGACCAAAACTGAAGATACTAACTCGGAACACGGGAAGCAGATAATGACTCGGAACACGAAGTGTAGACCAAAACTGAAGAAACTGACTTGGAACAGGGGTAGCAGACCAAAATTGAAGAAACTGACTCGGAACAGGGGTAGCAGACCAAAAATGGAGATACTGACTCCGCTGGAAGCTTCCCATGAAAATGCATACCAAAGCAAATATTAATGTTTTTACAGCACGAAAAGTTTCGTTTCTCATGATAACAAGCATGTAGATGCTGAAAGAAATTCGTGCATGACTGTCACTACTCCAAAGTAGGTAAAACAGAAGATATATGCAAATAATTGAATGCAAATATTATTGCTTAATGTAGATTATAAGATACGCTCTGCTTCTATGCCTAACGGTAGTAAGGACGTTCTACATCATTTATAATGAGCATCAAAAGTTTGTTTTTATTAGTGACAGTCAAAAAGAGTTTATTAGTGACAGTCAAAAAGAGTTTATTAGTGACAGTCAAAAGAGTTTATTAGTGACAGTCAAAAAGAGTTTATTAGTGACAGTCAAAAAGAGTTTATTAGTGACAGTCAAAAAGAGTTTATTAGTGACAGTCAAAAAGAGTTTATTAGTGACAGTCAAAAGAGTTTATTTGTGACAGTCAAAAAGAGTTTATTAGTGACAGTCAAACAGAGTTTATTAGTGACAGTCAAAAAGAGTTTATTAGTGACAGTCAAAAAGAGTTTATTAGTGACAGTCAAAAAGAGTTTATTAGTGACAGTCAAAAGAGTTTATTAGTGACAGTCAAAAAGAGTTTATTAGTGACAGTCAAAAGAGTTTATTAGTGACAGTCAAAAAGAGTTTATTAGTGACAGTCAAAAAGAGTATTAGTGACAGTCAAAAGAGTTTATTAGTGACAGTCAAAAAGAGTTTATTAGTGACAGTCAAAAAGAGTTTATTAGTGACAGTCAAAAGAGTTTATTAGTGACAGTCAAAAAGAGTTTATTAGTGACAGTCAAAAAGAGTTTATTAGTGACAGTCAAAAAGAGTTTATTAGTGACAGTCAAAAAGAGTTTATTAGTGACAGTCAAAAGAGTTTATTAGTGACAGTCAAAAAGAGTTTATTAGTGACAGTCAAACAGAGTTTATTAGTGACAGTCAAAAAGAGTTTATTAGTGACAGTCAAAAAGAGTTTATTAGTGACAGTCAAAAAGAGTTTATTAGTGACAGTCAAAAAGAGTTTATTAGTGACAGTCAAAAAAAGTTTATTAGTGACAGTCAAAAAGAGTTTGTTAGTGACAGTCAAAAGAGTTTATTAGTGACAGTCAAAAGAGTTTATTAGTAACAGTCAAAAGAGTTTATTAGTGATAGTCCAAAGAGTTTATTAGTGATAGTCAGAAGAGTTTATTAGTGATAGTCCAAAGAGTTTATTAGTGAAAATTAAAATATTTTATTAGTGACAGTCAAAAGAGTTTATTAGCGACAGTCAAAAGAGTTTATTAGTGACAGTCAAAAGAGTTTATAAGTCAAGAGTTTATTAGTGACAGTCAAAAGAGTTTATTAGTGACAGTCAAAGGAGTTTATTAGTGACAGTCAAAAGAGTTTATTAGTGACAGTCAAAAGAGTTTATTAGTAATAGTCCAAAGAGTTTTTAGTGACAATCAAAAAGAGTTTATTAGTGATAGTCCAAAGAGTTTATTAGTGACAGTCAAAAGAGTTTATTAGTGACAGTCAAAAGAGTTTATTAGTAACAGCCAAAAGAGTTTATTAGTGATAGTCCAAAGAGTTTATTAGTAATAGTCAAAAGAGTTGATTAGTGTCAGTCAAAAGAGTTTATTAGTGACAGTCAAAAGCGTTTATTAGTGACAGTCAAAAGAGTTTATTAGTAACAGTCAAAAGAGTTTATTAGTGACAGTCAAAGGAGTTTATAAGTGACAGTCAAAAGAGTTTATTAGTGACAGTCAAAAGAGTTTATTAGAGATGATCCAAAGAGGTTATTAGTGATAGTCAAAAGAGTTTATTAGTGACAGTCAAAAGAGTTTATTAGTGACAGTCAAAAGAGTTTATTAGTGACAGTCAAAAGAGTTTATTAATGACAGTCAAGAGAGTTTATTAGAGACAGTCAAAAGAGTTTTTAAGTGACAGTCCAAATGATTTTATGAAATGGAGATTGTTTATGAAAGAGAATGTTCGTTCCCTAACCCGGGGCCTGTTATCCAATACACCTTGTCACTTACTTTTATTAAGTATTAAGAAAAACAATACGAGATAAAGAACTGATATTTTATTCAGTTTTTGCCATTATTTGAAAAAATTAATCCCTTTAGTAAACAATTAGACTTTCTTTCGACACTTGCAATGTCTGATTGTGTTTAAAGATAACACTTAATTTTCTTAAGCAAGAAGATAATTTTAAAAATTTAATTATACAGATTTAATTATACAGGTTTTATTATACAGATTTAATTATACAGGTTTAATTATACAGATTTAATTATACAGGTTTAATTATACAGGTTCAATTATACAGATTTATTTATACAGGTTTAATTATACAGATTTAATTATACAGGTTTAATTATACAGATTTAATTATACAGGTTTAATTATACAGGTTTAATTATACAGAATTAATTATACAGGTTTAATTATACAGATTTAATTATACAGGTTTAATTATACAGAGTTATACAAGAAACAAAGAAACGAAGTCAGAATTGTGTCACGAGAGTTAGTGTATATAGTTGGTTAGGTTTGTTGACTTGAAAAGAAACTGCATATTAAGTCGATAGCTGATAATGTGTGCAGAGTGTCGTATGTTAAATTGCTTGGAGATAAATGTTTCTCTGCACTCTAAATGAAATGACGTAATTTGGTTTGCTTAATAAATATAGAGACATAAACTTAATAAATATAGAGACATAAAAGTACGCAGCGGGCTTCATTGCGAATTTACGGGAATCAATATTAGAAAATTTGAAATGATAGTGCTGAACTAAAGATTGATATCGTTTGAGACTATCCATTCATTCTTCACGACAGTCTGAAGCATGCTCTCGAAATCGAATTTACTAAAACTGCCAGAATTAACATCTTCTAAACTAATTGACAAAACTCAACATCTCCAGCAATCGAGTGACAAATTTAACATCACCGATGGAAAAACGAATCTTAACATGTGCGTTTGACCTGCAAGAAGTAGTGAAATACGTAGAGTTTTATTGATCGATTATTTTTCAGTATCAAAGATAGTATCGTCCAAAATGTTACCTCTTGCAATACGAGTGTCTCAAACGTGGGCCGAGAAAAATTATATGCAGAATAGAAAAGATTAAGAAAAAAATATTAGATAATTGGACAGATACCAACAACGAAGAGATGCAGAAGAAAGTAGACATTTCTAACGAGAATGTGGAATGTCTCAAATACAGAAACTTGAAGACAAAAAGCATACCTTTAAGTCCTTCGTGGAAATCTCACGTTTCAAAGACCAGATTTTCCAGATGGAAAATAAATTCGCATTAATCAACATCTGTATCATTTCTATGCCAATACAACCGTCACATAATTTCATTAATTTGTTTACAATCATGCAAAAAGGGACTAAATATGTTAAATTCAGAATCGCTATATTCATTGCGGAGAGAAAAGTAGATCTAAAGCTTCAAGGCTTTAAATTCCTGGTAGAAGAAAAAGAATTCCATGCTCTACCATCATTACGTTGCAGACACAGCTCACGATTTCTCAGGTTACAATGGAAGATTCTTTTCAAACATATTCAGAACACTGAACAAAATTTCCATCAGTTATCATAAACGGAGCTGAAGTCATCTAAATGAAAGTGGAACGCGTACAATATGCACATTCTTTGAGGTATCCAGCAATGCCCCTAGCGAGAATTCCTAAAACATTCTTTGGTGTATCCAGCAATGCCCCAAGCAAAATTCCTAACACATTCTTTGGTGTATCCAGCCATGCCCCTAGCGAGAATTCCTGAAACATTACTTGGTGTCTCCAGCAATGCCCCTAACGAGAATTCCTAAAACATTCCTTGAGGTATCCAGTCATGCCCCTAGCAAGAAATCCTAAAACATTTCTTGAGGTATCCAGTCATGCCCCTAGCAAGAAATCCTAAAACATTTCTTGAGGTATCCAGAAATGCCCCTAGCGAGAATTCCTAAAAAATTACTTGAGGTATTCAGCCATGCCCCTAGCGAGAAATCCTAAAACATTACTTGAGGTATCCAGCAATGCCCCTAGCGAGAATTCCTAAAACATTCCTTGAGGTATCCAGAAATGCCTCTAGCGAGAGTTCCTGAAATATTGTGGCACAATGGTACTTTCTATCCCGAAGTCAATTAATACGTTTTACTCCCACATTTCCCAGAAATTCACAGCTAGGACAATGTTGGTATACACACAGAACAACTAGAAGCGCTGTACACACACACACACACACACACACACACACACACACACACACACACACACACATCTATATTTTCTTTATACTCTTTGAATTTCAAGCTGGGAAACGTTGAACTATTGTCGATCTGATGAAGACATTTATGTTATTGTTGTTTGAAATGTCGACAATTATTTCTGGATTACGGAGATATATACCCTTTGAAAGAAGTTTATACCAATATTATAAAGGTATTTTCCCTTTGAAGGAAGATTATACCAATATTACGGAGGTATGTACCCTTTGAAGTAAGATTATACCAATATTACGGAGGTATGTACCCTTTGAAGTAAGATTATACCAATATTATGGAGGTATTTTCCCTTTGAAGGAAGATTATACCAATATTACGGAGGTATGTACCCTTTGAAGGAAGATTATACCAATATTATGGAGGTATGTACCCTTTGAAGGAAGATTATACCAATATTACGGAGGTATGTACCCTTTGAAGGAAGATTATACCAATATTATGGAGGTATGTACCCTTTGAAGGAAGATTATACCAATATTACGGAGGTATGTACCCTTTGAAGGAAGATTATACCAATATTACGGAGGTATGTACCCTTTGAAGTAAGATTATACCAATATTATGGAGGTATTTTCCCTTTGAAGGAAGATTATACCAATATTACGGAGGTATGTACCCTTTGAAGTAAGATTATACCACTATTACGGAGGTACAGACGCTATGAAGGATGTTTATACCAGTGTAACAGTGAGTTAGTCTACCGAAAGAAAGGTATTCCTGAGAACAAATTAGGCATCATGCCTATAGGAAGTCGTCCCTACTCCGCCAAACCTGTATGCTGGCTACATTAATTGTGCGAGACTCAACACAGGCAAATATAACATGTTAGAAATGGTGGTGGTGAAAAGAAAATTGCATCTTTATTTTGTAGACTGTATAGATTTATTCAAATCCCTGACGGTGCACACATTTAAAAAATGTTTTCTTTCAGGGATATTCTAATATTTATCTTCAACGAAAACTGAAAAATTATTTCTCAGAATCCGCCATGGAGGACGACGAAACATACCGATAACGTCAGAATTCGGAAAACCAAGGATACCAAGTGACAGAAACGTGGAAACACAACTACGACAGACATTTTAAAACCAATCCAGAATTTCCATGCATTCTCGAAGAGTAAGACGTTGTGGACATCGAACCTTTCAATCGTCGAGAAAGTTAGTTCGGAGTACGGACCAATGTGACATGCTTGCTGCAGGACGTGGTGGAAGCATACTGATAAGTAAATATGTATTCCATATATCATTCCGCGTATAAATATTACAGGTATATTGTGTTACCATTATTCTTTTCCGGTGCTACGTATCATGGGGGTTTTTTTCACAGTACCGGAACTTTCCATAAATAAGGAATGTACGCAAAATTCCAGAGTAATCTGGTTACAAATGTAATGATAGCAACTGTACATCATTATTCCTGACAAAATAATTCAGTAAAGTATTATTATATTTTGTAGGAAGAGGGTTTGTTTGTCACAAATTAATTTTCAAATATTTTAAATATAATTTATATTAATGTTCCTTTAATCGCATTTTTGACATGTTTTCGTATCCCATCGTGGTAGCCAAATGTAATGTTGTAAAAGATATTCGGGCCAAATTCACATTTTTAAAAACATTCTGACTAAAACAAAACCCATATTTTACGTGGTACTCAACTTTAACAAATATGCCAGTTGTTATGTTGATTGACCCCCATACACTACTTATACATGATTCTCTCCCTGTCATCCTGTTATGTTGACATAACAAACACATCAACGTAGAACACATTCGTCAGGACGAAAGCTCTACCATAGTGTACAAACTAAACAAGCTCAAAACGGAAGTAAGAAACTAATGGCTATCCTTCATGGTGTCACACGTGAGACAGAATAATAATCCATTAGAGGGCATAATTGGAAAAGATCGAAGGAAAACGCTCGTTTGCAAAAGTCCTGTTGTATTGTTAGTGGGGAAAAATTAGATCACCGTTCCATATTTTCAAAGACTGATTACCTGCAAGATCCATGCTTTTAACTCATAATAACTCATGATAATAGAGGAAAACTAATTAAAGACTTGAAAATTATATGTGAAAATTTGATTTTGAAATATTACTAAGTTCCTGAGTTTGCACACACACACACACACACACACACACACACACATACACACACACTTATTTTGTAGCACTGAGGAGATGAAATTCTTAACATCGGTCGACTTTGAGGATACAGCCACTGTATCAAAAGTGATTGTATACGCGCATTGCCCGAAGAATAAAATGCTATTCTGAGTTTCTAGTCACGTGGTATTCCCAAAATTTACGGTTAACAGTGCATAAACAAACAAAGACAACATCATACGAAATGCAAAGGACAGACCTTCAGCTATCGTTTAAATCAAGCGGTGAAGCTAAGTTGTAATGCCCGGTCACGATCAAGATTTGATGTGAAAAATGGATCCTCACAAAAATTTATGAAAAATGAAAAACAAATCTGTAAAAAAAAAACTTCTACTCAGTCGATGTCTTCTTATTTTGATCTAGCAAAAGTTCCTGCAGCCAAAAGAGCATCCTCACCTAATACAAATCATTAATGTTACATAGCTTACTTTGTTACTTTGTTCGAACAAGAACTGGCACCATTAGGTCTTCAAAAACATCAGTAATACCTACAAGTTCATACGAATTCCAGACAGTCGGTACAAACATCATAATACCTAATATCGAGTTCATACGACTTCCGGACAGTCGGTACATACATCAGTAATAACCAATATCGAGTTCATACGACTTCCAGACAATCGGTACAAACAAATTCCGGTAAAGAGGATGATTCGTTGAAAAAAAAATAACTATAGTTATAACCTAAGTTTGTATCGTAAATACTTATCAAATTCAATGTTCCAATGTGAGAAAAAAAAATCACTAAAAGAGCAACCAAAGAAATGATCGATACCGTGTGTGAATGTTGTTTTACTGTTTTAAAGGAATACAATATTTGACACAGAGAAAAAAATGACCTATCAGTACCTGTAAGCAATGCATTTTTGGGGAATTTTAATATTTCTGCCTTACAGTTCATGCACAGCTTCTAGGAATCTTGTCGTGAGTGCTAAAAATGAACATCATCGTCAAAAGCCTAAAGAGGGTCAAGTCCATGTCATCAACACAGACGACAGTCATCGTCCAGGAATCCAATGGATAGCCGTCTTTCTTCCAAGCTAATATCGCATCCATATTCTTATAGGCGTAGCCTGGGATAACATATACGACTTTTTACGACTTGTTTTAGAGGTGATTTCTTTAGAAACGATGATAAAATAGCGAGTGTTTTTAAATATTATCTATTTTCTTTCACCCAGAATCGTAGCGTACATCCTTTGCAAAATTACACTGGTCTAAATTATTAGAAATCTAGACTTACTCTACAAGTTTATAGTTGCGGAAATATGTTAATGTTTATCATTTAGTATTTGTACGTGTAAATGAAAGAAAAACCCCAATTCTCTCTCTCTCTCTCTCTCTCTCTCTCTCTCTCTCTCTCTCTCTCTCTCTCTCTCTCTCTCTCTCTCTCTCTCTCTCTCTCTCTCTCTCTGCATTCATCTTCGATGTACTTTTATTTCTATTTTTAGCCATCAAAACAAAATTACGTCATTTTATTTAGAGTGCAGTGCATACAAATTTACATTTCTCTCCAAATACATCTAACATGCTACACTGTTTACCAACAGACTCACAGATAAATATAATTTTTCAGTCCGACGGAAGACCATCACTTCATGCTACTCTGCTGTAAATATATATTTCAAAATAGAAGTCATATACGTATCCCGTTAGGGGCCTTAATCTTTGAAATACTGGAATTTCAAAATAGAAGTCATATACGTATCCCGTTAGGGGCTTTAATCTTTGAAATACTGGAATTTCAAAATAGAAGTCATATACGTATCCCGTTAGGGGCTTTAATCTTTGAAATACTGGAATTTCAAAATAGAAGTCATATACGTATCCCGTTAGAGGCTTTAATCTTTGAAATACTGGAATTTCAAAATAGAAGTCATATACGTATCCCGTTAGGGGCTTTAATCTTTGAAATACTGGAATTTCAAAATAGAAGTCATATACGTATCCCGTTAGGGGCTTTAATCTTTGAAATACTGGAATTTCAAAATAGAAGTCATATACGTATCCCGTTAGGGGCTTTAATCTTTGAAATACTGGAATTTCAAAATAGAAGTCATATACGTATCCCGTTAGGGGCTTTAATCTTTGAAATACTGGAATTTCAAAATAGAAGTCATATACGTATCCCGTTAGGGGCTTTAATCTTTGAAATACTGGAATTTCTCGTCAAGATTTTGTTTTCAAATGCCAGTTTGATCAACTTGTTCAATTATGACTGCTCCTTTAAAGCTTTTTTATTTTCAGATTTTGCCGTGGTTCAGAAAAAAAGAAGTCAATGTACAATAGACCGTGTTTCTTGAGAAAAGTTTAATGTAATGTAATACATTACATTCCTTATGAATCTGAATGTAGAAGCAACAATCCTATGTAATGTGATGGAGGTGGGGGAGGTCATCAGTATTATTTAATTCGGTGGCAGAAAATGTGTTATTACGCTATATAAATAACATAATGTGTTCATAAACATGTATGGGTTGATCTTTAGTTTTACGTTTTGTGTAATCAACAACATCGCATGATCTATACACAATACAGCTAAATGAAACCTAATTATACATGATGAATCAGCTGATATTGTTTTTACAGATTATCGTGTACTTTATGATTCACATGCTACACACACTTAGGAAACATTTAATAAGGTGTTACAAGTACCACTTAGTCCCCTTTCCACCAACAACAGTACATTGCCTTTAAGACGAATGAAACGCTATAATACCATTTTTACCTTGGAACCATGTTGTAAATGTTACTTTACAATATTTATAATATGCTATAAATGTTACTTTAGCTATTAAAGAATAGAAATTAAATCACCTGCATACGATAATAATAATTAATTACTTGGGAATATTATATCAACAACGTCAAGACCCTTGAAGGTCGATGCAAAATGATATTATAGTGTTCCATTCGTCTTAAAGGCAATGGACTGTTCTTGGAGGGGAGGGGTCTAAGTGGCACTTTTAACACTTTATTGGCATCACTCCGAGGAATTGTATCTTAGTGTCTTTGCATCAAGACAGTTGGCCCATCTAGCCTGGTCGGCTGTAGAAACCGCGAGCTATGTCCAAAACCACCAAGGCGTCGTAATATCGACAGGCAATTATTAAAATGGGTATCTATTCATCTTCTCATCCGACCAAATAAAATCTTACATGGCTAAAGTGGTTAGAGCGTACGCCTCGGATGCGGGAGGTCTCGGGTTCGAAACCTAGCTGAGTCATACCAATGACTTATAAATATGGTACTATCAGCTACATGGATTGGCGATCAGCATTAGGAGGTTAGTGGTATATTAGAGGCATGATGCCCCACTTCCCCACCCCTAGTGTGGTGCTTGACATCACTATAAACTGCCACACTGCATATATTGTTCTACTTAACGTTAAAAAAATTCACATCACACACACACACACACACACACACACACACACACACACACACCTGTGTGATTTTGGAATTTTGAGGAAGCTTTATCCCCAAATAAAAAATTTGATGACGCTTAGTCACTTGTCTAGGCAGTCACGCAAGCAGACACAAGTCGACCGAGTAATAATTACACGATAGGACATTGACCGTAACGTTGAGATTTTGCCCTTCGGGACCTGGACCATACATGTTTTAGGAATTACTCAACATCGTATGCTGTCGGCTGCTTTGCAGTTGTCGATAGCATTGTGGGTTTTGACCGACTTTGTTAGGTAATCCTTATGTGATGCGACGAGCGTCGCACTAATCACGTGTTGTTCTTCTCGCCCAATAAAGATATTTCAATGTATCTTAGTAATCGTGAAGTGTATAACTGGAGGCACAAACCATACTTTGTAAAATTCCCTTGCAATCAGTAATTTTCATCTGAGCTGTCGACAATCCGGATTGAACAGGCTTTGGTTACCTTGCATTAGTATTTAATGCTAGGACTCCAATTCATATTTATGTATGACAATAAATATACCTACACGAACACAGAACCTGGGTTTTATCTTAAATGTGATGTTTTAATAATAATAATAATAATAATAATAATAATAATAATAATAATAATAATAATAATAATATTAAGTGTGTGTGTGTGTGATTTTGAGCGTAGCTTAACAATTTTCCAGTCAGATAGCTACGATTTCTGCAGTACGGTAGTTTATAGTGATATCTTTTTAGTACTGGTGCATTATTCCGCAGACATGCAGCATCACGTCCCACCAAGTCACATTATCCTGACACTAGGGCCGACCAATCTTAACATAAGCATTTTATGCTAAGCGCCAAGTGAATGCTAGTTGTTGTGACTCGGCCGGGATTCGAACCCGCAACCATCCGCATCCAAGGCGGACTCTCTAACCATTTAGGCCACCATAACTGTCTCTAATAATCAAGAGAATGAGTATTATGGAGGTGGAAACCCTGAATTCTGACCTGATTATCTGATCAGCATTTTAATTCTCCAGACTTTCCTTGCGTGTGTAGCATTGTATAATTAATGAGGCCTTATTGTTCAAATATGCTAGTCCCCGAGGCATTAGTAACTCAACGAGTATATATTTCATATTCCTTTATTTTTACTATTGCACCACTATGCAGCAAACCATGAACGAATGCACCAATATATTATACATGAAAACTGATCTTAACCTCTGGTCTATTATAACTGTACTGTCTTGGTGACCATGCCCTTTCACATCACATTATAAGCCCCCGTTAACTTCATAATCAGCTTGGGTCTGAGCATTGTGACCACCCATTAGCTTCATAATTAGTTTAGTCTTGGGGCACCGTGACTTCCATTAGATTCATAATTAGCTAGGGTCTTGGGGCACCGTGACCTTCATTAGGTTCATAATTAACTAGGGTCTAGGCACCCTGACCACTGTTGACTGCCTAATTATTTGGTCACGTGGTAACGTGGGAAATTTTATTTATTCTACGCGCAACGAATGGTAAGATATTTTTCTACGCGCACGGAAATGTTATATATTTATTGCACTCCCAAGGAAATATTGAATATTTGAAAGAAAATAACAGCCTGTTTTAATGCACGGTTTTAATGCATACACCCTTGTAGAGTGAGTACATTACCACACAATTCCTCCAATTACCCGTGAAGGCCTCGCGTGACAAAAATCCCTAAGGACGTCTCTAGTTTTGTTTTAGCCGTTTACTGCTTACAAGTAACATTCTTCTTTCGGATCTACCTCGATTCTTATTTGTTTACAGAGTACATTTTCCATATTTGGCAGCACCGTCTCCAGCTCCGACGTGGAAATCGTTTGATCAACCGTAGCCACTGAGTATATTTCGCTAATATTGCAGAGAATACTTGAGTGACAGCATTAATTTCTAAATAGACACATATTTGTGAATGTAGCCACGACGAAATTATATTACGGCGACGCCATCCTCCCCAGTCATTACTAATGTGGACCTAACTGCAAATCCGACTGGTGTAACTGAAATAGTTGCCGAGGTCGAGATTTGATACACGCCAAGGCCAATAGTGCTTACTGTAGCGATTCGCAACTAGAATCTACGACCATACACACGCGCTTTTGTATTTCGTGAATAAAGCCTGTTTTGGTGATTTCGTTTCGCAGATTGTGTTCAAATAGTTTTTTTCTCGCGTGGGTAACCTTGATAGTCCAGTACAGTTCTGCTATTAATAATGTGGTCGCGTAGTAAAAATAGTTGACAGGTTTGCCTTTTTCGGGCGCAACACACACACACATACACAGACGCACACAGACGCACACATCTAGCCAATTACTTTTCTTCACTGGTACAACTGCGAAGAAATCGTAGAAATTACTTCCTGGGTAATATTTAAGTATTCGCTGATTGAGGGAATGACATCACGTTCATGAAGAACTATCAAGATATCAATTCTAAAAGAAAGAAACGAAAATATTAATTTGTGTACAACATATTGAAATCTCTAGTTATTGGAAGATAAAAACATCCAAATTTAAGATAGTGCTCTGATATTTATTTGGAGTGTAGGAGAAGCGTGCTCCAATCAATAATTCATATCCTGAATATAATAAGGACATTGAAATGAATTTAGATTAAGCATTTATTATTGTTCAGCTTTCACTTGGTAATGGAAAAAGCCTAATTAATAAGCCAGTTCAATAGTTCAATCGGATAGAAGCCAAATAATGTTTTATCGCACCATTCAATCAATAAAACCTTATTAAATTTCGTTGTGATGTTGGGAACAAAGTAATTGATAATCACCCTAGGGAATAATTAAATAAATTAAGTTCACAATGTGAATGACCACTGGAAGGTTATGGACCTGATCCAAAAGGTCGTTACTTGGAACTATACCGTCCACACACTCACACTCTACCCCCCCCCACTAAAACTTGATATAAAGTTAAAGCTGTCCTTGGAAAGCACGCAAGATGCACGCGTGATTTTTGGACAAACATCTTTTGAGACTGAATGTAGCACTTGTGATCAGGCAGCTTCCAGAATATAAAAAAGGCTTTGAGCTGCTTTATTCTCAAGTGCGGTTCCATGCTCAAAAGAGTATCATGTCTATTTCTTACAGGTAAGAAACTTATGCTTTATACTCGCTTTTGGAAGTTAAAGATTTTATAGTGAGTTGTGGTATTCTTCTGAATTATTTTTATTTCATTAATATAATGTAATAGTGAGTTCTCTTTTCTACTATGAAATATTTTACTGATTTAATATTTTACTGAATTGATGTTCATTGTATTTATAATATAATATTATTGAGTTCCCTTCTTCCACAATCATAATGTAACGAAATATTTTACAGCTTCGCTGTTCATTAGTATTTGTTTGAAATAATTACTAGCTTCATGTTATAATTTAATTGAGAATAAATATATATTCTTTAAATAATAAGTATAACATTCACAGATCTTTTTCAGGTCTTTACCTTACAATAAATAAAATAAAATACATTTATTACAGTTATTGAATTTTAGGCGCTTTAAATATTTAAATCACTTGTATTCAAAAATACAGAAAAATGAATGGACAAATGAAATACTAGATTGTGGAAGAACTATTTAATAAGTATTGTAATATGTATTGTATGTATTTTCAACATAAATAAATTTACATGTTGTATCTTTAGAATATATATCTATATATGTCAATAAAGTGCGATTCCAGGCTCTAGAAGTATCATGTCTATTTCTTACAGCGATCCCACCTCTTCGCAGCCAAGCATTCCCCACAAAAGATGTAATCTACACCATCATATGTGACACCTTATTCTTATGAATGCTGAACTTCCTGCCTTCTCGTATTAGACACGAGAAGAAGGTTATGATAGAAACGTCTAAAAACAACAACGCCAGAACTTCTTATCATAATATAGTGGCGGAGAATCTAATCCAATCCAATCCTTTTTTTTCTATCATAACAGTGGTGGACGAATAACAAGAATAAGTGTCATGAATTATTATCTAAGAAATAGACTTTTGCCGAAACTCTTAACACCATCAGACTTTCCTTCGCCTGGCTCTGCGAGACTGACAACATCCGCAACCGCACCTCTCTTAACACCATTAGACTTCACTCCGCCCGGCTATGCTACATCAACTCCAGAAGCGACAGCGCCGCCATATTCCAAAGAGAAAACCCAGATTCGAACAACTTCTCACTCATTTTAGAAACTACAGCAACCAGAAATATCACAAAGGAAAGATTATGATTGCAGCTATGAGAGGATCGCAACAGAAAATGCATACATCGCCTATGAGAATTCTTTTTGCAGTAACACCTGAGACTACGACATTTCGAATGCATACAGTGCTAAGTCCAGCTCCACATTTGACCTAACTACAACCCCAAATGAATTGCAGCGACATCTACGCTCTCACAGATCAGCGACTACAGCATTAACAGTCCCCTTCCCAGTGAAAGTGACTTTAACATTTTGAACTCTTTCGGTATTAGAGACAATAGATGTATTGTTTGCTATTAGTTCATATCAAGAATATTTCTTCATTGTGGTACATCTCACAAAGGTATGATTTTTCTATCTCTTATTTTGATTTTTTTTTTAAAAATGACAAATTGAAAGTTAGTGCGTAAATTTCAAGCGATTAACAATACTAATCTAACTTATGCTATATTTCATTTTTTATTGAGTAAATAACATTGTTATACTTACTGTCATTAACATACATCAGAGTTGCTAAGATTTCTACTACAGAGAGTGTGAATGAACCTTTAAGTTTAGTTCCGTGCCCTAAGCATTTATATCAAACATCAAACCTACTCGTCTTGAGCCTTCAAATTACATTATACATGATTCGCTACTATCACACATATCGATCGTACCGTATTTGCCTATCTTAGGGAGCATTGTACTTTCCGCTATGCCGTTTCAAACATTGATGCAGAAGTTGTTTGTTTTGTTGGCTTAATGTTGTTCGATAATGTTACTGAGAATTTCTCTTACGTGTTTCATATGAAATCATATGAATGTATACCATAATGTATAATATATGGTATTGTCTTGGCAAAACGCCAAATGTACGGTTCTAATGTCTTCAAACCAGTCAGAAGAGAGTTTCCTTCTATGATTTTGCAGCAACAAATGATGTTGTAGTGTTATTATGTACGTTTTTCTATAGCTAAAGTGTCTGAGCGATTGCCCAACACAGAGTTTTGTAGCAGCTAACGGCCTGCATATTGAATTTTTGACGCAGAGAGAATGCTCTGCATATTGAATTTTTGAATGCATAATGCATTTTGAGCAGCTATTGCCTGCATATGATCAACTTCTGAGTAAAGTTTGTTTGAAAGGATAACGGTAATATATTCCCTTTCGTATGTCATAGGTAATGTTAGTAATACACGCTCAGTTTTACAATTTTAATAATGCACTAAATCATGTCGATTCAGTTTTACGATTTTCATGATATTTTCACTTACTGCTCATAGGTTCGATTAAATGTAATTTCATACACACACAGGTCAAGGTTTGATTGCAAATAAACATACGTTATGGTTATTAGAGTAGAATTAACATAACACTAGCATTTTCATCTTCATTACTCTTGATTAATACCAAATTCTTGCAAGGTTCTCTAAGCAAACATTCTTACAACAATGTCGCTTGTATTCAATGATATTATGTATGCACTAAGAAGATAAATTCAATATTGGTTTACAAGTACTATCCATAATAATGAGAGTTATTTTTACAACACGTCGCTGAAGCAAAATGATAACCGTAGTCACTGATAAATATGTTATGCTGATGTTATGCACAATAAAAAAAATAACAAAAAAAGAGTAAAATAATATTTCAAAAAATAAAGAAACCAAGAACTACAAGCTGATAATAACTTTTTATACTCGTCTTACAGGACTAGCATTAGCATAGATTATGTACACCTACAAATCGCACACAATCGAATACACGTCGTACACGACTAGGTCGAATAGTTCGTAATCGAATTCAATACGAAATTCAGAAGAAAATTTGTCGTATATTGGGAGAAATGATTATAGTCCTATACCCCATTCCATTCTTTCTTCATACCTTCTATCTCGTTTTCTTCTTTCTGGGTATCCAAACCTCTCAACCTCTTTCTTTTTCTTTAAGGCATGGATGGAATATGGATTTGATTCGTAGGATTGTATTCTTTTTTTAACTCTGAATTCAGTATCCGCAGTAACAGAACAAAATCAATTTACGCTAAAGGCTATATCTAGCCACCCCCACTATTTTATGATTCAGCCGATAAGTGGATTCACACTTTCAAATCAGGCTTTTAAGGAATTATTCAGTCGAATGTATCGAACATTGACACAGACATGTCAACAGTAGCTACATACATGATATTCCTTCACACTTAAAGTCAATACGAATTACAATGAATATGCAGTTTCATATAACAATCTCATTAATGAATTAGTTAATTCAGAAAGGTGTTTTGCATTCTTCAAATGTATCATGAGAAAAGTTTTGCCTTCATTGATAAAATAGGTAAATATCTATTTGGAATGCTGACAATGAAAACATCACGACATTTAGCAAGTTATACAAATATGCAAAAGCAACAGAATAATGAAATTTAAATTTTCGGTATTATTGCTCGATAGGGAGATGATTTCTTCTCCTATACCTGACAAATTGATAATAGAATTAGAACATGTTAACGGCTATTGGTCCACACTCAAAAACGCTTATACTATTAGAGCAAGCGATGCTTGCTATTGTCGAAATAATCGTGCAGAATATTAGACAATAGAAGAAAGGAATGCAGCTCAAACGGTTGAGACTCAGCAAATTAGTCATACAGCGAAATTTTCAGCAGGCGAGTTCACTTGCTATACTGATTTCACAGCATGTTTTAATGGAATTTATCAATCAAATTGAACGATCGTATCTATATTGCGCTACATACCCCAGTTGTCCAGATGACATTCAAGACGTATCAATTAATTCTAGTTTAATGAAAGCATCACGAATAAAAATGATACAGTTACTTGGTTTACAAGAGATCATACCGCATTATGACACACATTTTAGATATCTCCTAAATTAAAATATTAGTTGTCTCATATATGAAATAATATATTGGGAAGTCATAATTCACATCATAAGGAGTATCACTTCAATATTTTGAACACGCCGTTCTATTGAGCGCATGATCCTAGGTCAATGACTATGATGGAAATAACCTAGCGCTTACACAACAATTTTAATTATGTTCTGCTGAAGTTATTTACGATGAAATAGAAATAATAATAAAATAATAACATAAAGAGTAAACTAACGTATAAAGAACCCCAACATAATATATAAAAAACCAACATAATCATAAATAATAATAATATAAAAGAAACATATTTTTTTCATTGCAGATTCCCACTATTGTACTTGATATTCATTGAATATGTCAAATGTTTTTTCGTATGATTCCCTTGAATAAACTCTTTCTTTACCATACTGACGTCACATTACGTATTATCCTGTCACATTGTATATTTTATTGTTTTCTTAATATATTGATTTTCTTCATTCCTCATCGAGGTACTACACAGTAAATTGTTTTTCCTATTTCTTAACTGTTGTCAGTGCATTGTATTTTAGTCTTTTTCATATTTTTACTTCCTTGTGTAATTGTCATCACTTTTTCAATTTGTATTGGCTCCTTATTACACACTCTATGGTACATTTTTCTATGTATCTTTTATCATACCTATTTTGGTGCATTGTCATCGTACCTTACAGTTTATTGATAATTATACATTTTATTGTATCCTTTTTTTGAATTTCACAATATGTACTGCAATGAACATTGTTCTCATTGCCTTTTTGCAATTTATCAACTTACCAACGCATTGTAATTTTTGTAATTTTTAATTTTTCATATTTTTTTCTTTATTCTTCCTCGTATAGTTATCAATTTTTTTTAATAGCCTCGAGGTCTCGGCTAATTTAACCAAGAGGTATTTATCAAGATATCAATTCTAAAAGAAAGAAACGAAAATATTAATTTGTGTACAACATATTGAAATCTCTAGTTATTGGAAGATAAAAACATCCAAATTTAAGATAGTGCTTTGATATTTATTTGGAGTGTAGGAGAAGCGTGCTCCAATCAATAATTCATATCCTGAATATAATAAGGACATTGAAATGAATTTAGATTAAGCATTTATTATTGTTCAGCTTTCACTTGGTAATGGAAAAAGCCTAATTAATAAGCCAGTTCAATAGTTCAATCGGATAGAAGCCAAATAATGTTTTATCGCACCATTCAATCAATAAAACCTTATTAATTTCGTTGTGATGTTGGGAACAAAGTAATTGATAATCACCCTAGGGAATAATTAAATTAATTAAGTTCACAATGTGAATGACCACTGGAAGGTTATGGACCTGATCCAAAAGGTCGTTACTTGGAACTATACCGTCCACACACTCACACTCTACCCCCCCCCCACTAAAACTTGATATAAAGTTAAAGCTGTCCTTGGAAAGCACGCAAGATGCACGCGTGATTTTTGGACAAACATCTTTTGAGACTGAATGTAGCACTTGTGATCAGGCAGCTTCCAGAATATAAAAAAGGCTTTGAGCTGCTTTATTCTCAAGTGCGGTTCCATGCTCAAAAGAGTATCATGTCTATTTCTTACAGGTAAGAAACTTATGCTTTATACTCGCTTTTGGAAGTTAAAGATTTTATAGTGAGTTGTGGTATTCTTCTGAATTATTTTTATTTCATTAATATAATGTAATAGTGAGTTCTCTTTTCTACTATGAAATATTTTACTGATTTAATATTTTACTGAATTGATGTTCATTGTATTTATAATATAATATTATTGAGTTCCCTTCTTCCACAATCATAATGTAACGAAATATTTTACAGCTTCGCTGTTCATTAGTATTTGTTTGAAATAATTACTAGCTTCATGTTATAATTTAATTGAGAATAAATATATATTCTTTAAATAATAAGTATAACATTCACAGATCTTTTTCAGGTCTTTACCTTACAATAAATAAAATAAAATACATTTATTACAGTTATTGAATTTTAGGCGCTTTAAATATTTAAATCACTTGTATTCAAAAATACAGAAAAATGAATGGACAAATGAAATACTAGATTGTGGAAGAACTATTTAATAAGTATTGTAATATGTATTGTATGTATTTTCAACATAAATAAATTTACATGTTGTATCTTTAGAATATATATAAATATATAAATATATATATATATATATATATATATATATATATATATATATATATATATATATATATATATATATATACATATATATATATGTGTGTGTGTGTGTGTGTGTGTGTGTGTGTGTGTGTGTCAATAAAGTGCGGTTCCATGCTCAAAAGAGTATCATGTCTATTTCTTACAGCGATCCTTACAGTTATTGAATTTGAGTGGTGGAAAATGACATTCCTTACAGTTACTGAATTCTACATAACGCCAGAATTTCTATCATAATAGAACCATAATGATTACGATATTGCTTTATTTCTGTAAGCATTATTTTCGTTTTCTAACAAGAACGGCTACACCGACAAGTGCTTCCTTGTTGAATAACGCTCTAAAACTTTCTCTGACTAAATTATGTAGGTGCCAATTCCACATTGAATTTGTTGTTTTCAGCCTTCATTGTGAGTACCAAAAACTGATTATTTGACGCTTCTTCTTCGATACTTCATGTCTGTATTCTTATTCCTTCCTAAAACGACCATTCATACAAAGGCTTTAGCGGAACGAGTTCTGGATGACTTATCGTTGGCATCTGACTTTAAGAAAAGAATGTATAACTTCTACTACTTTCTTTTAAATCTTGGACTGGCTTCATCGGACCTTTTGTTTTAAGTAGTTCACATATTAATCGAATGATAATAGATCCCCATTTGTTGATGGTCGCGTAAACAACGAATAAACAATATAAAGTTATATTGGCATTAAGTTTCAAGCCACAAATATCTCTACGAAAACATACGAATCATTACAGTAACGACATTATATACTCCTTATTGTTGCTTGACGTGGACTGAGATCAACACTACCACCATACCTCGTAATTTTGCGTGTTAATTTAGGATTGTCAACCACGATCCCATTAGAAGGTTCCCAACGTGTATCACAGTACGTTTGATTATTTAGCGGGAAATAAATTGAGCCAGTTTTTTTTTTTTAAGTAATGTAGTAACTTTTTTTTTTTTTATCCACGTATTGTTTCGTTACAGCATCAGTACCATCGAGTGGATCTTGCTTTTGTCGTATTTGGTGTCCCTTCATGATAAATGATAAAATCCTCGTTCATGATATTACTGGACTGTTTGACTGTCAATTTTATATTTACATCGACGTAGTGTTTTAGGAAAGCAATCGACACACCTGAGTATCTGATTCTCGCGATGGTACCTCGCGGTGTTACGACAATATCTTTGATGTCCACTTTAGATATTTAAATTATCCGTACTTGTCTTCAAAAATCATAAGCTCGCCCCGCTCGATGCCAACAACAACCTGGTTGCTCAGCACCATGAAATACGCATTGGTATGCAAACATTCTCAGACCCACATCGGGGCTAGGTCGTGTTATTGCGCGTCCGTGAGTATAATCTGGTCTCCTTGCTTGATTCTCAGGAGAATTAACCAACTCTCACAGATCTTTCATCAGAATAATGGCGAATAAAATATCAGGTCAACCCACACACTCACATCTAAATATTTCATACACGCTTGGATCTACAATAATTGTGCTATAACAATAACAATATTATCAATGACTTCATACATACATACATACACATCTCTAATTGTTAACGCCTCTATATAGTAAACTCTCATCAACAACGACATTCATGCGCATTTCCTATCCTATGAATTATAACGACACATAAAATGTACAAATACCTAATGTATAAGTCCAACAATGACCAACTCAGCATAATTCATTACCTATATATATATATATATATATATATATATATATATATATATATATATATATATATATATATATATATCTGTGTGTGTGTATGTGTGTGTGTGTGTGATGTGTCGAATTTTGAAACTCTTAGAAATATTGGTTAAATGAATTGTACCAAAGTCAACTTAATTAAAGTAGAAAGGGCTAGAGACAGTTATATAATTATTTTCATTTCATCTCTGACAGTCAAAGGAAATTCTTTCCACGCGACGAAACTTGACCGAGTCCTATGCTATGGTACAAGGGTATGGCTAAAGACCCTTCCCAACATCAACCGGTTAAAAGGGGACGCTGGTCAATAATTGATTGTTCAAAAGAACGTTAATTACGGCATGATTAGCTGTCTGGACAATCAAAAATTCTACGGGGAAGATTTAGGAAACAGTCGATTCCGATTGGTTAATAGTAACTTATGGGCGTAATTCTGAAATAGAGTTAAGGGTTTTGCTTTAAAAAATTCTTCATTCTTCAACCTTTCTTGAGACAGGTTAGGAGGTCGATTCCGGGAAACGTGAAAGTTCGTCTCTCGTGATTCCAGTAAGGCGTGAGAGTTGTCTCAGAAAGTAGACAAACTCTACATTTGAGGTTCGTTGGAAAAGAATAAGAAACGGCAGTATTCAATCTTAGCATCCCGATTTTTATATGCTATTTCATTTGTCGATTTACTTGCAAATGTATTGATGCTATGATGTATGTATGTTTTCATTTCTCCAGTGTTTTAGTGAAATGTTAGTCATGACATTTTATTCTTTGATTTTTTTTAAATTATCAATTCATTTAGAGAATTGACAAGGTTGCATGTAATTGAATGTTCGTTGAAAGAATTGACAAGAATGCATGTAATTGAATATTCGATACATAGGAGTGCTTAGGAATTTTCGAGAATTAAGCCTAATAAATGATGGGTAAAGTTTTGTAGTTTTATGAATGAGTGAGTGTATATGCATATACTAGTTTGTAATATTTAATTGATCATAGAATAGTTAGATTTGAGGGGCTAAACCATATGTAATTTAACACTACTAGGTAGTTTAATGTAAGAAGTCAAAGGGTGTTAAATACGGGCACATACGTGTTAGCCTTGAAGTAGAATTTAATGGTTTGGTTTCCACTAGCGTGACCCGAATTAAGATCAGATCATGCAATGACCGTCTTGTGGTAAATAAAGGAATTAGTGAACATGTGAGCACAATAGAATTTATGCCTTTTGTTTTCTGAGCCGAATTGATATATATATATATATATATATATATATATATATATATATATATATATATATATATATATATATATATATATATATATATATATATATATATATATATATATATATTGGAAAATAAATGTTATTCAGAGACATTTTATTTTTAAAGGAAACAGCTTCCTGAACTCTCTTGAAGTTCCTGAGATTCCCTGAAAATTCCAGTACCAATTTCATGTACCAGAGCGAATTGTAAGCCGACGTCTAGGTCAAGGGACGATCGTCAAATCAGGGTTCAATTGGCAAGAGTCCAGGTCCAGACGACTAGACAAAGGTTGGCAGGGCAGGGACGACGGAAGATTAGATTTCCGGATAAGATAGGTGATGATGTCGCTCATCGTTGCACTCAAACGTCACATCTCGTAGGCAATGACGAATTGAACTAATTCTGTTACTGACAGGTAATAGTAATAGTAAAGAAAATTTGTATATTTTGTTTTTTTTATTTGAGTACATGTTAGTACATTTTTCCTTCTTTTGTAGCAAAGAAATTGATTTATTTTCATTTTAAATTCTGTTGTTAAATTAATTAAATTTTATATTTGTTCCTTGGAGGGGACTCATTGTGTTTATGTCTTCAATATACTTGTTCAGAGATCTGCATTCTTGTTTCTATCCATCCACAGTGGGTAAATTACACCGCGGGAGGTTATTCCCTAGCAAAGAACAGTAGTGGAAGAGGTTGCTGTGCAAATTAGAATTACTACTAATGCAGGGTTAGCACATATGTCAAGCAGATTGTATGTATGTATGTATGTATGTATGTATGTATGTATGTATGTATGTATGTATGTATGTATGTATGTATGTATGTATGTATGTATGTATGTATGTATGTATGTATGTATGTATGTATGTATGTATGTATGTATGTATGTATGTATGAATGTATGTATGTATGTATGTATGTATGTATGTATGTATGTATGTATGTATGTATGTATGTATGTATGTATGTATGTATGTATGTATGTATTTATGTATGTATGTATGTATGTATGTATGTATGTATGTATGTATGTATGTATGTATGTATGTATGTATGTATGTATGTATGTATGTATGTATGTACTTACGTACGTACGTACATATATTTATATATATATATATGTATGTATGTATGTATGTATGTATGTATGTATGAATGTATGTATGTATGTATGTATGTATGTATGTATGTATGTATGTATGTATGTATGTATGTATGTATGTATGTATGTATGTATGTATGTATGTATGTATGTATGTATGTATGTATGTACGTACGTACGTACGTACGTACATACATACATACATACATACATACATACATACATACATACATACATACATACATACATAAATATATATATATATATATATCAGTCCATGTTCTGCATTCACAAGTAATTACATTTGCTAAGAACCGTTGCTGTGCAAACAGATTTGTGTTTATTGGCCTACTCGGGTCCCCATAACCACTGTTTGCTGTTAGATTTGTGTTTATTGGCCTACTCGAGTCCCCATAACCACTGTTTGCTGTTAGATTTGTGTTTATTGGCCTACTCGAGTCCCCATAACCACTGTTTGCTGTTAGATTTGTGTTTATTGGCCAGATCTCCTGAACCACTGATTTAACCACTGTTTGCAATCAGATTTAAACTGATCGTCTAAAAATGCTCTATCTATTGTATATTTCGATTTGATTTTGTAAAAAAACTAATTAACTTTTAAAATTTATTATCAGTACATATAGACGAAATCTTCAGGATTTTTTGTATAACGTATTTAAATTATTAACAATTGCTTTCTTGGTGTATTGTTTTGCACGTATGTTTTCTGCCATTGGAACAGGTAATAAGTTCGACTTCTTTTCCTGTATTTGATTAGGCAGTAAAGATTAAAAATAATTGTCAATAGTGTCCTCATTATGAAATTTTTACTTTATTCATATATATATATATATATATATATATATATATATATATATATATATATATATATATATATATATATATATATAATCTTGATTATAATTAGTTTTTATCGATGAATTGGTACCTGAAAATGAATCATTCCTACCTCATGGTATCTGAAAATGAAGCATCCCTACCTCAAGGTACTGAAAATGAATCATCCCTACCTCATGGTACCTGAAAATGAAGCATCCCTACCTCAAAGTTCCGGAAAATGAAGCCTACCTACATCAATCACTGCGAAAATTATAGGTAAATGGGGTAAAATATTTCAGTTTCTTAAAATTTTTCCACATTGAAATTATGAGGAAATTGAAATCAATAAATATTTCTCTTTTGCCAGAAAATTATATAATATGGGCCATAGGGCTCTTTGTATTCCACTCAGTTGGCAATTTATTCGACCGCTTTAAATACCGGCCAATACGTAATTTAGTCTACAGCTTTATATACCAGTCACTATGTACTTTAGACTTCAGCTTTTTTACCTCCCAATACGTAATTTAGTCTACAGCTTTACATACCAGCCAACGGGTACTTTAGACTACAGCTTTATATACCAGTCACAAGGTACTTTAGACTATAGACTACAGCTTTATTTACCTGCCAATACGTAATTTAGTCTACAGCTTTACATACCGGCCAATAGGTACTTCTATAGCTTTACATACCGGCCAATAGGTACTTCTATAGCTTTACATACCGGCCAATAGGTACTTTAGTCTACAGATTTGCATGCTAGCTAATAGACACTTTACTAGCCAGTTATAAATACCAGCCAATGTATACTTTCATCGTTAGTTTGTGTGTATATCTCATGAGCATGGACTTAATAATAACTAATTATCAGCTTTCTGTAAAATGCAGAGTAAATAAAAACGTGAAATGCATAGAAGAAATCTGAGTTTTGCGGTCAATAAAAATGTCTATGCTCCAATTAAGTACTTTTATTTCTGTAATACGAGCAGTTTTATTTATAGTGGTAATCAAGACAAATGTTGTTGTGGTTGATACGGTCAAAATTAGGAACACAGTCATGAACAAGTGGAGTTATGTGTTGGACAGACAGACAGACAGACAGACGGACGGACGGACGGACAGATAGATAGATAGATAGATAGATAGATAGATAGATAGATAGATAGATAGATAGATAGATAGATAATACAAAGAAAAGATAGATTTCTGGCTATATACAGAGATCAAGCATTCACAAACCCTGATACAAAAACTGGGATGACCTCGATTGATCAGTATATATGAAATTTATAGGGCATAATCCCTGTAGTGATTATCTATATTGCCATTATGACGTGAGAGTGGCAAAATATGTGTGCATATGATTATGCCGTTATAAATGTTATGAGGTAAAATTTAAGTATAAATAAGAACATGAGAAGTCTTTCTAAAGTGTATTATAACTAACTCTTTTTTGGACTCATATTCATTAAATTATATTGGGAACAATTTCCATTAAAATACACGTAGATTTAATTTATTTAATTGAGCTATATTCATTTTGAAATTGTTCAATTACAATTAGTGCAGTTCATGTCTGCCTCTATAACTGGTACAAGTTTGCCGTACTATACATGTATAAACCACTAAGCTTACACTCAGTAGCAAAAAATTCTGGACACATTCTCCAAATGAGTATGTTGGCTTGGAGGTTAAATCCAAGGTCAGAAATAAAAATGTAAAACATACATAGTTCTATGGGATAAAACTGGTTCTCACTAGTTGGAGCAAGCATGAAGTTCGAACGTGTGCTAGCCCTTTTCACCTCAAAAAAAGCTGTTACCCTAAAAGGTTACGAGGTGTCGTGATCTAGTATAAATAAGCCCCGGGAGATACTAGTAAGACAGGTCGAGGGAGTTTTCATAGCAGAGGAAGAGGACGGACGTGTTTACCAGGAGCTCCAGGAGAACAAAAGAACAAGGAACAGAGGACAAAGGAAACAGAAGAAAAGAACAAAGGAACAGAAGAAGAAAGAAGAAAAGAACAAAGGAAGAGAAGAAGAAAAAAGAAATAGTCAGGAAGAAAACGGAAGAAAAGTAGACGCAAGTAACAATCCAATTCTTTGACTCACGATATATCGTAAAAGAAAATGACCAGCCGAAGATTGAAGAAAACAGAAAGAAGAAAGAAGATTACTACTACCACTTTGCTGCTGTTTTAACAGCAGCGAAGTGGAAAATGGTTAGTCAAAATGCCTTACACAGAGCTCACTTTGGCAAGAGCTCTTTTTCGGCTAACAACTACTTCTTTGGCCCTTGAAGGGATGATTGGAAAAAGAAATGTAGACCTCGCCGTCAAAACAAATTAAGATCACTAAAATGTCCAAGGTAGCTTATACCTTCCAAATTCGACACAACGTTTGGAACTACAGGTACGCACAGTACACAAAAACTCAATACTAATAATTAGTAGGAAATTTCACAACTCCTATCCAGTCGACTCGTATGTGGCTTACACATGTTTGGCTATGATAGGAGACTCCCACCCCCAATAGGTAACGGGCAGACACAGGAACTTAATTTAGTGGGCATAAGCCGAGTCCATTGCCGACACCGTCAATTCAAGGAAACCAGGGAGCTAAAATCAAGGAGGAGGAAAGGCAGTAGGAAGCGCCCTGGGCCACATTAAAACAATGTGAAAAGGTTACACTTTCAAAGCCAAAGTATGTGGACCCAGGGTAAGACAGACACAAGGAAGAGGATCTCAACACAAAAGAATAGTGAAATCAACTACGGTACCGCCCTTTGCTGGATCCTTTCCTTCGCCTTTTCCGAGCCCGGGGGTCGAGGCGGTGTAACTGAATATATGGTACTCATAAGGTCTGTTTTTAAGGTTGGTAGAAAAAAGGTCAAGCACTAGACCAAAAGCCCTGCCCTTGGGCTGAGCGCCTCCCTAGATTAGCAACATTATCGAAAGATGATGTCCGGCTTAGGTGGTAAACCATCTAGGAGGGTTATTACGCCCATGCGCTGGGGCACAAAAAAGTGTCGAGCTCTGAGACACGGGTGAGCCCTGCCTCGGAAGGAGGGGAGGCCGCTAGCTCTCTTCAGGGCTTTAACCAGTCATAATACACGAGAGTGGATACATGACTATAATAACAGACAGTGACAGTGGCTAGTAAAACAGTTCGGCTTCTTGCTCCAACTACAAGAGAACTCACTGTATTTATTTCAGCAGGAACCTGAGAACAGCATTATAAAATCCTTATTATAATGACTGGTGGGAATCATAGCATAATAAACTGTTGGAGAATAAAGAAAAGAATGACGGACAAATATCATAACGAAAGGTGTCACTCAGCAACGACTGGACAACTCTTCTGTGATTTTTCGTATTTTCTTCCACAAGAAGAGTCTATTCTCAACATCAGCACTAATATAAATCACAAGGGAATGAATGCAATGGCAACAGAGAGGATTCCAGCATAACGTACACAAATTGCCGGTGAGAATTCTTCTTGCAGTAACACCTGAAATTACGACATTCCGAATGCATACAGTAGCTAGTCCAGGCCCGAATTCGACCTATCCACAACCCAGGCTGAATTACATCTAGCCGTGCCATTAACAGAGATTTCCATGGGTCCAGCAACGATATTTCCACCAAGCCCCAGGTCAACGACAGCAACATTGTTTTCTTTCCAGTGAAAGTAACTTTAAATTGAACATTTTGAACTCTTTCAGTTTGTCAGACAATACGTGCATTGTTTACTATTTACTAATTCGTTTCATAGGAACAACATTTCTGGACTGGGTAATTCACAAGGTATGTTTTTCCTATAGATCTTATTTTGTTTCTTGAAATACAAATTGCAAAGATAGTGCGTTAATTTCAACTAATTCCAAAAATTAATCTAATTTGTACTATATTTAATTTTACATTAACAGTAACAGTAACTTTTTATAACTACTGCATTTAACCTACGTCACGGTTGCTAAGGGTTCTACTATAGATAGTGTGAATGAATCTACTGGTTGCCATTCCGCAGTCCAAGAGTTTACATCCAGCCTGTACTGAAATCTGAAACCAAGGCATATACTTTATTTACAAGCATCGCGTAGAACTCTATTACCGTATTTACCTATCTTAGAGAGAACTGTAAATCCGCCTAGCCGTTTCAAACATTTTGATACAGATGTTGTTTATTTTGTAGTCCTGTGATGTTCGTTAATGTATTGAGGTTTTCTCTCAAGTGTTTCATATGAAATCGTATGAATTTGTAGTTCAGCTCTAATCCTGTAAACCAATCAGAAGAGGCGTGTCCTTCTCTGGTTTCGCATGTTGCCGTGTTTTTCATTATATGCGTATATATGTATTTTGAAGTGATTATATAGTCAAGTGTTGGAGCGATGGCTCGACAATGAAATTATTGAGCAGCTATTGCCCTGCATACAATCAGCTTCTGAGTAAAGTTTATTTGAAACGATAACGGCGATACATTCTTACATACGTCATAGGTAACGTCAGTAATGCACGTCCATTTTACGTTTACACTAGAACACTCTGAACCAGTTTTACAATTTTAATGATATGTCCATTTTTTACACATAGGTTACATTAAATGCAATTTCTATTTCATACACGTGCTAGTCAAGGTTTGATTGCAAGTGAATAAATCTTATAGTTTGTTTTGGATAATTCTAACGCAACTCTAAACTTTTCACTTTTCTAATTCTTAAAAATACAAAATTTTTGCTTCATGCTTTTGCAAATATTTTTACTTAAATGTTGGCATTTCTTTGATGATATTATTATGCAACAAGAAGATAACTCGATATCGGCGAACAAGTACTATCTATAAGGATGAGAGTTCTTTTCACCACACCTCGCTGAAACAAACCAATAAACGTAATCACTCACACGTAGGTTCTGCTGATGTTATACAACATAAAACATTTTTGTTTTTAAAAAATAACAAAAAAGAGTAAACTAACATATAAACAGCAAATTAAGAAAACAAGAACTACATGTCAATATGAACTTCCAACAATCGTCTAACAGGACTAGTCGTATAGTACGTCATATAGAATTAAAATTAAATAAATATAAAAAAAAATAAATAAATAATCTTTTTTGATATTGTAGATTTTCATTACATTTTTTTCTTCTCTTTATATCATGTCGTGCCCGACAAAGTTTTCATTATATTTATTGAACATTGTACTTTTGTATTGCAGTTTTGGGTTTCATTGAATGTTGTAAAATGTATTTTTCATTGTATTCTTTGAATAATAAAAAAGGTTGCAGTGTTCTTTTGCTATGCTTATATCACATTGAATATTATAGTGTTTCTTACCGTATTTTTTATAACTTCACTGAATGTATTTTTCAGTGTATTCTTTTTTAATATTAACAAAAAAACTTGCAGCATTCTTTTATTGTACATGCATTTCGCTGCATATTATACAGTATTTTATTTTACTGTATCTTTTTTGAATACTGCAAAATGTACCACGATTTCCATTGTGATTTTTTCTATAATAATTGTCAGTGACTGTTCGTTGTGGGTTTTCTTGCACTTTATTAACAACGAATTGTATTTTTGATTTTTAATATTTTATGATTGTATTTTTTTTCTTAATCGAGCCTCGAGGATGTGGCTCAAATAACCCAAAAGGTATTGTTATGTGGTAAAATTTAAGTATAAATAAGAACATGAGAAGTCTTTCTACAGTGTATTAAAACTAACTATTTTTTGGACTCATTTTCATTAAATTATATTGGGAACAATTTCCATTAAAATACATGTTGATTCAATTTATTTAATTGAGCTATATTCATTTTGAAATTGTTTTATTACAATTAGTGCAGTTCATGTCTGCCTCTATAACTGGTACAAGTTTGCCGTACTATATACATGTATAAACCACTAAGCTTACACTCAGTAGCAAAAAATTCTTGACATATTCTCCAAATGAGTATATTGGCTTGGAGGTTAAATCCAAGGTCGGAAATAAAAATGTAAAACATACATAGTTCTATGGGATAAAACTGGTTCTCACTAGTTGGAGCAAGCATGAAGTTCGAACGTGTGCTAGCCCTTCTCACCTCAAAAAAGCTGTTACCCTAAAAGGTTACGAGGTGTCGTGATCTAGTATAAATAAGCCCCGGGAGATGCTAGTAAAACAGATTCCGTGGAGCAAGCATGAAGTTTGAACGTGTGCGCTAGCCCTTCTCACCTCAAAAAAGCTGTTGACATAAAAGGTTACGAGGTGTCGTGGTCTAGTATAAAAATAAGATTTAGTGACATTTAATCCCACGACAATTAATCCCGCGACAGTTAATGCCTGACACTTAATCCCGCGACAGATAGTCCCGCTGACACATTATATGCTCACAGATAGGCTAAGATCACAAACAATTAACACCAAAAGTTATCCATCAAATAAATAATAACACCAACAGTAATCCATCAAATAAATAATAAGCATATACATTATATGCTCACAGATGAACCCTCCCGTGGACATGTAAAATAAGAAAAATAAAATAAACATATTTAACACAATTTAATAAAAGGTAATCAGAAGTACGAAATTTAAATGTAAAGTGAAATAGAGAACTAAAAGTTAAATGTGTGACAGGTAAACAATGGCATGCAGATAGACAAGAACTTCGCTCGAAGAGTAACGTTCGACAGCATTTTTGACACGCGTCTTCTGCGTCTGGTATCTCTTGGGGACAGACGGCTGCGAACCAGCGATTCCTTGAAGAAAAGACGTTCTTTGCATCTGAATGTCTCTCTCGATTCCCTTAAAAAAAGTCCATAATGTGGGATGATGGCACTGAAAAAGAGCTTGTAGTGCAAAGTGCCAACCTTCCACAGCGTTTGTTGTTCTGGCAAAACCTTCTGACGCCGTTTCAAGGTGATTCCATTTTCTGATTGGAAAGATTGCCGGCCCGTATTGTTCTGCACGTCCAGGTCTCCGTCTACCACAAATGTTCAAAAAATGCTAAGAGTTCAGGCATCTTTTCATGATCGGGCATGCTATCGGCTAATATGAGAAAAGCGTCTACGACAAAGCAGGTAAACAGCGAACGGCCGTGCGTAAGCTGTCATTAGACTCGTAATCAACTTTCATGCCGATGTTGTTAACTTTGCGTATAACGCTGTGTGTCAGGTGGAAATAGCAACCCATAACCTTTGCATTTGGATAGGCGCTTCGAAAGGCACTTATTGCTGCACTCTCAAAATCAGGGAGTATTCGATCAGGTTCTGCTGCAGAGACCAATTCTTTTACTGCTTCAAACATGTGATCATATATGGCACGTGTTTTGCTTTTCAAGAGGCAGTAAAGGGCGACCGGGGAGATTCCAGGCACTAGTTTGAAATGTATGGTGTACAACTGAAAAAAAATCGTAGGTACTACCTTGAATGTTCCATCTGCTAACCATAATTTCGCTCTGGCTAATCCATCCAACAGTTCGATATGACCGAGAATAAGCAACCTTTCGTTTCCAGATCCGGAATCATGCAAAATCATATGTTTGAACTGTTGATGAATGCAGAAAGTCATATCTTTCGGAGGCGGTGGTAGAGGTATCGAATCCGGAGCAGACATCAATTTCTGACGCTTTCGTTGTAACGTTCTCTTCATGGATGTTTTTTTGGTAAGGCCATAAGTACGCAACTATCAAGATGCGCACTTACTTCTCCAATGACAGCTTTAGTTGTTGCCGAAATTTCTCCAATCTTATTTTTTATATCAGCGACAGCCTGTATCGCTAAGATAGACTCCTTGTTTCCGTCGTGATTGTGTTCAGCATCACAACCGCGTATAATTTCATCGTTCTTGGTAGCAATACGTGCACGGCATCTGGTTTTCTGGTGAAGTTTGCAACGCCAATGAATTGTCTCATTCGTACACTCCCTATGTTTGACAAATTCATATTGCTTGTGTAGCAAAGACTGCTTGCCTTTCCACGTTGTACCAAAAGCGATCTTATCAGCCATAGGCTATTATTTTTTTGTAGACTCTACACTGATATTTCTAATAATATTAATATTATTATTCAATTAATACTATTCCAAGTGAGTTAGCCAAGAAACTCACTTATATAGTGGGAGTTATTGTGGTTTTCTTAATTTCTTAATTTCAACCAATTCAGCCAATCCGGTCCGTGCTAGTTCTCGAAAGACCAAAATTATTCATGTGATCATACTATTGTATAAGCTTATTATTTATTTGATGGATTACTGTTGGTGTTAATTGTTGGTGATCTTAGCCTATCTGTGAGCATATAATGTGGCAGCAGGACTCTCTGTCGCGGGAGTAGTAATACAAAAGGACGATTTTATATCAACGACCCCTATCCCACACCCTCCAGACCTCCAAACAAATACAAAATGACCACTTCTCTTTGTCCTAAACTCTCACCCCCAATGATATACACATACAATTGTAAAACAGATCCTAGCTCATAACATGTATACCTTACTTGGTAACATCAGTTATCTAATCAATATCATCTATAGAACCAGCCAAGCTAGAACATGTATACTTTACTTGATAACATCTGCTACCTAATCAATATCATCGTATAGAGCATAGTCAAGTTTTAAAAACCCAACCCCTACACAAAATCCAAAGTCAAAGATTATTTAAATACACAAAAAACTGGTCAAGTGGCAGATGTATTTTTTTTAAGGAAAAGGAGGATGTGAGCCCAAATATCCTTTTTTCCACACCCTCCAATCCTTCAAACAAATATAAATTATCTCTATGAGAGACCTTAAAAACCCAACCCTACACAAAATCTAAAGTCTATAACTATACAAAATACCTAGGTAATTTAATCAATAATAACGCTAAGATCCAAACTATAGAACACCTGTTGCAAAATACCTAGGTAACGTAATCAATAATTGCGCGAAGAACTAAATTATGTAACAGATGGAGACCGAGCCAAGTAAAATGTTTTAGTAATGTTGTATACGTCATACGGAGATCACGTGATCTTCCAGAATTTACTAGAAGATAGGTAAAATACCTTTGTCAGACTCAATCTTCCAAATCATTACCATATAAGGTAGTAGTCATTGCGGTCGCTGAACTTTCAAGGGAGAGATAGGTAAAATGATGTGTCAGACTCAATCACGTGATTCTCGAGAACATTCCAAATCACTGGTATAAAAAGCCGTTCAATTCTCTCATATTCATTGCGGGAATAGACTTTCAAGAGAGAGGATACAACAGGAGAATCAGGTAAGTGATATTATATTTTAAGTTTAGTTTAGATAATATTTCTACATTCTATCATACTTATTTTGATAATATTTTTCATATTTGCTAACCCTTATTGGTAAAATATCTGTTAACATACTATCAATAATACGGAACTCGCGTATTAAATAGTCCATATTATATTTTATGCCACGCAAGTAAGATCGCATCTGATCGAGCAATTTTTTATAGGTGATACTAGCCGCTTGGCAATTTTTTTTTTTTAGTTGCGAAACTTGGTTCTACTTTTTTACACGCTGTTGAAAGAGAGATACCAATGCCAGAGATGATTAACAAAAACGGATTTAATGATACCCCACTTGAAATTATACCAGAACTGGTCATTAACAAAGGTAGATATGATATTATTCGAAGTATTTTGCTATAGTATTTGTAAAAATATTTCACGCACCCAAGTTTTTTATGATAATATTAATAGTATTGTATGAGTGCGTCCACATCCTGTCCTGGAATATCTTTTGAAATATGATTAAAATCAACTATACTTTTTTCATTATAATATTAGTTCACATAGTCTCATGTTAGGTTGAATAGTAGGTAATCACAATGTTTCAGCTATAAATTCCAAACACCACCGATAAGAGACATTTGTTAAATTTTTATCAGCTGGCTCAAGTATAAACTCTTGTTCAGCATTTTTGTTTAATACTATTGACACAATTCCAGAGAAAATATCAGTTGAGTGACGCCATAGATATCTGGTGTATACACTAAACTTTACACCACTGAAGACTGACAATCTATACACACTGGTAACTTCTGCAATATGCTTGATAGACATGTTTTGCCTCGTCCATTCACCAAATCCAGCATCAACAGTATACACAATATTTTTAATCTTTTTGTGAGGAATTTTAATCAGATTTACTTTATCAAGAATATCAGGAATCCCGCTAACAATATCATTGAGTTTTGTGTTAATATTAGCGAGTGTAATGCCAACATTTGATGGATTTCCAAAAAATTCGCTATTAGTCCTATTTACGTTTCTGCGAAAACCTAAATACTTGTTCACGTGACCAAGAAATTCATTTATGAGCGCAGTTATTTCATTATTGATTGGAACGTCCTGACCATCGACGTATTTATTTGTTGCAGCATCAAAATCATACTCTGGTGTTCCGAGGAAAGTAATGGCATTATGGTTCATGTTGGGAAATGCACGCATCATACCACCATTGACTGACACATACTTTGATTCTTGATCGTCAACATATTTTTTTGTTGTAGCATCATTATCAGTAGTTAGATATCTAAGATCTGTAATTTTATTTTTGTTCATAATAACAGTCCCAGTAAATACATCACCTGCTTTTTTAACATAATCATTCACTGACCTAACAGAATCTTGTATCTTACCTCGATTGTTAAAAGTCACGATATTATCAGTAACCGCAGTAGGATTTCGTACGAGTACATCTGACAGTTGCACATTACTCGTTTTTAATCGTCCTTCTTTGTCCTGGAAAATGACGACTTCATTTGGGTCTACACTGGCAACATTTAATAAATTATTGATTTCATTTTGGAGCTGATCAAGAGTTGCATACCTTGATAAGCAACCTTGATAACCTTCTGTGGATACATCTCCTGCTAATGTTCCAAATTTTGTATAGTAACTCATTATTTACTATCCTACATAAAATTATCAATATTATATAAAATTATAACAACAATGGCAAAGTCGACAATATTAAACTTTGATACAGAGAGATTGGTGAAGCACAAATATAACAATGAACTTCCAGATTGTCGTTATCTTATTGTTGGGCGAACTGGATCAGGAAAAACAAATTTGCTTATGAATTTGCTTCTTGGTGATAATTTTAACTATGATAGAGTTTATATTTACACAATCAATCCACAGCTAGATAAGTATGAGTTATTAAGCGAGTATAATAACAAGGTTCGTGATGATCTTAAGGCTGGTGAAGATTTTTTTATAATTAGGCAGCCAGAAGATCTTATTCCAGTTAATCAACTTGATGGAGATGAACATAGGATAGTAGTTTTTTGACGATATTCCGCTAAATAACATGGAGATGAATAAAATAAGATCGTATTTCTCACTGTCACGTAATAAACAGTGTAATTCTGTTATCTCTCTCGATGATTTTATAATGTTGACAGATTTATTCGGCGAAATACGGGTTGTTTTATATTATTTCCAGTACTTGACAATGTTGACGTTAGAAATATTGCAAGCGAGCAATGCGGTGACGTGACAAAAGATAAGTTTATTGAACTTTATCGTAATGCTACAAAAGATAAATACAACTTTTTCTTATTTGATAAACTTACAAATGATCCAACTGAAATGTTTCGCTGTTGTATTAACAGTTACTTACAGTAAAGCGTTTTAGTTTTATAAAATTTAAAATAATAATAATAATAATAATAATAATAATAATAATAATAATAATAATAATAATAATAATAATAATAATAATAATAATAATAATAATGGACAAACGAGCTAGATACAGACAACACATAGAAGAGCTAAAAAAACTAGCTCAATCGCAGGCATCATCTAAACAAAAATTACAGCAAGCACAATGTGGACAAGTAACCGCTACAGAAGCAACAGCTACAATTTTTAAACCAGTTACTGAAGCACTACTTGGAAAACAACCTGAAACTAAACCACTATCAGAAGAAGAACTTAAACAATTGCAAGAAAAAGGGTTGGTTGGAATTGTTAAAGAACAACAAGAAGCAGCTGCTGCAAAAATTGCTACTAGATCTGATGAAGAAAAAAGAAAACTAACTGAGGTACTTGCAGCAAATATAGCTGATCCTGCTGCTAGACAAGCTGAAATATATCGTTTGATAAATAATCCGCTGAAACTTGAGCGAAGATTGGCAGAGTTAACAACGCAAGGAATAAAAAATATTGTGACAAATTTATTAGGAGAAATAAAAGATATCAAAGAGAAGCAAAAAAATGGTGAGCTTACTGTAAAGTTTATGGAAGTTGGAGAGAAAAGAAATTTTTTTATAAGAAGAGCAAATGATGAGATAAAAGAAAATGAGTATTGTGATTTTTTAAAGAAAGAAAATATTAAAGATATTGATAATATAAGTAAGTGGACTAATGTAGAATATCAAGCATTAATCGATAGATTAGATGAAATAATAAGAGACGGAGTTACTGCTAAAGATGAAATAAACACGGTTACAGAAATTGATGATATGCTTCCATTTTATAATAGTATGAGACATAGTATTATTGCTTCAACATTCGAAAGAACAGCAGAAAGTGGTAGACCAAAACCTTTTGGTAAGGGGTGGAATGTTAGAAGGAAATTTACTGCATTCGATAAAATTCGTGTGGAAAAAATAGAGAAGAAAAAACAGGAACTGGTGTAAAAATATTTACATCAAATACTGAAATGATAGGTAGATTAATGTTATTAATATCATCAAAAGAAGCTGGAAATATTAGTGTTGAAATTGATAAAAAATCATTGACATACTTGATCATCTAAGATCGAGGGAATTATTGACATCTGACGAATATGAAACTTTACACCGCGACTTAATTTTGTAAAATGATGTAATATAAAAAATGTCAACAATATTATTGCTAGACTCTAGTGAGTCTGCGAAAGATAGTGCAAATTTTTCAGTAAATTATATTCCTCCTATACAACTAGATCCTGCAAAACAATATGAGATTGGATTAATTTCTTGTACCTGCTGAAATGCTATGCCTAACGTGAAAAATGATATTAATGATGAAATGTGGTTTACTATGATTACAACATCTTCAATATCTACAACAAAAAAAATAAAAATTCCACAAGAAGCTTATAATATTACTGATCTAAACAGAACAATCAAAGAGCTCATAACAAAAGCTGGCGGTGTGGCTGATAATTTTGAGTTGGCAGCGAATTATAACACCTTGCGAGCTAGGATAACTTTGAAAAATATAGTAATCAGTTTGAACCAAGAGAAAGAAGTATTGCACAACTGTTAGGATTTACTGAAAAAACTTATACTGCACTTGATCAGGCTCTTCCGTATGACAGTGAACTGCCAGTAAAAATAAGAGAAGTAAATACAATATTAGTAAATTGCTCTATTGCTTCTGGCTCTTATACATCAAAAGGCAGCAAAGGTCAAACGATTTACTGTTTCTCACCAGAAGTTCCACCAGGTTCTCTCATGCAAATAACTCCGCGACATATTATCTATTATCCTTTAAATGTTGAAGATCAAATATCAAGTAAAATAATGCAGTTGACAGATCAATCTGGAAAACAGTTGCATTTAAATAATGAAGTTATAACTTATTATTTACATCTACGCGAGCAACAGTAAAAAATAAAATTATATACAACATCAGATATAATGAAACAAAGAAAAAACATTTATCGAAGAAAAATAGTAGGAGGATTTTTTGAAAATATATTCACTAAAGTTATTGAAAATGTACCGGGTATAGCGCGTAAAGTTGCACCAATTGCTATTGACGCGGGTAAAGCTTTTGCAACTGGGGCTGCATCTGCCGCTGGGACTGCGGTGGGACAAAAATAGCTAATAAAATAAAAGGAGATCCACCGACTGCATCTGAAATAAAACAAGCTATCTCAGAAATCGCTCCAACAAGAGAAACTCAACGAGCTATGGTAACAACAACAAAAAAACTGTTATCACCAAAGGGCGAGCAGATCATAAAAAATTAATATCTAAAGTAACAGTGCCGCAATAAAATTTTATATAATCTAATAAATAAAATATTTGTTAGAAATTATCTCGAGTTAACAGAAACTCATGACATCGACAACGATGTGACAGAATTTGAGTATGTTGAGTATCTTGATGAAAACTCTAACGAATCAAATAAAGCTGGTATTAGAACCTTTAACACCAGAGACGAAGACGTATTTCTACTGCCTCATAAGGCTATGTTAGAAGTTCGTGGTCAGATTATGACAGTAGCCATCCACCTGCTGCAATTGCAGTTGGAGCAGAAGTAGCTCTTATAAATAACGACTGGAGTTTATTCAAAAGTGCTAGATATCAACTGGCCAATCAAACTATAGAAGATATTTCAGGTCATCTACAAGTTGCAAGTACAATTTTAAATATTTTTTTCGTTTTCAGATGATTACTCAAGATCAACTGCAACCAACATGATGTGGTCTAAAGATACTGGACGGGGTATAGCGGAATCAACTGAATTTTTAAAGAAAGGTGTTATGGTGCACGGAGCTGCTGCCGCTGCTGCAGATCTTGTAATTGTGAGAAATTTTCTTATTGCTAATGCAGACGCGCTAGATATAGCAGCAACAGGTGCAGCTGCTAATGCAGACGATGTGAGACTCTCACTTATTGCAGCTTTTACTAATCTTAATATAACGCAACCAGGAGCAGCTGTAGACTCCGTTGCAATGTTAGATTTTATTCTTAATATATTTGACATGAGAAATCCACGTTATAACGAAGATTTTGCTAGACGAAGAAAACTTGCAGCAGGATCACGTCAAATTACAATGATGCTTCCACTAAGCATGATTTTTGGCTTTTGTCGCGATCATTATAAAGTATTTCGCGGAGTAAAACATACTCTTATTTTAGATCGAGCAGAACAAAACGATTGCTTGTTTAGATCTGGAGGGGCTGATGTACAGTTTATCATAAACAAACAAACAAACTTGCTCTGTGGATGCCACGTATAACACCGTCCATCACAAAAATGTCAGAACTAAATAACACGCTTGATAAGCAGACAAACAGAATTTATTTTAAGCAGCATTAGGTATATCAGACAGCGGTTCCAAATACCACTGACTACACGTGGAGGGTAACAACAACATCAAGCGAACAACTGCCGAGACAAATATTTGTCGTATTTCAAAAGCAGGCCCGACGAGGTAACCAACAACAAAATAATGCAATATTTGACCACGCTGATGTCAGACGAATATACGCTAGACTAAATTCGAAGCAATATCCAGAACGAGCTTTAGAATGTAATTTTGCTGATGACGCTAATAAAAATATTACTCGACCGTACATGTACCTGCTTGACGCAATTCAAAAATATCAGGATATTGAAGATGGATCTCAGATATCAGCAGAGGAATTTCGTACACTTTATCCTATATTTCATTTTGATGTTAGTAAACATAGCGAGCGAGCTGTAGACAGCACAGCGGATATTGAAATTACCTGGACACTTGGAGCGGTTCCAATAGCGCCGTTGTACGTATACGCATTAGTGATTAGTGATAGATTTATCACGATAGATTCTGTTGGAGGTAAAATGACTGTTCAAGTTTAATCTACAGTTGTTATATAAAATGACAAAATATATTGTAAAAGAAGTATATTTGACTGATGGTCAAATTAAAAAATTAGTATTTGCTCTTGCAAAGCGAGAAGAGGTGTCATTAAAAATCAACCCTAATATTTCTGATGGTGTTTTAACAAAATTAATGCTGACAAAAAATCAAGTAAACAAGTATAATCGTAAAAAAACTTTTGTGTTAAATTTAAGTGCTGCACAGATAACAGCGCTGGCAAACGACTTTGTCGTTAAAGGTGTTTTTCTTGCTCCAGCATTATCAGTATTAGCTAGTACAATAATACCTAAAGTTTTGCCGGTGTTGGGAACATTAGGACTAGCAGCAATGTCAGGAGCAGTCTCTGGCGCAACGAAGAAAGCTTTTGAGGGTAATGGTATCATTCGTGGAAGTGGAATAAAAAAATTGTAAATTTTATGTAAATGATATATTATAATGCCACAACGGAAAAAGAAATCGCCAACAACAAAATGGCCACAAAAAAAGAGAAAACAACAAAACGCAAAAAGGTAAAACAAGGAGGAATTATTCCTTTCGCTCCACTTTTGGCGGGACTAGCGGGAAGTCTGCTGCCAAATCTTTTAGGAATCGGACGTGGCCTAACATTACCAGGAAGACGACCACCCCGTTAAGTAATTATGATATAATTAATAAGTTAAAAGCAGTTCCTGGATTTCACGGAGTTTATTCTAAAGACGAACTCACAGTAATAAAATCGCCGTCAGCTGTAAGATCGTGTATGATAAATTTGCAAGATTTCAATGACGGATCCGGTACGCATTGGGTAGCAGTTTATAATAATAATTATTTCGACTCGTTTGGACTTCCTCCAAGCGATGTAATAAAAAAGTATATGAACAAAAATATAAAAAGGTATATTATTCATCAAATCAACTCCAACCTGTTGAAACGTCTGCTTACGGATATTATTGTATAATGTTTATCCGACAGATGAGCAGAAATATCAATTTTTTAAAATTTATTTTACAGTTTGACAAGCAACCTTCTCACGCTAATGATGAGATTGCAATTAATTTTAAATAAACTTACAAGTATAATAATGTCAACATATTGTGTCAAGTGTAGAACTAAAACAGAAAATATTAATGAAACAACAGAAAAAAACAAAAAACAACAGGATGATGTTAAAAAGTATTTGTGCAATCTGTAGAAAAAGAAAAAATATGTTTTTAAAGAAAACGTCCCCAGCGACAGTGTCACTAGGCGCTGGTTATCCTAATGTTGTCAGGGAGGTTATTGTAGTAGACGACTAAAAATATAGAATGATATGCAACTGTGATTCTGACAGAGATTTGTGTCTTGAGCAAAATAAAATTGTCGTATACTGTCAATGTTGTAACAACAGAGAAATAATAGGGTCAGGTATAGATATACACAAAATTGTTGGTAAATTACGAAAACCAAAAGGCGGTTGGACTTTGCCGGGTCATCGGTATACAGGACCTTATAATCCGCTAGATCAACAACTAGATGAAAACGACAATCCATTACCAGGACAAGAGCCTTACAATCAAGTGGATGCAATAGCAATGCGTCATGATATCTGTTATCGTGATCATGAAAACTCGAAAGCAGATTGTGATAAAGTAATGTTAGATGAATTATGTGATATGGAGCCAACAAATCTACGAGAACGTTTTGATAGAAGATTTGTTCAGGGAATGATTGGAGCAAAATATAAACTTGGACTCAGAAAAGAATTATACGATGATCTTGCAATCGAACTATATAGACCTAAAAAAAAGTTTCCGAGACGTAAAGTTGTCGCTAATGCCGTAGATGATATCTGGGCAATAGATTTGGTGGATGTATCCAATCTAGCTCAGTTTAACGTTGGCGCTGATGGCGCTGCAAAAAGGTATTTGTTTAATGTTGTAGATGTTTTTAGCAAATACGCTTTCAGTGTACCTGTTTCGGATAAGACAGGAATTTCAACGACTGATGCGCTAAAACAAATAATAACGAGTACAGAAAGAAAACCGAATAAAATCTGGACTGATCACGGAGCTGAGTTTTTTAACAAAAAGTTTGAGCAGTTTCTAGAACAAAATAATATAAAAAAAATACGTTACAGGGAACGAGGGTAAAAGCGTTGTTGTCGAGAGATTTAATCGCACGTTAAACGAAAAAATACACAAACACATGACAGCTAAAAACACCAAAAGGTACATCGATGACCTTTCTCAACTCGTGGACAAGTATAATAACACGAAACACCGAACCATCAAAATGTCACCCAATAATCCTATTAAAAATCCGATATTAGCAAATGAAAACATGTACCGCAGACATAAATTTAAGGTTGGTGATAAAGTTAGAATTTCTTTGATAAAAAAGGTATTTGCTAGAGGATTGACTCCAAACTGGAGCGAAGAAGTATTTGTTGTTGATAAAGTACTTTTAACAATATCTGTAACGTACGCGTTAAAAGATCTGGCAGGGGAACCTATCATAGGTAGTTTTTACGAACAAGAACTACAAAAAAAACTGAACAAGATGTTTTCGTTATCGAAAAAGTGATTAGGAAAAAAGGAGATAAAAGTTTAGTCAAATGGCGTGGGTATAGCGCCTTGTAGTGGTATCTTCTGCGCATAATTCAGCGAGTCGTTTCATCACGTCCATTATTATAATATATTTTTTATCTAATTTGCTATTATAAGATTTACAACATATTAATCATCATATCTAGAAGCAATCCTGGCATTGTATTTGATTGAAAAAGCTGATCTTGTTACTTTATCAGCTACAAATTTTACTGTCATAGGATGTATATTATAATATTTCGCCGTAGCTGTAATCGATTTGAATTTCATATCCTCGTCCGTTTCGAGATTTAACGAAACAACGGGATATGATAGACATCTAAAATTAATACCACCACCTCGTCCTTTTTTCACATTTTCCTTCTGTGTCACTAGTTCTATATTTTCCAATCGATTGTCTGTTTTTACGTTATTAATATGATTAATTATCAGACCATCGGGTATAGATCCATGAAATACCTCGTAAACAAAACGATGAGATTTATAAGTAAATTTATCGACTAGTGTTCCTCTAACAGTTACTATGAGATACCCCATATTGCTTATAGTACCAAAAACTTTTTTAGTTTTTCTGTTTCTAATAATACCGCGATCGTTAGCCTCGTATAAATCAAAGACCGGATGCGACTGAAACTCATCTTGTAAGGATAAGTTTTCGATATTATCATCAGTGACTGCACCGTTCACATGATATACACGCTGTCCCTCTGGAATATTATCGCAGAACAACGTGTAAATAAAATCTTTTCTAAACATCTCCATTCTCTCGGTATTATCTCCCTTTACACTCAACTTATAACCCGCTGACGTTGTTTTGCCAACAGAATTTCTAGTTTTGATGTTAATAATCGAACCTAATGCATTTCCAGCGTATAGGTTGTACTTTGGGTGAACGTGATATACCTCTTGCTCACATGCACTTGTCAGACTTTGTGTCATTATACTATAGTGATTTTTATATCTCTAATTGTTTTTTCAACCTGGCGCATGCGCTGTGTTGTAAATTATCGATCGAACAATCAATTAAACATTAGATTATAGTATAGCAATGTCGAAATTGCGTGATATAGCCAAAAAGAGCCTTATGGGAGTACCTGAAAAAATAGCGACTGCCTTTACAGGATTTGACAACAGTTATCGGTTCGATAATCAAATCGTACTGATAAATTTTACTGCAACAAATCTCTTTCATCTATTACAGACAACTGTAAAACGTGAGCTCGAAAAACATAAAAGTATCAGATTATTAGTGCAATATCATAATATATTTTTGAAGCTACTTGTGACGGAAGAATCAACTAACAAGGAAATTGCAGACCCTTACATCAACGCGAAATCCAGACGTGTTTAACTTGGGACTGATATTTTATCACTATCTAATGAAATACACCAAGAAATTTGGAAAAAAAATAGAAAAATTTACCGAATTAGGTTCGGGTTGGAAGTTTGAAATGATCATGGAAATTTTGTTTCACACGATGAAATATGGCGTATTACGAGGTAGTTCGTACATCGACCTGGCACCAAAAATAAAAAGTAAAAGATGTATAAACATCAAAAACGTAGATAACAAATGTTTCCAATGGGCAGTTCTTTCTGCACTATTTCCAGCAGAAAAAATGCTGATCGTGTTGAGAAGTATATCAGTCACGTGTCAAGATTAAATTGTGCTGACATTAATTTTCCAGTGGCATTAAATCAAATACCAAAATTTGAAAAGCAAAATAATATTTCGATTAACGTTTTCGGATTAGATGAAAAAGAATACGTCTATCCGAGATATATTTCAGAAAAAGCTTCACAATCGACTATCAATTTACTGTTTTATAAAAATCATTACGTTTGGATCAAAAAATTTCATGGATTAGTTGGTGGAAAGTACAATAAACGAAAAAGGAAAACGTTCTTTTGTTATCGCTGCTTGCACGGTTGTAATGACCATGAAAAATTACAAAAACATTTGCAGTATTGTAGTGATGTACAAAGAATAACAATGCCGTCTAAAAAAGATAGTGTGTTACAGTTTGTCCATCATAATCATAAACTAAAAATTCCTTTCGTCATATACGCTGATTTCGAATGCTTACTTCAACCTGTACTTGGCGTAGAAAATAATCCTAATCAATCGAGTACAAGAAAAGTTCAAAAATCATGTTCCGTGTGGAGAAGCGTACAAGGTAGTTTGTTGTACTGATTCTAGATTATCTAAACCGATCCAATACTATCGTGGTAAAAATCCAGCTGTCTGGCTTCTCAAGCAGTTGATTAACGAAGTTGATAATATTACTTGTCGTTTAAAAAAGTAACGCCAATGTTAAAATTAACACATCAACAAGAATCTGATCACGAGTAAGCAGAAATTTGTCATATTTGTGAAAAAGCTTTTGACGATAACAAAAAAGTATATGACCATTGCCATTTAACCGGACAGTACCGTGGAGCGGCTCATAATCAGTGTAATTTAAAATTTCATGCTCCAGATTTTATTCCGGTTATTCTTAACAATTTTCGAGGATATGATAGTCACATTATAGTAGAAGCTTTTGGTGATCCTGATATAAAAGCTCGTCTAAAACTCGATAACGTCATCAAATGTATTCCAAATAATTTTGAAAAGTATGTCAGTTACGCTAGGTAAATTGCCTTTCATTGACAGCCTGCAGTTTATGGCAGCCTCGTTAGATGAGTTAGTAAAAGGTTGTAGTAAATTTGATAACCTAAGAGATTGTTTTGGAGAAAAATTTAATCTACTAGCTAATAATAATAATAATATAATAATTACGGACTAGATCCTTGTTGGTATTATTCTGCCCCTGGGCTGTCATGGGATGCTCTGCTAAAGTTTAGTAAGGTATGGTTGGAATTACTGACTGACGTCGATATGTTCAATTTTATCGAAAAAGGTATCAGAGGCGGTATTAGCGTGATAACGAAGACATATGCTGAAGCAAACAACAAATATTTGAAACAGTATAACCCTGAGCTCCCTTCGAATTATATAATTTATTTAGATTGCAATAATCTTTATGGTGGTTCGATGGCAGAACCAATGCCTCTTGGTGGATTTCACTGGATCACGGCTGATCGATTTCTATCGGAGACAGAAAAAAGATACCTGACGATGTTTCATATTTCGTTGAAGTTGATCTCGATTATTCAACTTGGCTACACAAATTGCATAACAATTACCCTTTCTGCGCGGAATCAATGGTTATAGATTATAGTTTGTTATCAAAAGAACAACAAGTGTTAGCATCACCAAGACAACATTCCATGATCAAAAAAACTAGTACCAAATTTGCTTAACAAACGTCATTATGTTTTGCATTACAAAGTTTTAAAACAAGCAGTCGATGCTGGTCTTGTGTTGACAAAAGTTCATCGTGTACTAAAATTTAATCAGTCGCCGTGGATGAGAGGTTACATTAACTCGAACACTTCAAGATGAGCTGTAGCAAAAACTGATTTTGAGAAAAACTTCTTTAAACTGATGAACAATTCCGTTTTTGGTAAGACGATGGAGAATAATAGGAAACGCGTAAATATCGAACTAGTTAATGATATCAGTCGTAGAAACAAACTTGTGTCAGACGATGATTTTGTGAGCATGAAAATTTTTAATGAGAATCTTGTTGCGATACAAAGAAGAAAAACAAATCTAAAACTAAACAAGCCGATCTACGTTGGATCTGCAGTGTTGGATTTATAAAAGTGGCTGATGTACGATTTTCATTATAATTTTGTTAAAAATCAATGGCCGGCCAGTAGATTATTGTTTACTGATACTGATTCACTCGTGTATGAAATCGAATGCGAGGACATCCATCAGGATATGTTTGATAATATATATCTGTTTGATCTTTCTGATTACCCACGTGACAGTAAATTTCATGACGATACAAATAAAAAGGTTATTGGTAAGTTCAAAGATGAAATGAACTCGAGCGCTATCAAATACTTTATCGGATTACGTAGTAAAATGTATGCCGTATTATTAGACAATAATAAAAAAACGAAAAAAAGCAAAAGGTCTGCCTCGTGATTTTGTTAAAAAGTTTATGAAGTTTGATGACTACAAGTATGCGCTTGATGGCGGTGTTAGTTTATGAGAGCTATGGCAATTCCAGCGAAACGTCATAAGCTTGAAACAGATGTCATTATTAAACGCGGATTGAGTAATTTTGATGATAAGCGTTATTGTGAAAATGGAGTAGATACACTTGCATTAGGGCATTGTCATGATGATAGATCTATACATGACATTATCTTTTCCAACTGAAATTTTATCTAAACTTAAGAAATAATGTTTGAAAATTTAACAGTGACAAATAGCTACAGTAGATAGATTAAATATCTAATGATGGATGGTAAACCATTGACATTTGAAATTAATAATGAATTATCAGGTATATGTTTTAGTGGAACACGTGACAAGCTAAAACTTTCGCTCATCAGATCTGATGACAGCGAGTATTTTAATTATCTCGAACAATTGTATTAAAGTTTACTAGCGGAATTTAAAAACTTTCATAGTCCGATTAGCCAAAAAAATATACTAAACTTACAATTGATCTCGATCGGTCAAAGGTATATTTTATCGACAAAAAATATCTTCTTAACAAACCACAAATAAAAGATTTTTTGGAATCTCGTCGTTGTGTGAGTGGTAAAGTAAAGTTTAGTCTCTATCGTCGTGAAAATGATGCATTTTTAATGTCAACAGTTGCAACATTAAACATTGGTGATGAAATATAAATAATATCACTTACCTGATTCTCCTGTTGTATCCTCTCTCTTGAAAGTCTGTTCCCGCAATGACTATGAGAGAATTGAATGGCTTTATATACCAGTGATTTTGAATGTTCTCGAGAATCACGTGATTGAGTCTGACACATCATTTTACCTATCTCTCCCTTGAAAGTTCAGCGATCGCAATGACTACTACCTTATATGGTAATGATTTGGAAGATTGAGTCTGACAAAGGTATTTTACCTATCTTCTAGTAAATTCTGGAAGATCACGTGAACTCCGTATGACTTATACAACATTACTAAAACATTTTACTTGGCTCGGTCTCCATCTGTTCTTCGCGCAATTATTGATTACGTTACCTAGGTATTTTGCAACAAGTGTTCTATAGTTTGGATCTTAGCGTTAATATAGATTAAATTACCTAGGTATTTTGTATAGTTATAGACTTTAGATTTTGTGTAGGGGTTGGGTTTTTAAGGTCTCTCATAGAGGTAATTTATATTTGTTTGAAGGATTGGAGGTTGTGGAAAAAGGATATTTGGGCTCGCATCCTCCTTTTCCTTAAAAAAATACATCTGCCACTTGACCAGTTTTTTTTGTGTATTTAAATAATCTTTGACTTTGGATTTTGTGTAGGGGTTGGGTTTTTAAAACTTGACTATGCTCTATACGATGATATTGATTAGGTAGCAGATGTTATCAAGTAAGGTATACATGTTCTAGCTTGGCTGGTTCTATAGATGATATTGATTAGATAACTGATGTTACCAAGTAAGGTATACATGTTATGAGCTAGGATCTGTTTTACAATTGTATGTGTATATCATTGGGGGTGAGAGTTTAGGACAAAGAGAAGTGGTCATTTTGCATTTGTTTGGAGGTCTAGAGTGTGTGGGATAGGGGTCGTTGATATGAAATCGGCCTTTTGTATTACTACTGCAGGATTAAGTGTCAGGCATTAACTGTCGCGGGATTCATTGTCGTGTCCGTACACCAAAAATAAGCCCAGGGAGATGCTAGTAAAACAGTTCAGCTTCTTGCTCCAACTACAAGAGAACTCACTGTACTTATTTCAGGTCCTTGGTACCTTCTTGCTAGCCAAGGTTTCCAAATGAATGTAGCTGTGTCTACATTATCTGTGTTACACCCTTTTTCTCTTTATCTCTATCGCTCTAATGATGGACAGAGCCCGCTTATAAGAGATGCGTAATTCCTTTTCATAGCAGAAGAATATCATGATAGAATGCCTTATCATAATATAAAGTCTTATGACCAATATATGTGTATAAGATGAATTAAAGTAGAAATATTACTTAGTCATAGTTAAGTTCTTTTCTTTCATTTTCCGGACATTGAGAGGGCGGTGATCAAAAATATTAATAAAGGTGATGTGAAATAATAATACGTTTCATAAAGGTGATGTAAATAGTATTACAACATTATTAATACATATTACAACAAATGTGAATACATATTACAACATTATTAATATATATTGCAACAAATGTGAATACATATTACAACATTATTAATACATATTACAACAAGTGTGAATACATATTACAACATTATTAATACATATTACAACAAATGTGAATACATATTACAAAATTATTAATACATATTACAACAAATGTGAATACATATTACAACATTATTAATACATATTACAACAAATGTGAATACATATTACAACATTATTAATACATATTACAACAGATGTGAATACATATTACAACATTATTAATACATATTACAACAAATGTGAATACATATTACAACATTATTAATACATATTACAACAAATGTGAATACATATTACAACATTAATAATACATATTACAACAAATGTGAAAAACTTTGAGAATGTTAAGCTGTTCACTGCTGCAAGTTATGGAGAAATGTCTTTTTAAAAGTAGGTAACGCATACGTAACGAAGACAAAAATATGAGAAAATTTAGCTTTTTTAATAAACATTCCTCTGCACTTGACCCTTGTGCAGATTAAAGTGCTTGGGCAATTTTAATTGCACGTGTTTCCACTTTCCCATACTTTCGAGCCACCGTAGTAGTTCGTTGAGTATGATGTTGGATTTTAACTTTAACCCACGAGTTGCGAATACAATCTCCGCTGAGGACAGCATGAGTCAGGTGCCTTGGTATATTTTTGTGAAAGCGTTTTTATTCCATTTTATTAAAAAGATAAATCCAGGAACATGCTTAAATTTCCGTTACAAAAATCAACCAACATGTGCGTGCTGTTATGTATATTTAATTTGCATTGTTTGTTTCGTATTTAATTTTTTATTTCATGATATGATGTGCGTTATGAAAATTGTATATAGTTGCTGACCTTCTCCGAAATCAGTGACAGTTTTGTAAGCAATATTGTTAACCTTTATCTGACTCAAGGATAAATATTAGGATTATCTTCAGCTGAGTCAAATACATTTTAATTAGTTCCCAATATAATTGTACTTAATATAATTGTACGTGTACTGTACTTGATGAACAAAACTGTACTTGATGAACAAAACATAACATTATGTGTTCAGTCCATGTTCTTATCAGTAGTCTTCATGCTAAAATATACAGAGCCATTAACGTGTTGACGTCTTTATCTTATGCCATCTATTGCACATGAATGTTGGCGAAAACATTCATGCTTCTGAGATTGTTAAAATCCTATTTGAAGTAATAAACAGACTGATTTGCTTCCTCACCAAAGCGAAGGTCTGTGGAAAATCTAAATAATGAAATATATTTTTTGTCTCTCCTGCGTCAGCACTGTGGGACACAGCTATTTGTTTTAGGGCGTCGTCAACGTTTAGAGTAGATATTACAGGTTTGCACAATATGTGAGCGATTTTAATATGCCTATTCTGTGATACAGACATGGAATGGTCTGTGTCCTTCATCTATCTGCCTTTTCTGTGATACAGACATGGAATGGTATGTATCATTCATCCTTCTGCCTGTTCTTTAATACAGACATGAGATGGTTTGTGCCCTTCATCCATCTGCCTGTTCTGTAATACAGACATGGAATGGACTGTGTCCTTTATCCATAAGCCTGTTCTGTGATACAGTCATGGAATGATCTGTGTCCTTCATCCATCTGCCTATTCTGTGATACAGTCATGGAATGGTCTGTGTCCTTCATCCATTTGCCTGTTCTGTGATACAGACATGGAATGGTCTGTATCATTTATCCATCTGCATGTTCGGTAATACAGACATGGAATGGACTGTGTCCTTCATCCATCCGCCTGTTCTGTGATACAGATATGGAGTGGTCTGTATCATTCATCCATCTGCCTGTTCTGTAATACGGACATGGAATGGACTGTGTCCTTCATCCATCTACCTGTTCTGTGATACAGACATGGAATGGTCTGTGTCCTTCATCCGTCTGCCTGTTCTGTAATACAGGCATGGAATGGTCGGTGTCCTTCATCCATATGCCTGTTCTGTAATACATACATGGAATGGTCTGGATCATTCTTCCATCTGCCTGTTCTCTAATACAGTCATGGAATGGTTTGTGCCCTTCATTCATCTGCCTGTTCTGTAAAACAGACATGTAATGGTCGGTGTCCTTCATCCATCTGCCTGTTCTGTGATACAGATATTGAATGGTTTTGTGTCCCTCATCCATCTGCCTGTTCTGTAATACAGTCATTGAATGGTCGGTGTCCTTCATCCATCTGCATGTTCGGTAATATAGGCATGGAATGGTCTGTATCCTTCATCCATCTGCCTGTTTGGTAATACGGACATGGAATGGTCTGTATCCTTCATCCATCTGCCTATTCAGTAATACAGGCATGGAATGGTCTGTGTCCTTCATCCATATGCCTGTTCAGGAAGACCCACTGTGTCCATTCATCTACCAGTTTGTTAGCACAGGCTTTTTACTGTGTTCTTCATGCATCACCTGTTCGGTAATACAGCATGGGATGGACCTTATCCTTCACCTATCAGCTGTTCTTTGATACAGGCATGGAACATACTATATCATTCGTCCATCAGCCTGTTCTGTGATACAGTCATGGAACATACAATATCCTTCGTCCATCAGCCTGTTCTGTGATACAGGCATGGAACATACTATATCCTTCGTCCATCAGCCAGTTTTGCGATACAGGCATGGAACATACTATATCCTTCGTCCATCAGCCTGTTCTGTGATACAGGCATGAAACATAATGTGTCCTTCCTTCAGTTAGTAAATAACCTTGTCTTAAATTTCCAGGGGAATGAGTGTTAGTAAGGATAAAATACCCGTGCATGCCGTGCTTTTAGTGTCTTTCACCGCAAGAGAACTACTAGAACAATGATTATCCACCCTAGGTAAGGTTGTACGCATATTCAATGATTAATCAAATCATTCTAAGGAGAAACCACGTTACCCCTCCCCCGTCATGTGTTACACGCTCTTGCCCTCTAAAGGTCTTCATTAATTGCAATGTGCTAGAGGCACATGTAAGATATTAATTAAACAGTGGTAGAGACACGTTTATGTTATTAATTGCACTGTACAAGAGACATATTTATGTTATTAATTGCACTGTACAAGAGACACGTATATGCCATTAATTGCACTATGCTAAAGACACAAATATGTCATTAAATGCACAGTGCTAAAGACACTTATATGTCATCAATTGCACTGTGCTAAAGACATGTATATGTCATTAATTGCACTGTGCTAGAGACAAGTGAGTTATTACTTGTACTGTGCTAGAGACAAGTGTATGTTTTTAAATGCACTGTGCTATATGTCGTTGATTGCTCTGTGCTAGAGACAAGTATATGTTGTTACTTGTACTGTGCTAGAGACACGTCTATATCATGCATTGCACTGTCCTAGAGACACGTCTATGTCATTAATTGCACTGTGCTAGACTCAAGTGTATGTCATTAATTGCAATGTGCTAGATACAAGTATATGTTACTAATTGCACTGTGCTAGAGACACGTATATGTTATTAAATGCACTGTGCACATGTATCGCATAACAATTATCAAATTAAGTGTTTTTATGTCTATTGCGGAAGTGACATGCACAACTGTAGCTAAGAAGGAATTATTTTAGCGATTGCGGTAATGAATGACCCAATAAAATCGTCAAGAATTCAGATGCAGAATACGTCCGTATACAAGTATGTTAGTTTTGAATAGATAGACATGTTTTCTTCTTGTTAACATCCATAGATCATACATTCACAGACTCTAGAAGAAAATGGGACTTCTCAGATTATTTTTTTTATAAATTTAAATAAAAATTTCCTCATTAGTTCCCATTATCCAGTCATGCTGCCTGAATCTGTGCGTATAGGATGAAATTAAACAGAAATTGTGCTTGGTCATAGTAAAGTTCCTTTGTTGAGTTTTCATGATGGACGAGCCAGAGATATAAACAGAATATTTCGTTGATACGGGTTATGTGTCGAAGTAATAATAATAATAATAATAATAATAATAATAATAATAATAATAATAATAATAATAATAATAATAATAATAATAATAATAATAATAATAATAATAATAATATTTTGGGAGAAAAAACAATCGCTTAATGTATACTTCATCTTGGCGCCCTTGAATCCGATTATTATCATTCTTTTAAACATGTTCTGAACTTATCGGACATTTTCATTTATATTTTGATCAATCCATGTTTATCCAACATATTTATTTACGTAATGATCAATCCATAAGCCCAAGTGATCCATTATTAAAATTTACTGTGTTTCTTAAAGGAGGTAATCCATACTTACCTATGATAAAATTCTAACAGAATCTAGCTTCTTTCAATAGGTTTACATTTATAGCTGTGTGCTCTTAAGACTTGAGTGCTATGACACTGCATGTTTTGGGTATGCAGTTCTGAAAACTTGACTGCTATGAAAAACTGCATGTGTCTCGTAATATAGTTTGAGGATTTGACTCTAATGACAAATTGTATGTTTTAGCATAGAGTTTTGAAGACCTAACTACGAACAAATGGCATTTGTTTGGCATACAGTTCCCCTTTTCCACATTTTGTGAGCCTTGATAGCTCACTTGGTTGATGGTCGAACCTGTAATTCAAAGGTCACGGGTTCGATACCAGTTAAGTTTTCGGTATCCCTTTTGTAAAGCGCTTAGACCCCATCTTCTTAGCATGATTCAGTTAATAACATTCTGAAAAGTTCCATTCATCACACATCCTTGGCTCCATTCATCACCCATCCTCGGCTCCATTTATCACCCATCCTTGACTCCATTCATCACCCATCTTTGGCTCCATTCATCACCCATCCTTGACTCCATTCATCACCCATCATTGGCTCCCTTAGATTCAATAGCAATCAATTCTAAGAAAATATTACAATGCATGAATTCTGGTATTTTAGAAGAACACTGTTTCTGTTAAACTAGACATAACATGGTGTGTTCAGTCTGTGGTCTTACCAATAAACTGCATCTCAAAATTCATATAAACATCAACGCGCTGACGCGTTTATCTTATGCGGTCTTTTGGATAGGAGGGTGCGGGAAAGAAAAATTAATGCTACTGAGATTCTTAACATCACTTTTAAAGAAATTAACAAATTGATTTGTCCTTTCACCAAGAGTATCGATGATGTGGGGGAAGTCATGTCGTTTTCAAAACCGATCACTTCTATTTTGGCATTATGGGATTGCTTGCTACGTGCAAGATTTTCTTACCTCCGAAATTAAAGAACTTGACAACATGCAAAATTACGCACGTTTGAATTTAAAGATGTGACAATGTAATTGCCCAAATAAGCAGAGACAATGTAATGTTGTGCAAGAACACGTGTGAAACAATTTTACGAATAATTTTATTTAGTTTCAGTTGCAATGAAGAGCCGTGAGATTAAGCAAAGTAAAGAGGCGAGGTGTTTTAGAACTATTTTGTTGCTCTTAACGTACAGACGTGTCATCCAAGCTGGTAGACGTATAGATAATATCCAAAGTTGGATAATAAATCGGCATATTGTACAGGCGTTTACATAGCAGCGATGGTGCACGGTACGGAAAGACCAAGAACGTTCTAATTGGAATGAAAAGATAATGCTTCCTTGCTCTTTTGTTATAAACGTATAAACCTTTATGTGATACCGAGCGCGCCTTTATGATTACTGAAACAAAATCACATTAGATTTCTAACCGAATTTAAGTAGTACATTGGATACAAATCACACTCTCATGGAATTGTATAAAAAAAATTTAAGTAAATGTACTAGGGTTTCGTTTTTCGTGTACAACGTTACCCGAGAATGATCAAGGTATAGTCTACAATATTTCGAAACAGTGAGTTCGGTTTATCTTCCGCTGCACGTGCGGAGTGCTTTAGACGGAAAAAACCGAATACAAGAATTACACAGACGATGTTGAGCTACATTCGTTTGTATAAATGCTTTAAGATTACAACCAAATCCTGACAAGGGCTCTGGGGCAACCTACTTCAGGTTCATCGATACCATAAGCACTTCAAGAATTACGGTGGAACTGAACAAACTTCACTACACTACTGCAACTACGCTCTAGAGCCCTATTAAAACCAAAAACCCTTATAAACCATCCCCTATAAGGGCTCTGGGGCAACCTACCACAGTAACATCGATACCATATACACTCCAAGAGCTGCGATGGGACCGATCAACCTTCACTACCTTGTAGCTGCTACGCCCTGGAACCCTATTCAAACCAAAAACCCTTATAAACCATCCCCTATAAGGGCTCTGGGACAACCTACCACAGTAAAATCGATACCATATACACTCCAAGAGCTGCGATGGGACCGATCAACCTTCACTACCTTGTAGCTGCTACGCCCTGGAACCCTATTCAAACCAAAAACCCTTATAAACCATCCCCTATAAGGGCTCTGGGGCAACCTACTTTATGTTTCATCGATATCATAAGCACTCCAAGAACTACGGTGCAACTAATCAAACTAAGCTACATTACTGCTGCTACGCCCTGGTGCCCTGCTCAAACCAAAAACCCTTATAAAACATCTCCTATAAGGGCTCTGGGGCAACCTACTTCAGGTTCATCGATACCATAAGCACTTCAAGAATTACGGTGAAACTGATCAATTTTCACTACATTACTGCTGCTACGCCCTGGAGCCCTATTCAAACCAAAAACCCTTATAAATCATCCCCTTTAAGGGCTCTGGGGCAACCTTCTACCAACTTTATATTTCCTTGTTATGTATTGTTTAATTGTTTGTTATATGTGGCCATTCCAGCAGGTGCCAGGGAAAATATACTAGCAAACATCTGGGTGGTATCCGGAGCTCTGCAAGTACGTGCGGATCAACGATTTACTACCATGGATTATCCTGTATTGTTTCTTTGTCTGTGTTATGCGACAATTGGTTCCGCAAACAGGCGCTAAGGAAAATATACTAGCATAGTCCTGGGTGGGACTATGAGCTCTGCAAGTCTATGTAGAGTAAAAATCTCCTGCCGTGGTTCTTTTTGTTAATGTTCGTTTGTCTTGTCTTGTTTCTATTTTTTTTCAGGCCTTGCTGGAGTGGTGGCTCTCTTTGTGCTCTTCTTCGTGCTGCTGGCTTGGGTGGTGTTCTTCCTGTGCGAGTCGTCAAGGTCTTATGGTTTGATAAATAGCCATAAGGTCCAGCCCTGGACCATGTGCCTCCCTGTTGACCTGGGCTGACGGCCAACCACATGGGAGGTTTTGATTTGGAGTCCCACCCTTCGGGTGGGATCTCTAGTCTCTTTTGGGGCTTTAGCAGAAAAGTCGTCAGGCAAACGCCCATGCATATACGACTATAATTTCAAAAAAACAAAAACAACCAAATCCTGACATTACGAACCGTTTTGTCGATCGGAGGTCTACTTTGAGAAGAACATTTTTATATAACTAACAACATATATAAACACAATAATGAAAGTCAAAAGAGACGACGCTTAATTCAATAATTTTAAATACTTAAGAGATCCTTGTGATTGATCATCATAAGAACACATACAAACACAAAATTACAGCGATAACTTTACAATTTTCCTCCTATTTTTCTTACTGTACTACACAAACACTAAATTAATACAAGTTCTACAGACAGGGAAGTTTGGTAAACATATAACCGAATTTCTCGAGTCGAATATGAACCACTAAACTAATAACAACTCAAAGAATTTGAACTATATATAGCCAGTCCTACATAAAAAAAACAAGATACAAAACAAATAGCACAAACATATTGCAGGGTTGAGGAGTATATTAAACACTAGAATAGGGCGGTATATAAACCCTAAATCAATATTTAATAAAACAAGTTTAAAACGAGTTTAAATAAAGTTTTAATAAGTTTAAATAAAGTTTTAATAAGTTTAAATAAACTTAACACAAACAACCAACAGACACACACACACACACACACACATATATATATATATATATATATATATATATATATATATATATATATATATATATATATATATATATATATATATATATATATATATATATAGGGCAACAATAATACATCAAACCATTTAACTTTTGGAATTACGGGGTACCTCATATGATGTTAATATGAGAAGTACGGAAGTACGACACCAATAAACTTTGGGACAAGAACATTTTTATAGAACTAACAACATATATAAACTCAATAATGAAAGTCAAAAGAGACGACGCTTAATTCAGTAATTTTAAATACTTAAGAGATCATTGTGATTGATTGATCATCACAACAGCAAAACAACATATACAAACACAATAATGCAGTGACACAAATATGGCCTTGCGTAATTTATAAGAACATAAGGGTACGATACCTATGCTACAAGACTCGCGTTCGGTAGAACGGGTCGTACCGGATATCCTCAAAAAGGCATGGCCAAGCAAGAACATTACGAACACAAGGAAACGTGAAAGCATACACTACATGCACACACACAATAATATAAATATACAAATATATACATAACATGCTAATTACAGCAACTATCCTCCTTCTATTTGTCTTACTGTACTACATGAACGCTAAATTAATATAGGTTCAACAGACTGGAAAGTTTAGAAAACATATAACCAAATTTCTCTAGTCGAATATGAACCACTAAATTAATAGCAACTCAAAGGATTTGAACTATATATAGACAGTCCTACAAAAAAGCAAGATAACATACAAAACAAATAGCACAAATATATAGCACACATTGGACAATACTGATCCCTGACAAGGATCACTAATATTAAATAAAACTCCAAAACCAGCCAGGGTTGAGGAGTATATTGAACACTAGAATAGGGAGGTGTATAAACTCTAAATCAAAATTTAAAAAAAAAACAAATTTAAATAAACTTAACACACACACGCATATATATATATATATATATATATATATATATATATATATATATATATATATATATATATATATATATATATATATATATATATAAATATATATATATATATATATATATATATATATATATATATATATATATATATATATATATATATATATATATATATAAAGGGGGCAACAAAAATACAACCATTTAACTATTGGAACTAGGGCGTGCCTCATATGATGGTAATCTGAGAGGTACCACACCAATAAACTTTGAGACCTAGATATCTCCAGCTGTAAAGGTATATAATTTATTCGTTTTATGCATTGTAAGTTATATATTGTATTATCAGGTTTGACTTTGTATTTATGTCGCTTCGACTAATTTAATAAATGCTGTTTAGTAAATGCTAATGTTCTATTTTCTCTGTGATTAAGCACGAACTCTACAAGATTGCATTTAATGAATGACCGTTCAGTACATTATGAATCTTATGGTTGACCAATTTACTTCTGAACCTGTTTAGTGTTTGTTGTTTTCTGATGCAAGACTGATAATGTATATCACTTACTGTATATACCGTCGTTGCGAACTACCGTATATACCAGTGTCACCTCTAGTACACGGTATTGGATATATTTTCAGCTCTGTTGGTGTATAGCTGTGTTGGTGCAGTGTTGGTGTTGGTGAAGAGCTGTGTTGGTGTTGCAGTGCTGTGGTGGTGTGCTGTGCTGTGCTGTAGAGCTCTGCTGTAGAGCTATATCTATGCTGCGTTTGCAGTGCTGAGCTGTGTGCGTATGCCGTATACAGCTGTGAAGAGCTGCGTATGCTTCGTGTGCAGTGCTGAGCCGTGCTGTGCGTATGTTTTCGAGTGCTTCGAATAGACTAACGTTGCTAGTCGGGTTGAGGGAGATCAGGCGTTGCAGACCAAAGTGGAGGCGCCGATCGTCTAACCCAGAAATCAATGGTGGTCGGTGACTACAAATCTTTGCTTGTTTGGCCAGTGGAACTGGTAGCAAAGAGTTAAGGGAGTATAGACATTGTTCCAGATATATATATATATATATATATATATATATATATATATATATATATATATATATATATATATATATATATATATATATATATATATATATTTATATATATATATATATATATATATATATATATAAATATATAGATATATATATATATATATATATATATATATATATATATATATATATATATAAATATATATATATATATATAAATATATATATATTTATATTAGCCTTGGGCTAATGTAGGGTTTGTTTCGTAATACCCAGTGTTTTGCTATTGTGAGTAAAATTATCCACTCGTTATTTTAAACGAAATATCATTTGTTTTGCTATTATGAGTAAAACTATCAACTCGTTATTTTGAACGAAATATCATTTGTATTTTACTATTGTGAAAGTCATACTTCTGTTTTGTGAATCGTTCTTTCTGTGTCGTGGTATCGTATTTGTTGCATTTAAGATCATGGTAATTATGTTAGTCCCATATTGGGACTAATTATGTTAGTCCCATATTGGGACCCATTCACGCACTTGATATTTTCATATAACATTAAATATTTTATTGCATTCCCATCAATGGTGTTTTGTTATTAATCCGAAAATCCCAAACTCGGTTATCTTGTTACACACGTCGTATATGGAGGACAAGATATCCAAAGTAAATATAGAAACTTAGTCTATACGTAGATTACGTTGTCAATTTGACCTTCACCGCTACTGGCAGTGCAATGCAAATTGCCACTTTTCAGCAGTGTATTGTGGACCAGCTAGTGAGCAGATTTGTGTTAAAATCTTGTTTAAGGTGGGGTTTACTTTATATTGCAAACTTAACTGTCATATTTAAGATAATTCTTCATCATTAAATAATGTTGATTGCAAGACACAGTAGTGATATTCTTTATCATTAGATATTGTTCATTTCTAAACCTTATTGGTAACTCTTTGTCATTAAAAAATGTCCTTTTGCTAGGCCTCATAGGGCAATTCTTTGTCCTTATTTTGTCATTAAATGTCGTTAGCTAGGCCTTGTAGGGTAATTCTTTGCACATAAATAATGTCTGTTGCTGGGCCTTGTAGGGTAATTTTGTTATTAAACGTCGTTTGCTAGGCCTTGTAGAGTAATTCTTTGTCCTTAAATACTGTCGATTTCTGGGGTTTGTAGGGTAAATCTGTCAGTCAATAATGTTGTTTGCTGGGCCTGGTAGGGAAAGTCTTTTTCATTAAATAATGTCGATGGCTGGGCTTTGTAGGGTAATTGTCATTAAATGCTGTCCATTGATAGGCCTTATAGGGTAAGTCTTTGCCGTTAAATAATGTTGGTTGCTAGGCCTTGTAGGGTAAGTCTTTGCCGTTAAAAACTGTTTGTTTCTAGGCCTTGTATGATAACTCTTTGTCGTTAAATACTCTCGGTTGCTGGGTCTTGTATGGCAATTCTTTGTCCTTAAATATTGTCGATTGTTGGGCCTTAATAGATAATTTTTTGTCATTAAAGAGTCTCGATTTTTAGGCCTTGTAGGGTAAATCTGTCATTAAATACTGTCGATCTCTGGGCTTTGTAGGTAATTCTTTGTCATTGAATACCGTGGTTTGCTGGGCCTAGTAGGGAAAGTCTGTCGTTAAATAATGATGATTGTTGGGCCTTGTAGGGTAATTCTTTACCATCAAATAATGTTGTTCGCTAGGTCTTGTAGGAAAAGTCTGTCATTAAATAATATCGACTGCTTGGCCTTGCGGGGCAAATCCTTGCATTAAATACTGTCAATTGCTTGGCCTTGTGGGAAAAGTCTTTGTTATTAAATAATATTGACTGCTGGGCCTTGTAGGAAAAGTCTGTTATTAAATAATGACTTCTGGGCGTTGTATGGAAATTATTTGTCATTAAATACTATCGATTGCTAGAACTTGTAGGGTAAGTCTTTGTCATTAAATAATATCGTTTGCTTGTAGGGTAATTATTTGTCGTTAAATACTATCGACTCCTGGAACTTTTAGGTTGCGTCTTTGTCATTAAATACCGTCTATTGCTAGGCCTTCTAGTGTTATTCTTGTAATTAAATGCTGTGGGTCAATTTGCTCGGTCTTGTAGGGTAATTCTTTGTCATTACATACTGTCGATTGCTGGAATTTTTAGGGTAATTCTTTGTCATTGAATGTTGTTAATTGCTAGAATCTGATTTTAGATTTCAACGTAGCTTTTAACAAATTTCCAGTCACATCGTTACGATGTCTGCAGTGTGACAGTTTATAGTGATGTCTAGCACTGAGGCATCCTGCCGCAGACATGTGACATCATGTCACACCCAGTCATATTATCCTGATACCAGGCCAACCAGTCATAATACTAACCTCTTAAAGCTGAGCGCCAAGCGAGGCAGCTGTAAGTACAATTCTTTAAAGTCTTTGTATGACTCAGCCGGGGTTCGAACCCCACGACCTCCCGCATCTGATGCGGACGCTCTAACCAATAGGCCACCGGAGGGATTGTTCATTGCTAGCTTTATCGGCCATGGAGCCAAAATTAGAATATGAAATTAATGGATGGAATAAACGGAGATCTGAGCAGAGATATAGATTAGAATAACACGACTCCTGTATACAGAACATTACAATTTGAGTAATTAGATAAACAAAATAAAAATTGTACAAGACGATACATCTACTTAAAAAAATAAACACAAAGTTATAAAAATGCAATAAGCAGTTACGTTTACATATAGATAGCAGATTTCATCGAATGAATGTCCGACATGTCCGCATAAACTTGGTTTGGGTCCACTACCCTTAGACTCCTCATACGTTGCTGCCTTTGCTCTCTCTCTCTCTCTCTCTCTCTCTCTCTCTCTCTCTCTCTCTCTCTCTCTCTCTCTCTCTCTCTCTCTCTCTCTCTCTCTCTCTCTCTCTCTCTCTCTCTCTCTATATATATATATATATATATATATATATATATATATATATATATATATCTTTCACTTTTATTTATGAGTGTAGATTGTAAGAGTCATGCGTCAATAACATATTATATGGCTAAACGTTTCCATTATTATTTATTGTATATTAAGATATGTAAACGTTAACAGTGACATTTTGACCTAATAAGGTTCTTGAAGGTGCTTCCGCTTCTTATCAGGTTTGTAAATTAAAATGGACTGTTTGTCTGAATTTGAGTTCAAGGTCTAGAATTAGAATTATCTATTTAAGAACTTGTTTGCGAATCTGATGAGAAAATTATCCTAACTGTAGTCATCTTATTGCGTCTTAGATTATTATATAAGTTTGAAGTAAACATAATTATTTCTTTCTTACTTTATGTCCATTTGAGTTCAGGTATAATTTGAGAGAAAATACTTATTCTCATTACGTAAAACGAGTAATACATCCTTTGGTTAACCTTGTAAGGTAAAACGAGTAATACATCCTTTGGTGGACCTTGTAAGGTAAAACGAGTGATCCGTGGTTAGTTCAAGGCAATATAGCGTCGCTGGTTCCAAAAGTGAATGTCAAACGGATACAACAATATCACTAGTGGCATATTAATGGACGATTTTGATTTAGGGTATTTATATAGGTTATGGCCCTCAATCCACTATGACTTGGGTTTATATTACGATACATCACACGTGTACTCACGTGAACCTGTGATTTATAATTTGTAAAAGTGATCATTATGCGACCATACCTGAGGATAAAAGTTATGTGGTATGCAATGAAGACCAGGAACCAGTGACCTTCCACGATTTCCTTGTTGCAAACTTTGCAAGATTTAACACTTTTGGACTTCTCGAGTTCTGAACAAATTTTGCACTGTATTGATATTCTCTGAACCATATATAAAGTTTGCTTATAGCGACTTGCACGCGTATACCAACAAAGATAAGATGTAAAGCAGCAGCAGGGAGGGCGAATCCTACAAATTTAGCGACAAAATCGTTTAAAGCCTCAGAATACCAAATGGAACCTTCCTACGAAATCTCATATTTTAACCAAAAAAAAAATTAAAGACCCCATTTGTAAAATGGAGCCTTAGCGATTTTGTCGCAAATACATTGTCATAACCACCCTGGAAATTGCTGCCATCTACGTCGCAAATATGTTGTCATTTCACCCTCCCTGCTGCTGATTAATACAAATTATTTAACCAAGTTATTTGTTAGCTTTTCACAAACAGACTAATCGATAATACTTCACCACGTAGATCAATTAAATTATTTGACTGATCGGTGAGTGTAAAATTAATTCTAGTCAGTAAATCATTTTGACATTGCATATAGACTGGATTAGTCGGATTTTCAACAATTAAAAATCCGGGGGGTACTGATGGCGCAAAGGAATAAAGAATGTAACTTTGTCGGGCTTGATTTGATTGTTCCATATTAATTTGATAACTTCCTTCGATTACATCACACGTTAAATTAAGTGCGATCACCGATGAAATATCCACATTGTTCGGTGCGATATGTCTACCGTCGCCGTCGGGAGAATTATTATAAGTGAGGATAATAGGCTTCGGCTGGCTATCTTTCCATGATTGATAAATTTTATTAAATCCTTCGTCGATGGCAGTTCTGAGTTTTTTCTTTAACTCGGGAACATTATATCCTGGTAATTTATAATTTGGATTGTCATTTATATTTTTTTATAATCTTGAGCTGAGCTAGTTTTTGAAATCGGGCTATTTTCATCAGTGAAGAGATTAGTAATCCTCGAATTAAATATTTCCATGTCATCGATGATTTTATTACCCGCAGCGACTACACTAGTAAACTAAGCTGGTGTAAGAAAGCCAGATCTTAACGAGGGTAATAACAACAAAAAATCATTATTCATTCTATCAAGGATGTGATCTTTAATATCTACAAATGTTGGACTTGTTTCATGTATTTCCAGAATTTCACCTTCCTGTGGGATATAATCATTAAAAAATGGAATTCTCCACACATCTTCACCATATTGATTCTTATATCGATATATTTTTGTGAAGTTTATATCCTCGAATTTTTTATAAGTTTTTGATGGATTTTCAGGTCCTATTTCATCAGTGACGTAATCAGATTTTACAGGCTCGGGCGTGGAATTACCAGCACTTCTAGGTGGATCTTCGGGCCATCCTAATACTGTTCTTATTGAACTGTTATAAATATCTACAACATACCCAGGAGAGCCTATTTCAATTGTAGATGATAGTGTTGGTTCATGAACTGTTATCGCAATTTTTGATTCTTTTTTAGTAATGGATTTTATTCTACGTTGTAATTCATTATTAATTTGCTCAATTTGATAGGATCCAGTTGGTATTGAAACAACGTTCCAATCTGGAGTGTCATCTTTTTTATTCCTATATGCAAATACCAGAGAATTATTAGGTCTCTGACCACCAAATGGAACCGATCTAATATTAGGCCAACTATGATACACTCGTAATTTTGCCAACGCGATTTCCTTTACTGAAACAGGTGAAGGAAAATTCACACTGAATTTAGGGTTTGTTGACGATATTGATATCATACTTGTTTTCCGCGGAGTGGTATTTTCTGCTATCCGCTGAAGTAGTTGAATCTCTTGCGACATTATTATTATTATTTACAATGTCTAATTTTGCAATAGATGAAAAAACGCTAGCGTTTTTAATCGTAGTATCATAAATACGTATCATCGCGGAGAATTCGTCTTCGGTAATTATCGTATCATCAATCGATGATGACATCAACGAGGATAATTGTGAGTAACCGTTAGATACTGCTTGATGTTTTACTATATAGTCGTTAAGTTTTTCTTGAGAACAGGATGATATTTTTTTAGTAATAGCATTTGCAATTCCAGCAAATGTTGTCACCGCGGAAATAGCAATTGGGACAGCAATCGGAGCTACCATTGTTACTGAAGATAGTATAATACCAGCACCGGCCATTATACCAGATACTGAGTATACTGTAACATCAATTACGGTAATTCTCCTGCGATACTTTTTAATTTTTATTTCATACTCATCAATGAGTGTTTTGAGTTTTGTTAAGAACTCTTTGACGGTATCATAGCGATATTGTAATGATCGAATCATATTATTTTAAAATCTCAAGTGGTTTCTAATTGTTAAAAATTCTAATTTAGATCAGCTACAAACTCCATGTACCATACAAATGATGTCTTATTTAAATTAGGATCAGTGCTTGTTATTGGAAACCGTTTGTATTCATCCAGGTCAATAGTCGTTGAAATCACGTTGTTGTATCCATATGAAGTCGATGATGATATATTAAACTGATTCAGTGACACTATTGTTAATCGATAAATACCCTTCTTTGACACAGTGAGAGTTATTGTATTCTTTTTAGGTTCCCAATCTAATGATCCAGAGAGAACTGTGTATATCATATTTATGATATTCCTCTCATGAGGAATCTTTATTCTTTCAAGTAGCGGAAGATTTTCTGTTTTAAATTTTGTAATATCCTCGATAGATTTTTTAATATTATTAATGTTATCTCTAATAATACTAAATCCAGTATCATTAATACTTTTAATATTGGATTTAATTTCATCAAAATTGGATTTAATTTCAGCGAGAGATGGAGAGGTTACCGCTGGTGTTCCAAAAAATTTATTGATAATATTTCTACGAAGGGAAGTATATGTTGTTATATGTTTTTCAAGTTCTTCATTTAAATTTTTTAATGCATCTGTGATTGTAGAAACAAATACACCTGGTTTGAGTTTTCCATCATTTGAATATAACACTATTGTATCTTCAACGACGTCACGTCTTCGTATTAAGACATCATCCAATGAAACATTACTAGATTTCAATTTGCCCTGGCGATCTTGAAATACAACTATTTCCCCAGGATCTACACTTGACAAATTTAATGTCTCGGCGATTTCATCTTCGATTATTTTTTTTACACTTTCGACAGCTAATTTACTATGGGTTTCTGTTTTTTTTTTATTCTGATAAAGGTCGTCCCCAAATATCAATCATTATACAAAAACGCTACGTTTTTCTAAATCATAACGCTATCGTTTTTGCCATTGCCTGCTAGTATATTCATTAACAACAACTTGTGGTGGTTTCCTTGGAAATTTAGATATCTCTGCAAGGACATTTAATACTTCACGACCGCATATCGGTGGATCATTTAACTGTTGTGTTGGTAGCGTGGAATAAAAAATTGGAGATGACTTTGTTATTGTGGATACATATCGCATGAATTCTTTTGGTGGAGCTAATCCATATGAATCAAAATATACAATTCCACGTGGATCAATTGCATATGCGACCCAATGAGTTCCTTTTCCGCTGCTGTTATCAAGATTGATAATACCCGTTTCATTTTTCATTGGTTTTGACGGTAATTGATCTCTCATGAAAACTCCTCTAAAGTTTTTTATTGATAATGATTTTACAGCATCAATTAAATCAAAATTGGACATTGGTGAAAATCCTAGGGATTTTTCCACTAGTAAGCCTTTCCTGGTATTCTTAGGCCTGTGCCCTTGTACCAATTGTATGGGGTTCCTGGTAGTCTTAGACCCTTTCCTTTTTTTATAGCCTTTCCCAGTAGCTTTTTTCAGGGCCATTCCTGCAGCAGTACCAACGGCTCCTAACGCTGCCGCCTTCACAACCGCTGGGGCAGCCGCTGCAATCAATGCTGGAATAGCAGCTAACAGCGGGAATATACCACCTGATTTTATCATACTGGCGATTGCTGCTTTCGAAAAATCAATTTGAACTCCTCGTTTGTTCTTTAGCGCATCATTGAAATGTTTTATTTGACGATCTGTCAATGATAATTTATGTGCACCACCGGACATTTGAGTGGGTTTCAGCGTTATTGTGGTTCCACATTCTTTAGCCGACTTTGATTTCAATTTCTTGACCTGACCATCAGTCAACTGGACATTAACAATACTATATTTCATTCTATTCTAAATGTAATTTACACTTTCAATTGATCTTATTGCGAAAATCCTAACTACATGTTTGGAAAATCAAAGGTTTTCTACTGGTGCATCAATAAGTCTCATTCGTCCGCCAACTCCTTCTAACAACATTGATTTATCACTGAGAATGACAGCAACTGCTCTATAATCGGCTATACCAGCAGGGCGTTGTACCCGAGCTTGGAAGTATATATCACCAACAGATTGTCTCATCATGTCAAGATGTTCCAATGAAAAGTAATAAATCGGATAGTGTTTTTCAAAATCAATTTGCGATATTTGCAAACCAGTATCAACATTTTGATCGCGACCCATATACGACAATATTCTATGATATACACGAGCTATGTTGTTGTTATCATAATTAAGCTGTACAATCTCTGCTGGCTCTTGTTGTCCGTTTATTCTCAACGAAACTTCACTTACTCCTAATTTATCAAATATCATATGACTAGATAATTGTCGACCCACTCGATTTGCATCCTGTAACGCTATAAAGATATGACGTGGAGCTGAAACACCTTGTTTTGATGCTAAGTGCCATGTAAATGTGCCATTTACATTATCCTGCTTCGTATCAGTCGTTGTTGTTAGCCAACTTAGCAATGATTTTCCACCTGTGTCCATAAACGATAGTAATTGTTGCTCTATTGTAACTGCTGGTGTCATGACGGGTATCCATAGAACCAATTTCTTTAAAATGACTTTACCATCATCAACACCATTAGCACGCCAAATTGCATCATTGTCATTTTCTTTTCGCACTAACACGACTGTATGCTTTGCTCCATAGATGACTTTTCTGACATTTCTACAGAATCCGAATATATGATGTAACGGAATTGCACATGAAAACCGTCGATGCTGTCCTTTCAATGTTCCATTTCGTGTTGCAAATCCTAGATTGAAATTACCATTGACCCTTTTTAAAATGTCGAATTCAGCGGCTGGTCTATCTTCACGGTCTAGATTAGCTGCGAGTTGTTGATCAACTTCTGCAGTATCTACCGCAGTTCGTACTTTAATAAACTGAATATGGTCAGCATGATCAGAAGTATCCTTAGCAAACATCATAGACGGACCAGCCGACCTTGTATAATCATCAGAATATCTCGCAAGTCCGATTATTGTTGTTGCAATATCAACATTTTGTTCTATTGATTCAATTTCTTTTCCATCAATGATATATCTTGCACTGTTAAATAGCGCCATAATGCCATTATTTACGAAACCAACTCGGATATTTGGGTTATCCCCATATGGCGTATCAGCTCCAACATTTTTTACAAGCTCTCCTTCTACTTCAATAAATGCCTCACACGGCAAAAAGTATCTACTTGTATCTTGAACTTGAAGTTCAACTCTCCCCCGTTGATTAGGCTCTCTTGCAGGATAGGCATAATACTGATAGTTAATTTTAGAATCATCTTTATTCACCGGTGCTGCCATATCAAACGCTGGATCAGCAATTTTTTAAATGCCATTTATACTAAAACGTATCGTTTTTCTAAATGTAGTAATGCTATCATTTTCTTTTTCGTCTGACATTTTTACTATTTCCTCCAAGACCGCTTCCCGCTATCATACTTGCAATATTACTACTATCTGGTGAAGTCATTGCTAATGATGCTAGTTTTTGTTCCACTGCGTTATTTATCACTTTACTGACATTTGCAGGCATCATTGTTGTTGAAGGTAGCGGTGTTGAAACTATTTGTGGTGGTTTTCGTCTGAATCTAGATTTCACCAATGACGTTATTCTATTCTTTGCGGTAGAAAAGGCCGTTCCTGCAAGATCTCCAACAGCGTTAATTCCCTTATTACGAATAACATCAATGGCTTTCATCGCTAACTGTTTAGCAATTGGTGCTACTTTTGGGGCTGTTCTTGTGAATAAACCAGCTATGGTATTTCCAAGGCCGTCTCCATAGTATGCCTTATAAACGGGCAATCTTGAGTTTACTACATACACGTTTGTTGGTTTATTGTGATTATAGTGTACTATCATCTTATTTGAAATGACTTTGTAATTTCTAAATGCAAGCAATTAGAAATTTCAATCGCTATAATAACCACTAAATTCCCCTGGAATTCCGTCCATTAACTCATCCAAGAGTTCTCGATACGTATCAATATCAATTATCCCACCTTGGAATAATCGTCTGCAAATATCAAATGCTTCATTAGTTATTTCGACTGAGTTATTCCCAGCTCGCTTACCTCCCATAAGAACCTCAAGTCGTGATATATCATTAATGATATTACTAGGACACATATGAGAATCATGATGAGAACTTCCATAACCCTTTCCTAAAGTACTTTCTGGTTCGGAAACGTTTTGAATTTCTAGATCTGATTCGGAAACGTTTTAAATTTCTGGAGCTGGTTCGGAAACGTTTTGAATTTTTGGAGATTGTCGACCTCGACCTCGACCTCGACCTCGACCTCGTCCTCGACCTCGACCTCGACCTCGACCTCGTCCTCGACTTCGACCTCGACTTTGTTGTTGTTCTTTTCGTTGTTGTTGTTGTTGTTGTTGATCTAAACCATACTTATTAACTCCCATTTTAAAAGCTTGGTAATTCAAGTCACCCTTATTTAAATTGCCGGTGATTTCTTGATTAATTTTAAATAACCAATCCACCCATTGATCTTGTTTTATTGTGTTTATTTTATACTCGTCTTTTAAAAAATCCCCCATGTTATAATAACGTTCGGCAGCGAATTCACCAAATAACACATAGTCTTCAGGTTTCTGCAATTGAATTCGTCTGATTCTTTCTATAGCTTCATCAGTGAATTTCTCGCTAAAAGGAACACTTTTTTTAGTGGAACCTTTTTCAATAGAATCACTAGCATCTTCAACGGGGTTATCATCAGTATCAATATTATCCATTTGTTGTATTTCTCGCTGAGTTTGTAACTCACCTGAAAGCTGTTTTATTCCCTCGTGAGTTTTTTCAGTTTCTGTAGCAATCTTTCCTAATACATCAATAATAGGTACTGCTCCCTCTTTAGGGATGTCGCCGTATATAGCACGTTCTGTTGCAAGTTTCATATCTTTAGTGGCTTTAGTTACAGGGGCAAAAAGATGTTCGCTCCCAATAGAAAAGTCAGTCTGCGCTTGCTGTCTAAGTTGTAGTTTATCTCGCACGTCATCTCGAATCGGTATAAACTTTTTCAGTAATGCTAACCTCTCACGAGCTAGTCTGGTAGTTAATGATTCTGATGTCATTATTGGAAATGCTAACGTTTTTTCAATTGTGGGTTTCAATACTTGCATTTTCAGACTCATCAATCAAACGTCTTATAGATTTCACTTTCAAAGCAATCTCTGACCGAACTTGGTACTGTTCCCCGAGTTTCTTTCTAATGGCTTCAACTATACTAAATAGCCGAATGAATAAATTAATATCATTGTTATACAAAGAAGCATTAACCGCTTTTTGGATTCTTTTTATCAGTGAATACATTTTAGGTAGAACATATCTTCCACGTTTCAATTGTATATCAATTTGTTCAAATTCATTCAAAAGTCTGTCTTCATTCAAAAATTCAGAAAGTACGATTCCTTGATTTCTTAAATTTGATATTTCTGTGATGATAGATGTAATATCTTGAAATTCCATTTATTGAATATTATTACTAATGTATTTTCTTATCTTTAAAATATTTTTATCAAAGATATTCATATACAAAAAAACAAAACATATACAATGCCCTGTCTCAGGCATACATTAAAGACTTATACAATACCCTAACTCCCCAATCGAGTTCAAGGGCGGGTTATATGGGTATTAGACGTGAAATCCAGGTGATTTCTTTACAAACATTGAACATATAACATGAAGCCTCATTTGGAAACCACTTTCACGCCAAACGACGTCAAAGAGGCCCAGAGGGGGGGGACAGCACATTCTTGGAACTCATTTAGTGCCTTCGCATTAAATAAGCCCAAGGGCCACAAACATAGATCTCCCAATTGGAAGCTCTAACGTAACAAATGCTATATTAGGTCTTCCGGAAGATATGTTGTGGGGGGACAGTACATTACATATATACAATGCGATTATATAAGACGATTATATATATATATATATATATATATATATATATATATATATATATATATATATATATATATATATATATATATATATATATATATATATATATATATATATATATATATATATATATATATATATATATATATATATACAATGAATGAATATTTACAATGAATGAATATTTACAATGAGATGATAGGATGATTATATACAATGAGATGATAGGATGATATATATACAATGCGATTATATATATATACTAGGGACAGTACATTACATATAGGATGGTTATATATACAATGAAATGATAGGATGGTATGATAGGGACAGTACAGGACGATACAAACATGAAACGACGGGGCGGACCTACACCCAATCTACCAATCAAAAGCATCCCAAGAAATTAACCCTGGTTGCAGTTGAAAAAATTCAACCACACCATGTCAATGGCGTGGGAGTTTTGATTGGCAAATTGGGCTTCGTTTAAAGCCCCAAACTTATTACGGCTCATATTATATATAAGGTGACTAATACTGCAGTGTCAATGTGTAGGTGTGTATTTATTTTCCTAGCATTTCATAATGAATATTGTGTAGTAATTTCAATGGAAGCTAAATATTTAAATAAAACATTAAAACAAGAAATACAACTGTTAAATAATAGCAATTGTTTTAATAATTTCTATAATATTACGATTAAATAATCGTAGTAATAATGGATTTACATGACGAGATAACTCTGTCATGGGGATCCCTGTCAATTCAGGACCTGCTATTCGAGAAAGATATTTTTCTGTGTCATTGGATAATTTTATTACATGTAGCCACACTAAAAAAAAACTAAACTACGTGTAGCGCGTTTTACTACCTTGACCTCACATACAATCTATTTTAATTTGTAATTACAAAGTAATTTCATTTTCATACAAAATCTAAACAGCGCTGTTAACGCTGTCTTTGTAATTGGGATTTTTAAAAAATCTATTAATAGAACCTTGACCTCGGCCATACATATCTCTGTCAAATTGTCTACCTGCTGTTCTCAATACAGTCTTTAGAAACAAGAAACAATAACACAAAATCAAAATCCGTAACCTGATACGTATATATACCGAGTTAACCATTAAATACGTACATGAGATCACACACATCATTAATTCAATCCAATTTCACATGTGTTCTCGCACGAATTATATATCCGGGAATCAATATCGAAAGTAGGATAGTCACGTGACGATCAGTAGTAATGAGGGGAAATACGGAACAAAATAGTAATTATTGAGAGTCATTTTATGCGTATGAAAACTTGATTCTATGTCCATCTTTCTTTGAGATAGCTGTTTGATAAATCCCTTCAGCAACTCTTTGTACTGAAGGAATACATATTCCAAAATATTTTCCCGCGGCATTCATTGAATGAAAAACTCTTTCTTCATTCGTCGCTGTATCAAATGATTTAACTCCCCTGCGTCGTTTTGAGTATTTCCCTGTCTTTCCTCTTTTTGTATTCTCTCTTTGAGAAATACATTGTAAATTTTCAAGAGAATTATTTTGAATATTAGAATCAATGTGATCAATAACACAGCCATCTTTAATCGGTCCCATATAACACTCAAAGACTGCCCTATGACAGAAATATCCCTTTCCTCCAGCAGTAAATTGCAAGTATCCCTGATTAACAAAACCAATTGGTTTTTTCAGTCTACAGTGTCTAACAACACCATTACGAGATATTTCATAATTAACGAGTATTGGATGTGGTCTGAATTCTTGCTCCATTTATATATAATAATACTATTTGTCTAATTCATCATTTGCTTTAATTATAAATCTATTAATGTAGTCTTGAGGGGTTTTTATGATTTTGTCTTTGACAGAGTCATGGTTAGGGTCAATGATAGCGTTTTTTATTCGTTTATCATAATAACGTTTCAATTCTCTAAACCGCTTACCCCCACAATTGATACATAATTGTGATTTTCCTCTCACACCCACCCCACAATTTATGCATGGGGACGGGCCTGTCGAATTATTTCTGACACTCTGTAAGTGATATCCACAGAATTCACCTCTACACGATTTATTGCATGGGGTTACTGATCCAATCATAAGCCATTTGCAGTGATTCATTATATATAAACAAACTTTTCTATTTAAATACTTGTCTTATTTATATGAATGAAGAATTCAAGAGATTATCGGCAATCAAGCCTTGGAAAAATATTAAATTCAATCTTGATAGAACTCTCGAAGATGTACCAAAAGAGAGAATAAATAATAGAAGTCTGATTAGAAAAATACGAGATTGTGTTAAGGAGTTTAAACGGGACGGTGCATCACACACATGGTCAACATTTAAAATTGATGGTGTTGTTGATGCTAGAATGAATGATTAAACAGCAGCTATGATACTATCACAACTTGGCAATAAACGGTATTTTCTCAGAGTGAAATTCATTATCAATTTAGAATCAGGCGAATGGGTTATAAGAGACAAGTTTGAGCCAATTCTCAAAGATGGGACAACAGTCATTGTTAGCCGTGATTCCAGACCAGGGCTGTTAACTGGAATTGATAAACCATACTATGAAAAAGCGTATTCAGAAACAGCAATCGTTTATGGGATGTATCCGTTAAATAAACCTGACATTGGAAAACTATCACCAATGAAACAGTCAACGTCAGTGGAAAAGCCACTCAATTGTGTGGCACAATGAGTCTTAGAACACTTTACAAATGCACTCCGTGGGAATAAATTAACCGATCTAAGACATAAAAAAATAGATCAATGGGAGCTAACAGTGAAAGAGAACGGAGCAACTATTTCCGATATAGCTAGATTGGAAAAGTTGAGATTTCCGATAACCGTTTTAACGATAACTGGCGAAGTATTATACGAATCGAAATACAATAAAAACGGAGCTCCAATCAAAATTATTGATCATAACAAACACGCATGGACATCCGCGGTTACAATATTCCCGCGAGACAGAACAGTGAAGTATATCCCAGAAGAATTCACCAAGAATGGCATTCTCACTGAAGAAAGATTAATCGATGCTATTGCTAGTTTGTGTAAAAACGACCCTGTATCAGTATGGCTACTTCATAGTTTTGAAGATGAAGAATGTCAATTCAATCAATTTGTGAAACCTAACGGTGAATTATATCGTACTGAAAGTCTACATAATAGGATGAAAAATCTAGCAATAAGTCTCAGTGAAAACGCTAGCGTTTTTAATGAAAAATCCGAAGATTACGAACAGTTACTTACAAATTGTTTTACAATTCCATCGGTTGCAGCTCATTTTGCAAGAAAGAAAAATAATTGGAAACCAACACGAAAAGAGTTTTTACAGGATGTTCAATCCAGCTGTCTGGAATATTATCATGGCGGTCTATGGAACGTTAAGTACAATAATTGAAAGTATGATATCAGTTGATATCGTTGCTTGTTATCCAGGAAGTTTTCTAGGATATGGATTCGCTGGTGAGTATTTTAAATGGTTTGGACATCCCACACATGAAATGACTCGCGTTGCTATTAATGGACCACTGCCTGATTTTGATTTGACCGGTTTTGCTTGCGTAGTATCATTTGAATTCGCTGAAGGACTTCATCCGTGTTGTTATGTTTGGATTGGTAGACACATGGCTGAAAGGATGTGGTTACCAATAGTGTTATTGCGATATATGATTGATTGTAAAATGTTAGTTTCGTTGATTGTCAGCGAAGCGATTATCTCATATCAAAAACAAACCAATGTCTGGTTACCAGAACCAGAATGTCTTGATAGTATAATCGATAAGTCTAGAAAACATATTGATGCTGACGAGGAGTACATCATTGAATGGTCAAAAAAGATATTTAATCAACGAAATAGTGAAGCAAAGGATCTCGGCCGAAGAATAATCGGTAAATTTACACAAGGTGGAAAAAAATTTAACTTTAAAAGACAATCCTCACAATTGATTATAGATGATGTCGAATACGACTTCGTTATTAAAGATGCAGTAGAGAAAAATAGATACGCAAATTGTAAAACAGCCTTTTTGTCCAATAAAACAAAGTTAGGTAGAATTGTTACTTACAGTGATGGAGAAAGCTCTGCATATCTACATTTGAGAGCTTCTATGCTGGGTTATGCATCTATCAATTTATTTGCAATGATAAATAGATTTCCTAGTATAGCAGTCAGAGTTGCAATTGATTCAATGTATGTCGATAAAAAAAATATATCAAAGAGATAACTAAATTTACTAATAGCGAAGAGACTTGAAGAACATGGCGAATTAAACGTGAAATACAATGCAATTATTCTGAATCAGCAGACCTTGAGATTAAAAGCAGTTACCTGAAGAACGATAATTCTATCAGTGAAAAATCCGAAGGATTTTCTATGTCTAAAGCACCACCGATATCAGATCCAATTTGTAGATATAAAACAGTTTATTTAAACGGTTGTGGTGGATCTGGAAAGACAACACGTGCGATAGAATTATATCGAGAGAGAACGTCCATGATTGTACTCACACCAACCCATAGACTAGCGAGAGAGATCAAACAACGAAATGTTGAAGCTTGCACGTATCATAGTTTTTTTCGATACAAGGGCGATGCTTGGACTCCTGAGCGAATGGGTGAGAAATTTATTTCAGCGGTTATTATTTGGGATGAAGCATGTACTGTTTCAGAAGATGTATTAAAAATGTTTCTTGATTGGTTATTGCAAAATAATACAAAAATTATATTGTGCGGCGATCATGGTCAACCACCATCATTTGTTGGTAGAAGTCCACATAATTGGTTAAAAGGATTTGTTGATTATTACGAAGAAATTGATACTGACTATAGAGCACTCGATGAGCAGTTACGTGAGTTTAAAAAACTAATTAGATTACAACCCGATAGAATTCAATGTGAAGTAGCGCGTGAAATAATTTCTGAAACACCTTTGAATGATTTTTGGGAAACATGGAAACCAAATGATTTTGTAGTAGCAAGTAGAAAGATAGTCAGAGACGCACTTCAGAAAAAGTTGTTTGAGCTACACAAGAAAAAATTCCCAACGTTTCCAGTACCGTTGTGTTATAGACCATTGGATACACGAAAGCAGAATATTGAAGTTGAAATTCCAGGCCAGACGGAGAAACAGATTCTAGTGTTAAATGATATTGTGCTAGTTGATATCAATACTGTAGAAGATGCATTATGCGCTGATAAATCACCATGGACGCTTGGTTATGTAACAACAATACACTCGTCACAAGGATTGACCATCACGGATACAATTGTTTGGATAGTTGATAATCGCATTGAATGGTCAAATTTAGTCTATCTCGCAGTGTCCAGAGTACGACGAATAAATCAACTACGAAGGATTGTTTTCGATGATGATTTTAATGCAAACGATGATAACACTGATATTAGCATCATTAATAAAAAACTCTCTGGTTACAAACAGCAGGACAAAAAAAAACAACGAGAATTTGATATTGATGCTGAAGTAATAATCGCATTAAAAGAACAACAGAATAATCACTGCGCCAGTTGCAATTGTATAATGCACTGGCAGTATTCGGATAAAGACCCTCGACAATTCACCGTAGACAGAAAAAATAACAGTCTTGGTCATGTCAGAAACAATGTGATGTTGACCTGTCTTGAGTGTAATAGACGTAACGGAGCTAGTTAAGACCATGTGGCGGTAATTGAGTATCGTCCGGAATAACTTGTAGTTGTTCGCGTGTAAAACCACGCTGAGGTGCAGTTGAATCCAATCTGTAGATTGGAGGTCTACCAGTTGATCGCGTTATGGTTGAAATTTTATGCGTAGTAACACTCCATATAGGATCAGTAGCTCTTCTTTTACCACCTTCAAGCTCTCCTGGTTCGTATAAATATCTCACAGTAACATCACCGAGAAGTGGCTGAGTGCTAACCCGCTGTGGTTGTTCGGGAATATATTCTTTTTTTATTGCAATATTTGGTTTCATATTAATAGTTCGAGTAATCTCGTTATTTAACGCTGCAACTACACTCGGTAACCTTTGGACCCATTCACGAGATCGTTTTTCTTGGATGAATTCTTTTGCATATTGATATCCAAATAACCGTTCTGCAAGAGTTCGATTAAATCGTTCTACAATTGCCTGATCACGATGTAACGCAGTATGTCCCCGTCGTATTGTAACATTATGAGTTTTCATTGTTGATAGAACAGCACCTTGAAACTCTTTGCCAGGATCAACTTGTAATAGATTTGGCCATCTTAGAGGACCTCGTCTATAAATCCTTTCAAATGCAGAAGCGACTTCAGAAGCTGACTTTGTTTTCAATGGTTCTGCTTGTTTAAATCGACTCGCAATATCAACTACAGTTAGCGCGTATTTGTAACCATGGTCATGTGGTAAGAACAATAAATCAGCCTGATGAACTTCATTGGGTATGGTAACATCAAAATGAGAATAATTAATTTGTTTAGGCGGTGGTAGATAAATTTGCCATATAGCTTGTTTGGATAACCAATCTTTTGCAGTGGATTTTTTCACTTTTGCGGCGTTAGCGAGTTTACTAATTGCTGCTTTACCCCTCCAGTATCCTTTCGGAGAATAATAAATAGATTCCATACTATAAAAAACACTGGTATTTTTAATTACCAGCACCTAACACTAATTTGCCTTTCATAGCTGATTTGACCAATCATGAAGCCAATTTTTCTTTGAAGGATTTATCAGGAATAGCATTTAACGCATGAATTAATTTTACATCCGCGATATGTCTTTGTTGCAAATTATTGCTTTTATATGCAACATCATGAGCATGACATGCCTTATCAATAGCATTTATCGGATACTCACCAGGCCGGGGCTGATTTTGATCATCAAGTCTGATATCTAATCTCGTTCCGGGACCACAGTAGCTATATCCTGGAAGGTGTTTTTCTCCGGGGTATTTTGCCCATGGGGTTCCGGGGAGTTTTCCAAGTTTTGCGGCAATATCACCTCCGAGTTGCTTTTTTTTTTTAAAATCGAAATTTTTTTGTACCACATGTTACACACTTACCAGTAAGCGCTAGTCTATTGTTTTTAGTTGTAATGGTTGTCTGATCGGTTGTATCAGTACGCTGTTTACACTTAACACAATATAGATCCATAATTTATATATAACGTTATGAATATAATTGATTTTTCAGCGACTAAAAGAAGAGAACCGGTAAAACACCACGCAGCGCTTCCGAATTCTGTCCGTGCCATTATAATCGGACCATCTGGATCGGGCAAAACACAATTGCTGCTTAATTTGATAATGCGATTTATGAAGTGGGATAAAATATATTTAGTTGCCCCATCCGTAGATGATCAACGGTGCTATGAAGTGCTAAAAGATTATAATGAAAATGCATCAGAAATTAAAGGTGAAAGTGTAATTGATTTTATTACTGATATTAATGATGCACCATGCGAAGATGACCTCGATGGAGACATAAACAATCTTGTAGTGTACGATGATGTAATGTTAGATAATCAAAAGAACCCTGCTAGAGTATTTTCCAGAGGTAGGCTTAAAAACACTGACGTGATATATGTCACTCAACGATATACTCAAATTCCAAAAGTGATTCGCGATAACTGCAATATTCTTGCTGTATTCAACGGCGTTGATACACATACGCTACGAAATATTTGGCAAACATGGTGTTCCGATATGGACTTCAATGGATTTAAAAATTACTTTGGTCATGCTCAGTCAGTCCCATATGGATTTATAACAATAAATTTACACGACCCTCGGTCACGATATCGTATTGGACTTGATCAAATATTTGGTTAAATAATTTGTATTAATCAGCAGCAGGGAGGGTGAAATGACAACATATTTGCGACGTAGATGGCAGCAATTTCCAGGGTGGTTATGACAATGTATTTGCGACAAAATCGCTAAGGCTCCATTTTACAAATGGGGTCTTTAATTTTTTTTTGGTTAAAATATGAGATTTCGTAGGAAGGTTCCATTTGGTATTCTGAGGCTTTAAACGATTTTGTCGCTAAAATTTGTAGGATTCGCCCTCCCTGCTGCTAAAGCAAAGATTACTGTTTGTTATCTATATTTAATAGATACGTAAATATATACATATATGAATCAATTGCCAGAACGTATTTCAATCTATCAGCAACAAAAACTTGTGAAAGAAAATATGACAATACAATATGACAACCCACAACTTAATGAGAATATTTATATATATATACTTCTGTATACATACATACATACATACATACATACATACATACATACATACATACATACATACATACATACATACATACATACATACATACATACATACATACATACATACATACATACATACATACATACATACATACATACATACATACATACATGCACGCACGCACACGCACACACACATACATATATACATACATACTTACTTACATAAATACATACATGCATACATACATACGTACATACGTCATTAACGTTGCCAATACATACATACATACATACATACATACATACATACATACATACATACATACATACATACATACATACATACATACATACATACATACATACATACATACATACATACATACATACATACATACATACATACATACATACATACATACATACATACATACATACATACATGAATGCTTGCATGCGTGCATGCATGCATACATACATACATACATACATACATACATACATACATACATACATACATACATACATACATACATACATACATACATACATACATACATACATACATACATACATACATACATACACACACACACACACACACACACACACACATACATACATACATACATACATACATACATACATACATACATACATACATACATACATACATACATACATACATACATACATACATACATACATACATACATACATACGTCCTTAACGTTGCCAATAAATACATACATACATACATACATACATACATACATACATACATACATACATACATACATACATACATACATACATACATACATACATACATACATACATACATACATACATACATACATACATACATACATACATGTAGACAGACAAACAGATAAACAGACAGACATACATATGACCCTGTCCTAAAGACCATACAGTTTATCAAATACGACTGAGACTGACTTTACACTCTTCTCCAATTGAGATTGTCATGTTGCACACCAACCCCTTCACTCCGCCGCCCCTGCCCTCTATGAAAGAGTTTGAAATCGTTTAGTTCTGACGGTATACTTTATACATCCGCACCAGCAATTAATTTTCCTGGTTTTGTGTGAATAGATACAAACGCAGTTTAAAAGCTTGTTTGTTTCATATGAATTCCTCTAATTTGATACCTTACTGTTATATAATTTTATCTATAAACAGAAGTACTCACTTCCTTTAAAACGTTATATAAATTGATTCTTATCCGTTTTAAATCCGTTGTATCTTTCCTCACTATCTGTCTGAGTCACGAGTCACCGAAATGGTCTAAAGCTCTCACCGTTCCGGATCACTGCCATGTATCACCGCCGTCTCCCCTCTGCCTGTGTGTTGGTTCGAGTCTCAAGCTCGGCTAACGTGGGTACCTAAGAAAGCCTGCCGGTAGATTCTCGCGGGTCGGTGGTTCTTCCCGGGGTTTTCCAGGGTTCTTCCTCCACCGGTTATACTGGCCGCCATGTGGAATCAGTACACAATTAATAAAATCCGGTTCAGTACCCACGAATGTAATCCCAGTCTATTTTTAGATCACTTTTTCCGGTCTAAATTTGGTGGTGATACTAGAGTTAGATTTTGTCATTCTTGGTAAGGATTTAAAGGCAATTGATTATTCTTTAAAATGTGAGCTTATGGTGTGGTTGTCTGTGTGTATTTCGGCGACAGTGCACATTGAGTAATAAGGTCATGGTGATGATCCGGAAGTGAAATCTGTGTTCCGTTGCCTTGTGTTTTGTTTACAATTCAGCCTCTCAAAAAAATGCAGGTCAACCCTTGACAAGAATTAAACCGTAAAGTCATCTTTGAAGGTATTTTAGATTAACATATGATTTGTATTGATTGTCACACAGTGGAAAGTTCAGTACTGAGGAACAAATGTAGAGAACATATAGTAAAATTAATTGTGTACTATGGCCTGTCAGTAAAAACTTGAAACTGATATAAATTTTTTATTATTAATGACATATACATGAAATTTTAATATGTTATGTATAATGACTTTAAAAATATAAAAATGAAATTAGAAGTAAAAAAATAATTTTAATTTTAAAAATTTAAATGAAATTTAAAAAAACAATTAAAAAATAAAAAATTTCCACCAAGTATACACATATATAATATTTTTTGGGAATGATATTAAATGATATCAGCATATATATACTCCTACACCATATACAAGCTCAAATGATAGATATTTGTCAAATTTAATCTAAGAAAATATTTTTATTAGTCAAAATGAGACCCTCATTTAAAATACATGAAGACAAAATTCTACTTTGCTTTGTACCTTTAGGTCATTGAAACTATTTATTTGGGGTTCAAACAGTTAATTTATGTGTTTATGATGGGGTGACTTCCTGAGTAACACATATCTGCTTGTATAGCTATCAGTAATTGTTTATAACCATAGTTATAGGGTATTTAGTGAGAGGACAGAGATGAAGACTTTATACTAGAACCTGTTCAAGTTCTCTACAAAATCATATTAAGCTGTCAGAGAATGAAATACAGGTCAGAGGGGTAAAATATACTTTACCCAGGTATATTTACCATTGCATGTAAGAAAACAGCAAAATGATGTAAGTTGAACACAGAATGCATTCCATTTTATTGTTTAGTTTCTTTAAGATGTTGATTGATGTAGTGCGACATTGTAGCCCAGATGATATTATGGGAATTCTCATGATCCATTTTGCTTTATGCATTATTAATGACTAATAATATCTGTTATCTGACACTTTAAAGATTACATAAGTAATATTCAAACAGATTATTTGAATTTAACTTTCTACAACTGATCCTAACATGGTTACATAGCTGACATGAACAAATATGCATATATTTTGTAATGTTTGGAATCAAAATTTGACATTGTTAGGTTGACATGGTACCTATAGTGAATCTGTAAGGCTCAGTTTTGACTGTGTGCACTTAAAATATCCCAAGATGTTATTTTCATCATGAATATGCCTCTGTATGGTAACACATTTCAATTTAGTACTTTGACAGAGGGCGGTATTGCAGCATCAGCTGATATTTGATTCCATTGAATCATTGAATCATTGAACTTAATAACTTGGTAGCCAAGACTCTTAAAAATAGACTAAAAATGTTCAAACAGATTATTTGAATCATGTTTGCACATGTGATTTTAACAAGTACATTGCATATGTCCCACACATGCAAATATCCATCCTTGTTTACAAGTTTTCGGGATGAAAATTTCACATTTAGTTGATTATATAGGATCTATTGGTACCTATAGTTGATCTGTGTGGCTACATTTTGCTATATTCACTCACAATATCTAAAATTGTTTTTCCTTCATTAATAGGATTGCATATAGTAATAAATTTTAATTTGGTACATTGTCATTTGACTTTCCACTATACTGGTATGTATCAATGTTTGCACCAATGATCAAACCTCACCGCTCCAACATTGCCTTAAACTTTATGATACATACTCTACCTGATTAGTTATTTAACCTGTAAATGGCTAAATATGCTTGTAGAAACTTCATCTATTTTTAGGATGCATTTGTCACTGTAATACATGCCCATTGCTTCACATCTTTGAGTGTCACTCTATCAAGTTTACCTTTTTTAACCATATTTGCAACCTGAATGTTATTTTGAAATACACCATATCTAACACATTTTAACTTCATTTGCCTACATCTTCCTTTTTTTAGAATTAAGTGAAACATGTTATATATTTTCAGGTCTAGTCTGGTATTTGGAACAAAGTATTAGAGTTGGATCAATTTGGAAGCTCTCCAGTAGTCCAATGGTGATAGCAAGGTCTCATAAAGACATGTGCAGTATGCTGCTATAAGTGACCAAGATGAGTTCATATCAGTACACTGATATACAGCATCTCAAAGACATGGCTTAGATCTTCATGAGAGAGATTCACATCTTTTTTCAGTAAGGTGAAACTGTATTTTCATATTGCATTGTTGACTTTTGTAGTTATCGGCATTAAAATGGAATGCATATTTGCTATAAAACATGGTAGTGGTCCCATCAAAACTTTAAATTTGAGTGGGATATTAGTTATACAAACAACTGTCCAAGTACCTGAAACAATAAATGTGGAACATAGTAGCTGTCATTGTTTTTTTAGTATGTACACCTATATGCATCTGGATAGGCATATTGCAATTTGCTGTCAAAATCACTGTGAGCTATCATGCTTCAGTACCCCTGGGATTAATATTATCAGTTGTACAGACCTAAACTACCATTTGTTTTAAAGACCATTCATTAATCAACATTGCTGCCTTAAATTTGTCAAACTGAATGTCATAACTTGTATGAAAATTTATTTTTTGTAAAATAAAAAGTTTTTAAAATTTATATATTTTTTAAAATTTTAATTAAAATTTAATATATCAATATTTTTTAATTTCAAGACTATTTTCAGACAGGCCTTATCAAGTATTACAATTAGGTTTTTACTGCATTGAAAAATTCCTATAATTAAGGAAGATATAGCAAATTTAGTTTTGGTTTCTTAAGAACAATTGGACCTCAAATTGCACCCTATAGAACACCAGCACTACACACTTTCTGACAGCTGTCAAATGTCTTGCTTGCAAGGAAATTTCAAAAGACTTTGTGTATGAAGTTGAAACAGTAGTGGCATGCAGAATAAAATGCAAATATAAAAGTTTGACAAAAACATTGACCCTTTCAGGAATCAGTACACAATTAATAAAATCCGGTTCAGTACCCACGAATGTAGTCCCAGTCTATTTTTAGATCACTTTTTCCGGTCTAAATTTGGTGGTGATACTAGAGTTAGATTTTGTCATTCTTGGTAAGGATTTAAAGGCAATTGATTATTCTTTAAAATGTGAGCTTATGGTGTGGTTGTCTGTGTGTATTTCGGCGACAGTGCACATTGAGTAATAAGGTCATGGTGATGATCCGGAAGTGAAATCTGTGTTCCGTTGCCTGGTGTTTTGTTTACAATTCAGCCTCTCAAAAAAATGCAGGTCAACCCTTGACAAGAATTAAACCGTAAAGTCATCTTTGAAGGTATTTTAGATTAACATATGATTTGTATTGATTGTCACACAGTGGAAAGTTCAGTACTGAGGAACAAATGTAGAGAACATATAGTAAAATTAATTGTGTACTATGGCCATGTATAGACTATCTTAAGCTGAAAAATGGCGTTAAATCCTACATCTCACCTCTGTTCGATTGGGCTCGAGTCTCGGCTCGGCCATTTTGATAGGTATGTATGTAAGAAAGCGTGCCAGTTACTTCCCGTATATATATATATATATATATATATATATATATATATATATATATATATATATATTTATATATATATATATATATATATATAGCCTGTCATGTGGTAAAATATTGCGTTATAGCCATAAAACCAAATCTCTCTCTCTCTCTCTCTCTCTCTCTCTCTCTCTCTCTCTCTCTCTCTCTCTCTCTCTCTCTCTCTCTCTATATATATATATATATATATATATATATATATATATATATATATATATATATATATATATATATGTGTGTGTGTGTGTGTGTGTGTGTGTGTGTGTCTTACTTCTGTCTCTGTTCTTGGCAATTGCCTGTCGATCTGCTTGTGTATAATTATATAAGACGGTAATTGGAATTTAAAAAAAGATGATGCATGTGTGACAAATTTCCTGCGTACTTAAATGATTTCCAGATCGCTGACACAAAACTTTGAATGATTCATGCAGTGTGCATCCTGTGTATCGCAGATTGCTTTAGTACAAACAGTAAATTAAAATATTTTGATATTTACTCCAGAATTGATTTTCTGACCAGCTGAGTCCATTTTCTTTCTTGAAAACAAGATTACACAAAGTTGACTGTTTTTGGGACGTTGAAGTTTGTTGTTACCATTATAATACTTGAATGAATTTATGTCCAATTAAAAGAAATAAAGATTTTGTTTTAAATCGAAAACGGATAACTTTGATGTTAAATTCCCTTCTCCTTATAATAATCATATTGTCTTTATTTTATCCCGTCTAACATGTTTTATATTTTGGTAGATCACACCAAGTACGATTTCTTTTTCTTACTTATAACATGCGTCATCCGAGTAGAGAGTGCTTGTGAACCATAAATTAAAATATTCCAACGATCAGCTGATTTTGTGTCTTAAAATAGATTGGACTTTGCCCATCTTGACTTGTAAGCAATATTAGTTTTGGTGGTTATACCAACATATACATCAGTACGTAATCATAATCATTAAATTGACCCAGGGCAGTGGAGGGTGATCACGGGCACTGGGGTAAGAAACACGCGGGCCTCTCCTAGTTGATGTTAAAACAAAATTTTTCTTTTACAAAATTAAAAAGTGTTGTTCGCCCCCATCCCCTTGTCGGCCATGAAGTGAGCCGATTTTGTGTCCTTAGGTTTGTACACGCTGTCGATGAGACAATAAGTATCAAAACACACGGTGGACGTGGCATGTAGCAAGATATCTGGATACATCAGCACGGAAATCACAGAACTTGGATGTTATTACTAACGCTGACTTATTCTGTACAATATGGTAGAATTACTAATGCTGACTTATTCTGTACAATATGGTAGAATTAATAATGTCATCGGCTCACTCATCTCCCCATTTACGCACTATAATAATCTGTGTTACCGACAAAATAGCGTCGTGCATAGGACAGGAAAGGCTTGTATCCTTAAAGTCATTAGCAAAAATAAAAATAGAATGCACTATCCCAACACTCAGTTTAAACACGCTAGATGAAACATTCCGCAGATCTTTATCAACAATAACTGATCGTCATCTGTGGATATGCTTAAATGGAGTTAGAAACGGTAGAAAGAAAACTCGTTCAAAAATCTGTGAAATTCAAAACCATTTGCATGTAATTTTGACATAAATTGCAAGATGACCCAACATTCTGTTTTGAGTCTCCGCTTATCCCTGAATTGGACGAGAAGAAATTGTTCTGGTCTTGTTGATTTTAAATTGAATTTTCTTTTACATGCTCGACAGACGAATACCCTAATCCTTGGATTGTATTACGATTCATGGTAAACACGGATTGGGGCACAGACGTTAATGTCTTTGTTATATATATTAATATATTACTTCAATAAGTTCATATTTGGCTGTGCCCCATTGTTCACATATTAGATATAAAATGGTAGATGCAGATGCTTGATCCGTTGCACAGACAGGGACTTGGTGTTTGATTTGTGATTTTGTAATTTCCGCTTCACAAAGCCTTTATGTTGAGGCAAGTGAACCAGCACTATATCCGACCAACGTAACTGGCTTTTCTGTATACTACCAAACGTAGTCTTCAAACCCATCTAATACAATATACAATGTAGATTTTAGGCCCAACTTCCAAACCTTACACTTGCTTCCCAATATTCGGCCGATTGAACCTGGACGAGGAACAACGTGGCTGTTTCTCCTATATGCGATCACCAATATTTACGATCTTTCAACAAGGTTCACTGAAGCAAGGTAAACTTAGGAATCACAAATATAGATATCAACAGAAAAATTAATCTGCGTTCTTTTTTATGTATGTATTTTTCGTAAATGTATCTTGAGGTTTAATGAATTTATTTCAGCTTACAAAAATTATATAAGTAAACGGTAAATCTTCCAGCTGAGCACAAATATGGCTGCTGATGACGTCATTCACTAGTAGCAGCACATTAAGTCAATTTCCAAATTACTTCATTCGTTATTACACCCTTCCAAAATATTTTTTTTTTCATTTTTAAACTTCCTTTGCCAAACCTATCAGTGTTATTATTGCTCCCATTGTGATCATAAGACCCGGTATAGAGACGGTTCGACAGATAGAGACAAGGTCGTTGCAACAATAGTACCCACCATTTTGACCCTACCAATAAAGCCTCCATTTTGACTGCACCACCTACAGCCGGTCACCGTATACAACCTCCATTTTGACCGCACCACCTACAGCCGGTTACCGTATACAACCTCCATTTTGACCGCACCACCTACAGCCGGTTACCGTATACAACCTCCATTTTGACGCAGGAATTACACCAAGACTCATTTTCTTAACAACTTCCAAATCTTGAACTAAATCTAAATCTCTCGAGCTAAATATAAACCTCTTTAGGTAAATCTAAACCTCTTTAGGTAAATCTAAACCTCTTTAGGTAAATTAAAACCTTCAAGCGAAAATATATTTTTTTTGCGAACTCCATCCCCAAACGGTAAACCTTAAGAAATGTTAACTTGTACAGTCCGTCATATCTAAAAGTTTACATGAACATGATTTGCTCCTAAAATTTGGAAAAATATGATACATGGTTGATTGCCTTGGTACCAAGGGTAATATATAAGGCTACCATGCAGTCACGTGTTTTTGAATCACAGACTCCAAACAGGGACTTCGGGTATGATATAAATGGGTATGTTCCAGATATCTGCGAAATATCCGGACCGAAAACTACAAACAAGGTTCGGCACGTAAATTCATCGCTGTAGAATGGCATCCGTCATATAATAAAACATAGATCGGGTGGTATTTGTGGCCGTCCTCACGTATAGAATTGATATCTGATACATACATACATACATACATACATACATACATACATACATACATACATACATACATACATACATACATACACACATACATACATACATACATACATACATACATACATACATACATACATACATACATACATACATACATACATACATACATACATAGCTGATGTTCATGCCTAGTGAAGGTATGTTGTACTGCGACCACTATGACTTCATAAGAGTGATAAATAAACTAGCACAAGTAGTTAAATCTACTGATTTTGGGCGAAAGGATAAAGTGACAGTAAAATCTACAACTTTCGGGTGAAAAGATAAAATGATAATTAAATCTACTAATTCGGGGCGAAAGGATAAAGTGACAGTTAAATCAACTGATTTTAAGCGAAAGAATAAAGTCACGGTTAAATTTACTGCAACAATCATAGCTTTGCGAATAATCATCGGATTTGGTACTCATCCGACGTTTCGTAGGATGGTGTTTTGGAACATGTTCGCGAAACTCACGAAGGATATGTATAAGTACCTCACTATTGATTTGACTGGTTACCAGTAGAGAATATCGAGCCGGTTTAGACAACGTAATTTAACATAATTTAATATATATATATATATATATATATATATATATATATATATATATATATATATATATATATATATATATATATATATATATATATGCCTTGATTTCTTTCATAGGAATCTGGAGCGACTGTTTGTATATATGAGAATTAATTACTAGGTCGTCATGCGAGTGTGTCTGCTACGCACGAGCTTATATAACAATGATTCAGTGCCATCATTTTTTGGTGATGCGTGCTTAGTCGTGACGGTATATAGGTTGGTGCGTGCAGGCAAGGCGATGGTTGCCATTTACTCGCGGACCTGGTTTCGAAACTCTGTAGAGTACGAATTTAATTTCTCTAACCTGTATGATAGTATTCTTTGTATTAAACTATATATATATATATATATATATATATATATATATATATATATATATATATATATATATATATACACACACACACACAACCTGCCATCAATGCTGTGACAGAGTCTGCTGAAAGACGCCGTAAAGCTGCCCACAGATATCTGTAACTCTTCTACAATTATACAAATGTTCACAAACGTGTCGAAGATATGTCGCACAAGAAGACTTCAAAGCGGGCTTTGAACACAACGTTTGCACCGCTGCCCAAACCCACAAATGAAATCGCTAAAAAAAAAAGTGAAGAATGTCGCGGAAACTATCTCCGAGATGATAGGAACTGAAGAGAAACCGGGTTCAGTTGTAAAGACATCCAAAGCAAACGGACTCATTACATCGAGGTTACAACAATGATACAGTTTTGCGTGCCTTTGGTGTTCATGAGGGTAAAACTGTGCTGTCGAAATCAACATTATGGATGCACGTGATAACCCTTTCATGTGTGCCAAAACGCGTTTATTGAAAATAAAGAGCGAGATATAAAAATAACTTTAAAAAAAAAAAAACTATTGCGCTGTCATATTAAGGGTTTATCCAATAATGTTAACCGGAAATTGTCCCCACGCCTTAATCAGCTGAATGCGTCCAAGAAAAACACACTTTAGTGTCATTAAAGTTGTCAATGTCCAAGGGGACATATATACAAAAGGCCGATTAAATCTTTCCATTTCTCCCGGCTATTGCCTTATCTCCTTTGGTTGCAAAAGGAGTTAGTTGACATAGGAACCACATCTAAGATGGTTCTGAACAAGGCGGTGGGTAAACGCATAGCGTCTCTGAGACGAGTGAAGAAATAAAAAGGTCTTCGACTAACCGGAATGATTTCCAAAATACCCTCACGCAAGGATTTAAACTACCCAGGACGACTCCGAAATGTTTTCAGTTGAGGCTCTGCCGTCCAGTTATTATAGTTTTATCGAATAATTTTAATTTACCCACGATGACAAAGTCAGTCAAACATTTTCGATATGTTTTTATGCGTTATAAACACGAGTCAATGATTCCCAGGAAGTGTGAACTGACATTGTTTATCTGGAATCAACAACGGGATCTAAGACCTTTTGGGTTGCATACGTGATAATTCCTCGACATCCTTTGTGCTTTTTACGCATATTGGCTTGTATCGCTAGTGACATCACTAGGGGGTGCTGGGGTGCGGACCAAAGGGGTTGACACCAAAATGACTGTCTTTAAAATTTTTGAAGTTTTGTGCAGGAAGGAGATTCATGGTGGTGACACCATGAGTTACCGCACTGGATAACACCAACCCTAGTGACGTCACTGTGCATCGCCACGTGATTATTTGCCCATGTGTCACTGCTGTTTATTCGAAGATGCACTCGATTTTACAAAAGATGTGTACATGTTAATAAGTTACTTTATTTGCATTTGACCGCTTCCCGCCATCTTAAGAATGACTTAGATATACGTCAATGATCAGCTGCTTTTGTTTAAGTGTGACCATGTGATTATATTTATTGCGTGCATGCCTAAATGTTGATGCTTATGAGTAATGGGTGGGGTAAGGCACAATGAGACATCGAAAAAGGTGTTATATACAACGTACATGTATATCGACATGAAAAACGATTTTGCTGAGTCAGTTAACATTTTGGATAGAATCATTTTCTAAATGTTACAGATAATAAACGGCCTCTGCATTTTGGGTTCAATGTGTTATGATGTTCAGCGCTTTGAGGGGAAGTACAGGCCTACGATGTATGTTCTATGTTGAAATTTTCTGTGCGTAGACTATTACTTACTGGATAGAATCTTAATCGCTGTCGATATTTATTACTGAATTCGTTGTATTTTATTAGAGTACTGCAATTTCGTGTCTTCAGGTTCTATGGGGGGGGGTCTGTTTTCATTTCTTGATTATACTGTACGCGTTAACATTATTGACAGTGTCATTCCATCTCTAAATTTTCTCTTTGCAATTGACAGTTTTCATTATGTTGACAAAAAATAATGGCTTTGTGAGCGATTTCTTGCACATCACAACCATGGCTGACTGATATATTGATCCAGCCGGTCTAGAACTCGCCAGCAGTTTAGAATTTAATGAATAATAAGAGAACAGAATTTGATTAATAATAAGAAAATATTAATGCAACATTTTTTTCTTAAAGAGTATTAAGTTATTGGGGGTTTTGTAAGCGAATACATCCTCCAAAGGTGAAGTAGAGATTCTTCTCCTTCATCATTATATGGCACTTCCCAAGCACCATTGCATGGTACTTCAAGCAACATCAGCAATTATCTATAAGTGTTTCATTAGTCCACATTAGACCCATTGGTACAAAAAATCAGATCACCAAAATTCACGAATAATTGAAGTTTCCATAAAATGCCTTAAACATAAAAATTGACAACAATAATAATTAAAGTAAAATTATATAAACAGCGAAAGATGTACAATTAGTTTTAAAGAATCTGGTTACTTGCAAAGACAGAGAAAAATAGCATCAGTAAATAATAACATTTTGAATCATCAAGTCTTTTCTTTTTGTTCCCTACCTCCTTCTCTTCTAACCGCTCCAATGGCCTAGTGGTTAGAGCGTCCGCCTTAGATGCGGGAGGTCGTGGGTTCGATCCCTGGTCGAGTCATACCAAAGACTTACAAAAATGGTACAAATAGCTGCCTCGCTTGACGCTCAGCATTAACAGGTTAGTGTTAGGACTGGTCAGCCTGGTGTCAGGTGGGACATCATGCTTCATGTTTGCGGCATGATGCCCCAGTGCTACATCACTATAATCTGCCACACTGGAGACTACGTAGCGATATGACTGAATTTTTTTTTAAAGCTACGTTAAAAATCATAATCACATCACATCCTTCTATTCCACCCAGGACAGTAGTGTCTCAGAACCTAAGCTCCATTAACAAGCTACACATTTTTTAAGACAAACTCTTGATTACATATGGTAATCAAATTGTTTATGTCGCAGTTTTAACTGTGATCACAGGTCATAATCATGTATGAAAACAATTAAGAAATCGGGTATTGATTTGCGTCAATTGCAAACTGAATTTAACTAACTGTCGAAGTTTGGGTGCAGTCATTACATTACAATGTTTCCACTTCACGCGTTAAATATTTCCTGATACGGAGAAAAACCGTCTCGAATAGTTAGTTGTCATGAAGACTGCTGAATGTGTGTAACAGTAAACAGCAGGAATACATATGTAAAGATATACAAACATGTCACGCATCATTTCTTTAAATAGCAGACTGCAAATGTTAAAATGTAGAAACACGACACACATCATTCCTTTAAATAGCAAGCATACATATATAAGAATATACAAACACGTCACGCATCATTTATTTTGTTTTATAATAGTTTAATAAAGAAACAATGTTTTCTACTTCATGGTTGCATGTTCACAGGGAAACAACTCTTTAACAATATGCAATTTATGAGAAGAGTTATTTCCCTTACATAATTAAATAGTCTTTTGCTTTATTCTAATTAAGCTATATTAATTTTTACATTCCACGAGGTTTTTTTTCATCTATACCACGGAAGTAAACACCTAGCAATTAGTTATGTTACCAGTTTAAACACCTGAGCAATTCCATCGCATCGTCTTCAGTATTTAAATTTTAAATGAGATTACTGACAGACACAGATAGTCGGAAAAAAAACTAAAGTGTTATGTCTGCAATATCCTTTACGAAATGGCCCTACTGTGTTTGTATCTATGTTAAAATGTTTTACAATGGATATGTTGCCTTTGATTATCATTGCACTACAACAATGCTACAAACCTTAATTAGATAATTAAACTCCATAAACCGAGTATTAGAATTATTACAAGAAATAAATTGCCATTCCTTTATTTATTTGTCAATTGACATTGCTTAATTTTTTTTATTATAAGGTACTTAAAAGCTATTTGTGACATAAATCTGTGTGTGTGTGATTTTGGATTTTTAACGTAGCTTTAACAATTTTTCAGTCATTTCGTTACCATGTCTGCATTGTGTCAGTTTATAGTGATGTCTAGCACTGGGGCATCATGCCGCAGACATGTGGCATGATGTCCAACCCAGTCACATTATCCTAACACCAGGCCGACCATTCCTAACACTAACCTGTTAATGCTGACCACGTAGCGAGGCAGCTGCTAGTACCATTTTTATAAGTCTTTAGGTTGACTTGACCGGGGTTCGCACCCGCGACCTTCTGGATCCGAAGTGGACGCTCTAACCACTAGGCCACCTGAGCGGTTAGATCTCTTCATAACATAGCTCCACGATATATCTAATCTTTTAACTCTAGCTTCCAACATCCATTCACACAATTTCATGTCCATTTCGTACTATAATGTTCATTGGCCTAAATTGAGAACGGTTCTTTAAACATATTTTACTTATTCTGCATCAGTGTTTGGAAATACCGTTACGAACTATATTAAACAATCATGAACACTATTTTTTTTAAGATTGTACTATATAAATGTATTCTCTGTGATTAAGCCAAAATCTTGCTAATCACATCAAGATTGGTTATTTCTTTTTTCAGGTCATTTAGAGCGGGATTTCTTTCTAAAAAAAAAAATATCACCCCTACACAACCGCGAAAATTATATGATTTTACCCAAAATTTTTAAATATATGTACCAGACTGATCTGTATTTTAGATTTGAGACATTTGTAATGAAATACATAATAAGAAATGCAAACATTTGAAAGCATATTTAAGATGGATGGATTTTTGTGTCAATTTTGTTTCACAAGCTTTTTTAAGTTTGTCAAGAATATTATTAAATAACAACAGATAATAACCATGACTTAAGACAATGCTTTTACTATTTACAACGTCAGTGTGACATATACAGCAGTTGGTTTCATAAAGTATTAGAAAATACATTAGTCTGGGAAAGAGAAAGTGTTCTTTTTGGAATCAAAATTACAACTCCTCACCTTGACCTTTTATTTGGAGCATCCTCCTCTCTTTCCAAAATGAATGCAATACGAAAGCGCGAGAACATTCAACTTTTTTTTAAAGCAAATTACTTTGAAGTAGGTTTTGGCACCAATTTTGCGGGAACAACAGACTTTGAACTCACCAACTTATCTGATCTGTTGGAAGGATTCGGTAACGATTTTGACGATCGGTCGCTATCTTTGGAACGGTCATTCCTAGTGATTTTTGGTAATTTGTCGTTGGTGTTAACCTGCTGCAAACGATACTCGTGGTTTTTAATGGACCTCACAGTCCCTCCAGGCATATTCTTGTGACGTAATTGTTCCACCTCGATGTTCAAATCTTTAACCTTTTTCTCCATCTTTTTGAGTTTATCTAACAATTCATCTTCCCTTTCTTTCAGAGATTTAGCAACGCCAAGGTTCACATTCCCCTTGGCTCTGAAGATCCCAAGCTTAGTCTTTACGCCTTTTATTTTCTCATCGTAGTATTTTCTCTCCTCTTCAAGACCATTTATTCGTTCAAGCATAGCTTCTTTTTCTTTCATCTCCTCTTCTAGCTCTTGGTTTAAAGAATCTATATCTGCTTGGGTATTTTGAAGTTTCTCCTTTAAAAGAGAAATCTCGAAATTTAGCTGTCGGATTTCCTCATCTTTCTGTTCCGTCTCCTGCGTTTGCTTGTTGCTCATTTCCTGTAACTTAGCTATCTCTGACATCAGTTTCTTAATTTCCTTCTTGTCACTTAAGGTTTGACGCTTTGCAGTGAGACTAAACTCTGACCCGGCTGGGTCTTTAAGATTTAAAATCTCTTTATTCGCCGATTCAAGTCTTTCCTCCATCCTGGCAACGTTGACTTGTGCTTCTTGTAATTTAGTCCTCAATTGATCCGTCTCGAATTTCCCTACGTTATAGTTTGCGTTAGCTACACCGAGTTTCACTCGAACGCTTCCAAGCTTTGAGTGCAGCTCCTTCTTATCTTTCTCGAGCTCATTCACCTTCTTTTCAAAATTTTTCCTCAGCTCCTGCTCATTTCTTAGTGATAGCTTGACAGTCTCCAACTCATTTTGTAGAATTTTATTTTTATCATCTGTTCTGCTGAGTTCGAATTCGAGTTTTTGTGCTGCCTTGTCACGCTCGTGCATTCGTTCCCTGTCCTCTTTGTGTTCGTGCGCCATCTTGTCTTTTTGTATACGTAATTTTCTAACTTCTTCGTCCTTATCTTCGAGTTCTCTGTACAGATTTTGTATCTCAAACATTTTGTGCACCAACGCTTCGCCTTGGTTTGAAGGAAGTTTCCCAGCCATTATTATGGCCCTTGCCTGGTAGAACCATTGGGGATGATTGGAGGCAACCTGAAACACAAAATCATTATGGTTCTAAAGCGTCTTGATATAATACATCAATGACCTTCTTGTCAATCAAACTAATATTACTAAACATGACATTGATATCAATTTAATATTCATTATAACAGTGATATCAACCAAATATTAAACATGGCATTGATATCATCCTAATATTAAACATGACATTGATATGAGCCTAATATTAAACATGACATTAATATCAATCAAATATTAAACATGACATTGATATGAGCCTAATATTAAACATGACATTAATATCAATCAAATATTAAACATGACATTGATATGAGCCTAATATTAAACATGACATTGATATCAATTTAATATTAAACATAACATTGTACCTAATATTAAACACGACATTGATATCAAAATAATATGAAACATGATCTCTCGCCTGAAACATAACATTGATATCAACCTAATATTAAACATGACATTGATATCAACCTAATATTAAACATGACATTGATATAATTTTATTATTCAATATAATATTGATATTAATCAAATATTAAACATGACATTGATATCATTTTAATATTCAATATAATATTGATATCAACCTAATATTAAACATGACATTGATATCAACATAATATTGAACATGACATTGATATAAATTTAGCATTAAACATGACCTCTCACCTGAAACATGACATTGATATCAACCTATTATTAAAATTGACATTGATATCAACCTAATATTAAACATGACATTGATATGAGCTTAATATTAATCATGACATTGATATCATTTTATTATTCAATATAATATTGATATCAATCAAATATTAAACATGACATTGATATCATTTTAATATTCAATATAATCTTGATATAAACCTAATATTAAACATGACATTGATATCAACATAATATTGAACATGACATTGATATAAATTTAGCATTAAACATGATCTCTCACCTGAAACATGACAATGATATCAACCTATTATTAAAATTGACATTGATATCAACCTAATATTAAACATGACATTGATATCAATCAAATATTAAACACGACATTGATATCTCATTTTTTAGAAATTATTAAATACGTATTATTTTGTAAAATTCATTTGATGATGAACGTATATTTCACAAACGGGTCAAAAATATTTTATAATGTTATATTAATAAATGATACGAAAACTATTTGAAAACAATGGAAAATTCTAGACCAAAAATCTTTAAGAGACACGTGAGATAGATTGATCAATACTATCCACGTAAGGACGTCTCCCGGTCTGAATTGCACAAGACAGCCAGACTAGACGTCATACAGATAAAATTACACAAGACAGTCAGACTGGACGTCTCCCAGACGGAATTACACAAGACAGACTGGACGTCATACAGATAAAATTACACAAGACAGTCAGACTGGACGTCTCCCTGTCTGAATTACACAAGACCATCAGACTGGATGTCTTACATACTGAATATCACAAGACAGTCAGACTGGACGTCATACCGATAAAATTTCACAAGACAATCAGACTGGACGTCTTACATACTGAATATCACAAGACAGTCAGGCTGGACATGTAAATCTGATTTACACGAGACAGATCGAACGTCTTATGGGTTGAATTACCCAAGACAAATTGGCCGTCTTACATACTGAATTACACAAGACAGATTGAACGTCTTACAGACATAATTTCATAAGACAGTCAGAATGGACGTCTCCAAGACTGAATTACAAGATACAGCCAGATTGGACGTATTACAGACATAATTAAACAAGACAGATTGGAAGTCTTACAGAGTGAATTACACAACACAGTCATACTGAACACAAGTTATGAAAATTCCTTTCCTCGTAAATCTGTAACATTTATTTGTTATAGTTACCCACAACCAACCACAGAATACAGTTTCTTTATCGCAAATTTTTATTTTATAATTTGAACATAAATTCGACAGATTACACAGAGAGAGAGAGAGAGAGAGAGAGAGAGAGAGAGAGAGAGAGAGAGAGAGAGAGAGAGAGAGAGAGAGAGAGAGAGAGAGAGCATTCCTATATACTTTTACTGATGTGTGAGAAGAAAGGAGATCTTACCTTTCTATTCGTTATAATCTTCTCTTCTTAATAAAATGGTGGAGTGATTGAAGGAAATAGTAGTCTCTGCAACATATTATTTCGGAATCAAACACTTAAGATAAATTTAGAACATATCTTTCTGCAAAGATTCCGTCGTTCGCCATGTTCATATTGTCTCCAAAGAAAGTATGAAAAAGAAATTTTATACGAGGGTCTAGATGTTAAAGTGATATAAATTTTTTTCTTTTAAAAATGTCAAAAGTTAAATAAATGATCTATAAGAATATTTTACTGCAGATATTTTCAGTCATCTTTTTCTGGAATAGGTTATTCTGAAAAACATTCAAAAATGTGAATTTTTATGTTGATTTTTTTAACGTTCTTTTTGACTTGGGAAGTGTAGAGCCCCATTGTGTCTATGTTAAGTGCTATGATATTGTTATCGGCATAAAGACGGAATAAGTAAAAACAATAGGGAATTCGGTTTATGTATTAATGTACAAGTTCACGCGGAACAGGTAACCCGTGAAACTTGGGAGACACTATACATATTATGTTTCCAGATGTAAATAATACCCAGTACACAAATACTTATTTGATCAGATCAAACGAAAAGTAAATTACAATGCTCAAATACCTATTTAGTGAGATCAAATGACAAGTAATATGCAATACACAATATATAAGACAGTGTTCAAGCGATGTGTCAAACCTAAATTTTTCAATCCTTTGAAGTGGATTCTGCATTAAGATCACACAGGTTCTCTCTCTCTCTCTCTCTCTCTCTCTCTCTCTCTCTCTCTCTCTCTCTCTCTCTCTCTCTCTCTCTCTCTCTCTCTCTCTCTCTCTCTCTCTCAAATAGCACCTTTCAAAACTTGTAAGTAGGTAAATTGCAAGAATATTCACGCGAGTGGGACGGTTATCGCACACAACGGTAGTAATAGCAATATCTTCGATATACTTGCAAAGTCCGTTTGACTTCTCGTTTTGAGTTATTTGTTTCTTTTAAAAAACAACAACACACAATAACAAGCACTTACTGAAGCAACCAATAATGATCTCATAGCCGTTGCTATGGGCATACATAACAGAAAACTTGGTTTTGTTCATCATTTTGTTTCGAAATTTGTGACCCATATTTATAGTATGAAATTATAGTCTGTCTGTATAGGTAACAACAAACAGTGGAAAACTAGTATCTAACTAGCCCGAGCGCTTTCGACTCTTAATGAGTTGTTTCAAAAGCAAATACAAAATATTGACGAAACAAACAAATAAAATGTATGTATGTATGTATGTATGTATGTATGTATGTATGTATGTATGTATGTATGTATGTATGTATGTATGTATGTATGTATGTATGTATGTATGTATGTATGTATGTATGTTGTTTCAAAAGCAAATACAAAATATTGACGAAACAAACAAATAAAATGTATGTATGTATGTATGCATGTATGTATGTATGGGTGACATATATGTGCGTGCGTACGTGTACTTATGTACGTACGTACGTACATATACATACACACATACATACACACACATACACACATATACATACACACACATACATACACACATACACACATACATAGTATCATACCATACATACACACAAATATACTATCCCTCCACGCCAAGACTGAGTGTAATAGTGCTTATATACACACTATACCCACAAACAAAAGAAGGATAATGAAGAGAAAGAGATCTTCACGACCCAAGACAACTAACATTTTATGAGCACATGGACGTTCACCATGGAGACGCCAGTAGTAAATGTTACTACTAAAACAACAGGAGTAGTTGCTTAGCTGTCCTTGAAGAAGGACTAGGACATTTCAAGCTGATGATGTCAAGTTGTCTTGCTATTTAGAAAGAACAACTCAAAAAAGGATGTAAAGGAAACCCAATCGATCCTTTTCCTCTCCACATAATGTCTCTTGGAAAAGAAATTCTACTCAATAGGTGCTACATCAGATAAAACATAAATGATTCCATCATACAATGTGTATATGTGTGTGTTTACTTGACTATTGTATCCATTTCTAAAGAAAAAACTCCAGACGAGACACGTTTTCGTTCGTATAACATTGTGAAATCAGATTCACAATGAAATTTCATAAAGCATCACAAAGTCCATGTCTTGACTTGTGACTATCTGTTATCTTGAATTTATTTAGTGATATAGGTTTTCCGTTTCTTTCTCTTCTATTTATCTTGCTTTCTTTATTTCTTGACTGGCACGTGTCCTTCCTACTGTTTGCCTTGTTTTCCTTCATTTATTGACTGGCACGTGTCCTTCCTACTGTTTGCCTTGTTTTCCTTCATTTATTGACTGGTACGTGTCCTTATATATAGGGTAAGATATGTAACGTAATAAAATTAAATTTAAATTATCTACTATCATGAAATGATCACACAATTCCAAAAAAGAAACCAGAAAGCAAGCGATGACGATATTCTGTGTCACCCAACAACTCTCAAGAAGTGCTGACAGAGTTTAAGCTAGCGATTACGACGAAGACACGATTGACCCATGTTGAGAGAGAGAGAGAGAGAGAGAGAGAGAGAGAGAGAGAGAGAGAGAGAGAGAGAGAGAGAGAGAGAGAGAGAGGGGGGGAATATAGAAATTCGTTCGGTTCCTCGTAAAGATTCGTTTCACATCTACAGCTATCCAAAAAGAATGATAGCCTTTACTTAAGTGTAAACCAGAATATTACAGCGTTTGATGTGCAAGCATTTCCAAAGGAGCGTCTTAATCCCTTATGCAAGGATACCGTGACCGCCAGCAAGGTTATAGTCAGTACAAGCTAGCCAATGGCTTGTAGTATTCACACTCAGGCGTTAAATATTGGTTCAGAGATTGAAGGAAGCCCGCAGGGTGAACGGGGCGTGTTATCATCCGTCCCCACGTGGACAGACAGTGAGAGGACATTGACAGCTAAGTTGATTGGATCAGTCCACAGCGACATTCAATAGGAATTAAGATAGAGGGTGTGATTAAAACTATGATCGTAATTATAGTTCAAATTTGCATCAAAATTGTCAATTTGATAAGGAATAAGGTACTCCGAAGAGCCACTCGTAATTTGGCAGTAAAACTTAGGACCATATTAAAAGAGAAGAAAAGCTTCGAAAACTAAGCTTTTTGGGGACAGAACTTCCGGTTCAAGTTCAGTAGTTCCGAGTCTCTAATATGGAGTCAGAAGTGAGACTTGAAGAACATCGGAGTTGACAAAAGTGTAGTCGACATAGAGAAGAGAGAGAGAAGGTGGAGAAGGAGGAATATTAGTTTGGAGGAGGAAACAAAAGAGGAGGAGTGTAGAGAAGAGAAGTTGAGGAGTAGAAGGAAATTGGAGGGAGTCAGGTAGGACGAAAATAAATTAAGAGATATAAAAGATTTATACACAGATGAGTAGAAGACATCGAACTCTCTCACACTACGAATTAAGTGATGCGATAGACTAATAAAGGGTCGAGCAGATGAAGAGTACTTGGGAAATATGAATTTTTTTGAGTATCTAATTGTTATTAAATTATTACCATTGAATTACACCCTTTTTGTATATTCAATCATTTAACCGTTGGCATTACTAACTGGGAGCTCGGAGCGGTAATCTAACTTTCACTAATTCAATTTCCAACTATAATCAAGCTTCGATGGGAATTCAACAATAATTTAAATAAAATATAGACAACACACCTACCCAATCCCCCACAACCAAATCCTCACGGGAGGAGGCATCCTCCACATTGTGCAAAAGTCTGCATTTTAGTGGTAATCAACTGTTGATTAATGGTATAAACTATGCTTTTTTGTTTACCTACAATACAATACAATACAATACAATACAATACAATACAATACAATACAATACAATACAATACAATACAATACAATACAATACAATACAATACAATACAATACAATGCAATGCAATACAATGCAATGGAATGCAATGCAATGCAATGCAATACAATACAATACTTATATATTATTGAATTTGTATGGGAAAATATGAGCGAGTTTCTTTGGATGGCTATATTGCACGACATTCTGCCTATTTAAACAAATATGGAAGTAGTGGGTCACCCTGTCTACATTCTCTAAAAAAATTATTTTAAAAAAATAAAGCCATTCTAACTCATCGTTTAAGATATTACAAAAAAAACTTTCTACCCACTGTCTTATCATCGGTCCATAATTATAAATCGCTAGTATATTATGAATGACTTTCCATCAGATGGAATCAAACGCTTTTTCAAAATCAATTAGTAAATTAGATACCAGACATATATCGTTCTTCAGTTTGCTCTTCAGATATTATCTCGTGCAGTACTGACTTCATTCGGTTGGCAATACATCCTGATGCTAATTTGTTAACGACATTTAGTAATAATATAGAGCATTAGTTTTGTAGCTATTGATTTGGTTTGTTGCATACAAGTTATAATTCACTTCAGCAAAAATGTTGAAAAATATAAGTTATCATATGCTTGGTTTTTTGTCTCTGAATACAGTTTCCCCAATATCAACCCAGAAGATTTGTAAACATTCTCTCCTGAAACAATCCGATCGAGGAATTTTCTCATTTTTCATATTTCTTAAATAATGTAAAGCTTGTTTTGCGGCAATATTTTCGTGTATAAACTATGAATTATAAACTATAAACTAAATATATTGACAACTCAGCTAGTGGTCAAAGCGTAGAGATGTAGTAGGTCAAGAAAAATCTAAAGAGAATGGATTTATGAAAATTAAGCTTTGATTGGTTGTAGGTAGAGAACACGTATAAAAGGAACGGATTTATTAAAATTCTAGTGAAAAGAAATTTATTTTTGAATATCTTAATTGGAGTAAGTAGATAATATATGAAAATTGTGAACCACCAGTTAAGTTAAGATAGGCCAGAATTTTTGGTCTGGGGTTACTACGATCTTTAACGTGAAATATGATGTTAAAATTATATTAACTAACCATGACAGTTTTGAGTGGACAAAGCTCAGTTATTTACCAATAAAAAAATCAATTATATATTAGCCAGTACCCACACTATACAGTCAACATGCCTTTTAGAGTGGCCATCTCTAAATTATTTACTATCCATTACACGGTTGTCTACTATCCAATTCCCACACTATACAGTCAACATGCCTTTTAGTGTGGCCATCGCTAAATTATTTACTATCCATTACACGGTTGTCTACTATCCAATACCCACACTATATATACAGTCAACATGCCTTTTAGAGTGGCCGTCGCTAAATTATTTACTATCCATTACACGGTTGTCTACTATCCAATACCCACACCCTACAATTAACACGCCTTTTAGAGTGGCCATCGCTAAATTATTTACTATCCATTACACGGTTGTCTACTATCATATACCCACACTATATAATCAACACGCCTTTTAGAATGGCCATCGCTAAATTATTTACTATCCATCACTCGATTGTCTACAATCCAATACCCACACCCTACAATCAACACGCCTTTTATAGTGGCCATTGATTTATTATATGCTATCCATGACACAGTTGTCTACCATGCAGTACCCACACTATACGATTAACACGCATTTTGGAATGACCAAAATCCAGTTCTTTCCTATTAAGAACCCATTTATCCAATATGCAACACCCCTGCATTGGCTATCCAAAGAAAATTGGTAGAAATATACATAAAGTATGTTTACAAACACAAAAATATATACTATCCCTCAAAAGGCTCATATTGAAAAGGATAATGAAATCACACCCACCCACGCACACATGGGTACAAGTCTTTATACAATCGCTATAGGCAGAAACATAATTGTATGCTATCACACAAAAGAGGAACGGTGGTTAAGAAATGACACGTTTTCGTCTGTTTACCATAGTAAATGGTGTCAACCATTTTGTTTTCAGATACATTTTAAAGCTCCCACTAACTCTTAATTTCTTTAAGAAGCCATTTTTGGCTATTTTTTTAAAGCTTCATTTTCAAATGAAATTTTTCGATTTCCTTTCTTAAAAGTTTTCTATTTGTTCATTTTTCCTTGGAAATGTGTGGTCTTTTTATGACAGTAGACAATTAAAATTGAATTTAATTAGGGTACCACTCTCACCCTACATACAGAGACCCATACACCCTAGCAGAAGTCACTCATTTAGTTTTCAATCAGTGATGATGGAAGATCAAAAATAAATAATGGTTGTCCTATGAGATTTGTTAATTCTATCTACACCTTTGCAGATGGAGCTAGATATTTTTGTGCTTTGTCTTAGCGACATCTATTGGATTTCATGGGTTGTCTCCCTTATTATGTAATGCAGACTAACCATAAGCATGTAACAGCGGCGCAGTGTATATAAGTCAAAAATGGTGGAAGAAATTGACTTCAAAATGGACATTTTGTAAGTTTAACATCAAAAGAAGAGAGAAGCAATGACATGTATATTTACTTTTTTAGGAGTCCATTCAAGTTATTTGCTCCCTTTGTCTTGATCATGTAGGAGCAGTATTCAAATTTCAACAACTTAATTTTAACTGAATGTAGTGGCTTGCTGCCACATCCAATGAAATTCCCAGACCCAATGCACAGAAATGTCTTTTCGATCTGCCAAGATGTAGATAAGGTTAACATATCAGAACCTTGGTTAGCGAAGATGACAAATAAATGGATGAAGGTATCCAAAAATATTGATGTGCACCAAGAGATAAAGATGAATTCGAAACAGACAGACAGACATACATACTGTGGTAGGTGTATAGACATTAGATAAGACAGTAGACAGAAATAGAGTTTTAGGAGGTAGGCACAAAATAGCTCGAAAGAAAGGAAGGAAGAAAATGGATAAATGGATGGGTTGATTTATATTGTATAGATAGGTGGCTAGAATAATCTCCATGACATTTTTTTAATCCCTGAGTAATTCATTGTGTAATATTATAATAATCACTTAAAAGAGAGTTTAATTGATTCTGTAATCTTCATCATTTGGATCTGAACCTTGCAAAAAATCTACTATTGCAAGAGTCAGCTTTTAAGAGCAGTGTTAATCAAAGGAGAGACATATGGATAAATGGATAGGACACACCAGACTTACATATATCATCAAATGATTTACATATGACACACCAGATTTAAATGCACCATCAAACATACACCATCAAAGGATGGACATATAGATAAATGGCTAGGACACACCAGGCTCATATTAGCCAGGAAATGGCCATACTGATAAACGGCTGTAACACACCAGGCATAGTGGTAGAGGTGTATGACATACTATACTATCCCAAACCCGGAAAAGATCCACTGACCCCCAAACCAGGAAAGATTCCAGTGACCCCTAAACCAGGAAAGGGTCCAGTGACCCCAAAAGTAGGAAAGGGTCCAGTAATCCCCAAAACATGGAAAGAGTCCAGTAAATAAGCTGATTATGATAATGAAAACAAAGAGAGTATTCAAATGATAGCCTTTATTGTAAACTTGCCTCTACAGCTTACAGAAGCATAAATTGATATGATCACATACCTATACATAGTTCATAGAAGGTGAGGTTTTCTACAAATATACAAAGTAGAAAAAATAAATGTTTCTATGACAAAAAAAAGAAAGATCTATATACAGAACTTTTATGTCAACCTACACTCAGATTATGATTAAAATAAATAACAATTAAGTTTTGTACATGATGATTTTAGCAATAGAAAACACACTGGCAATTAACAATGAATGCCTACAATTTGTACAAGGACTGGCAGATACAATACAAAGACTATTGGTATGCATTGTCAAGATGAATGTAGAAAATAATGAAAACATCAAACTTTTCTGTATTAATATCTCTTACTATGTATTATCAATCAAAATATAGGAAAAAAATTCTATATATACTCACTTAAAGTCTGCAAACTGCACAGACCCAGATCTGCTGGCTGCATATGTACTGACAGATCAAAGTCTATACAGATTGTTAGACAGTAGAATATACAAGACAGACTCAGATCTGCTGGCTGCATATGTACTGACAGATCAGAGTCTATACAGATTGTTAGCAGAATATACAAGACAGACCCAGATCTGCTGGCTGCATATGTACTGACAGATCACAGTCTATACAGATTGTTAGTAGAATATACAAGACAGATCCTGATTTGCATTATGCAATGGTAGATCTGGGTCTATGCTGTTTACAGTTAGACTCAATTTGTAAGAGAGTGTGCACCTTATATTGTATCTACTATACATGATAATAATGCATTAATAACTATCTATCTGATGTCATTATCTAATGTAATTTATTTAATTTAGTAACCTAAAGAATAAAAGAATAATAAATTAGCAAGCATAAATACAAGCCTCATAAAAAAGATTAATAAATTAACACAAATTTTTGCTGACATTGGTAGTACTTTAATAAATCAGAAACACTTAATTTCTTATTATATTTACCACTAAATAAAGCTGTGAAATGTGTGAACACTGATCTGTGCATCACATAATGTGCCAGCAGATCAGGGTCTATGATTTCACTTGATATCATACAGTATTCCCTCACTATGGGACACTTCAGTATATAAAGGCCCCCTTATAACACAAGTTGGTCATTGATCTCATTTCTGGTGCAGAATGATGTTTCATAGTAACTCTACCTCAATATAAGATGACCTCAACTCTACCTCAATATAAGATGACCTCACTAAAAGACATGTCAGGATAACAGTCTCTCATATAACAAGGGTCTTGTCATTGATCTCATTTTTTTTTGCAGAATGTAGTTTTCATTTTGAATCTACCTCTGTGTAGGATGACTTCATTTGTAAGACTACAGTGATACAGCTTCCACGAACAGCGTAATAGTCTGGTATTACTGTATAATTAACAGTGTAGATCTTGATGCACTGGTGTGCAAAACAGCAGATTTAGGTCTACACTATTGTCAATTATGTCTGTATTATACATAGCTTAAAATGGAACTCTGTATGTTTTTTTTAATAAATTATATATACAAAAAATGTAAAGCCATCATGCTGCCTTATTTAAAAGCTATGGAAGCAAGGGGATATATATAAAATTTCAAATTATAACCGATGCAGTTATGACAAGGAAGGTGAGATTCTAGTCCACTTTATTTCATGTGACATACATGTAAATTAACAAATAATTGTATTTCCTACTACATGGAATAATCCAAACCTTTCCTGAGAATACATACAAAAATATTTATGTGAAATCTGGGCTTTTGAATAAGGGTACTGGATAATAATAAGAAATCTGACTACTTTAGATTTCTGATACAATCTATTTATCCTGTTTTGATAGATCACCCTTTCTGGCAATAAAATATGGTCTTGCAGGGCAATAAAAGTTCTCAAATTAAAATTTTAAAAAGATAACAAACTGGCTTGAATAATATAGTATTATATAAAAGGGAGAAATATCGTCTTTCAAATCAGGATATGCTGTAAATAATTTAGACATCTGCGTGGATTAAGTGTCATGGATCACAAATGACACATTCTGCCTTAAAAAGCCCTATAAAAGGCACTGAATAAATTAACTTGAAAGTGAGGAAAACATGCAAACATATGCAATGCAAAATGATAGTGTTGTAAACAAAATAGAGACAATTCACAGCCCTGAGGCATACTAATTGAATGTTTCTTTTGTGGCATAAACAAAAATGATTTAAGAGAGATGCAAGTAAATGCCCATGTGGTTTATATATGATGATGCACAGTTCTCTGAAGACTTGAAAATGGCAGAGGTCAAAAGGCAATTATGGCAAAGGTCACAAGGCAATAATGACTGTCACAAAATAAAATAAAACAACCAATCATTCTGAGTGGCCACAATATTATTATTCTGAATCCAAAGCTATGTAAATTTTAAAAATGTTCTTTAAAAATATTGGGTTTCCTTATTGTATTTTTCAAAAGTTTTAATGATTGGTCCATAAATGCTTATAAAATAAAAGAACATTTCTGTCTACACACACAATGCAAGAAAAAATGGGGGAAAATCAAGTCCAATGCAGGGACTGAAAAAAGCTTTGGACTGAGGTCCATCATAAATAATTTTCACCACTGGATCTAATAGCTAAATGTATCAAAACGCCCACTAGCACTCACCAATTTCCATGAAATGGAATCAAAAGTATTCACCTGCAGTGTTAAAGTTGATACATTTATGAGCTTAAAATGTCCAATGGGCTAATCTGCAAAAGTCTATTCCAATAAATGTTACTCAATGAGTACTCATGAATTGCTGTGTAAGACAGACAGCCTGGAAAATTACATACAGAAGACCATATGAGCCAGTACTATTCTTACCACTGGACTGGAGTACCAGTCCACAACCATATAAAAACATGAAGATCTAAGGTCCAATACTGTTCAAAGAATCTTTTGTTTTAGTGCTTCAAACAGAACATTCAGTCTTCCACTTCAAGATCTTCAGCAAAGCTTGAAATAAATGATGTAAAAGATACGTGCCTATGATGAGGTTTAATTAGCGCTAACTAGAACAATGAAACGACTTTTACACAGCATTCTGCCCCAAAACAGATAACTGACAAACAGGATGAGTCTTGAGTTTATGTAATTCTAACCTCTCATCCAGTAGAAATACAAAAAAGAAAGCAAATTTGAGGAAAATGACAATCCCAAAACAAAGAATAAACCCAACAGAAGTGAAAATACTGCAAACATTTAAAGAACACTTGAAAACAAAATGTCAGTGAGACAAATATGGTGAGATAGGAAAATTATTGTGTTCAGCCTGAAAAAATTTCCTGATTTGGGTACTAGATTGTGACATTTGCCATGGTATATAAAAGCTTAAAGGTTGACACAATTTATGCCCATGCCATAAGAATAGAATGTCTGCTTTTTTTTGCAATGATGTTCCTCTAGACAAATCTGGACTTGTCATAACTTATGCTGGACCTGCCATTTATAACCAAATCTGGACTTGTCATAACTTATGCTGGACCTGCCATTTATAACCAAATCCAGTCTTGTCATAACTTATGCTGGACCTTCCACTTATAACCAAATCTGGACTTGTCATAACTTATGCTGGACCTGCCATTTATAACTAAATCTGGACTTGTCATAACTTATGCTGGAACTGCCATTTATAACCAAATCTGGACTTGTCATAACTTATGCTGGACCTTCCACTTATAACCAAATCCAGTCTTGTCATAACTTATGCTGGACCTTCCACTTATAACCAAATCTGGACTTGTCATAACTTATGCTGGACCTGCCATTTATAACTAAATCTGGACTTATCATAACTTATGCTGGACCTGCCATTTATAACCAAATCTGGACTTGTCATAACTTATGCTGGACCTTCCACTTATAACCAAATCCAGTCTTGTCATAACTTATGCTGGACCTACCACTTATAACCAAATCTGGACTAGTCATAACTTATGCTGGACATGTCATTTATAACCAAATTCAGACTTGTCATAAGTTATGCTGGACCTGTCAGTTCTAACCAAATCTGGACTTGTCTTAACTTATGCTGGACCTGCCCCTTATAACCAAATCCAGACTTGTCATAACTTATGCTTGACATGTCCCTTATAACCAAATCTAGACTTGTCATAACTTATGCTGGACCTGCCCCTTATAACCAAATCTGGACTTGTCATAACTTATGCTGGACATGTCCCTTATAACCAAATCCAGACTTGTCATAACTTATGCTGGACATGTCCCTTATAACCAAATCCAGACTTGTCATAACTTATGCTAAACCTGCCACTTATAACCAAATCTGGACTTGTCTTAACTTATGCTGGACCTGCCCCTTATAACCAAATCCGGACTTGTCATAACTTATGCTGGATGTGTCCCTTATAACCAAATCCAGACTTGTCATAACTTATGCTGGACCTGCCCTTATAACCAAATCCGGACTTGTCATAACTTATGCTGAACATGTCCCTTATAACCAAATCCAGACTTGTCATAACTTATGCTGGACATGTCCCTTATAACCAAATCCAGACTTGTCATAACTTATGCTGGTCCAGCCCCCTATAACCAAATCCGGACTTGTCATAACTTATGCTGGACCTGCCACTTATAACCAAATGTTAAAAGGTATAAGTTTTGAATTAGTTTAATGATTTTTTTGTGTGATATTTTCATTCATAAAATCAACAGGAAACCACAGCATCAATAATTTTGCCATTTTAAACAAAAGCACTAAATGAATTCCTAACTTAATGTTTCATGATAAAACATGACAAAATAAACAATTTTGGTAACTTACATTTAAAAAAAAAACAAATTAAAAATACTTACTTGGAGAAATTTGTCAAATTTTATTGTCATTTAACAATCCTCATGGAAGGTTCCAAAAATGACTCCAATTTTATTTTACATGTAATTCCAAAATATTTCATATAAGCAAATGTGAAATAAGAACAAAAATTTTTTTAAAGAGTAGTGTATGTTGACATGCTATCATTTTTGTTTTTCTGGAAATTTAGACTAACTCTAAAAGCAATGAAGTGGTCACTTTCCTTGATCTGTTGAATTGACAACAACTCTATCTTACAAAACGTTGCCTATATCATTCTGAGAATTGGCACAAATATTTCTTTTATTCTGTTTTCAAGAAATATATAAACATTTATACAATGAAAAGACAAATGCCCATTATGTAAATTTGTATTACTGTGACCATTTAATTAATTTTCAGGAATATTTGAGAATACAACTTTCCTAAAAAGAATAACCACCTTCAGGATTACAGGTATTCTACTGCGTGTATTTGAAAATCAAACATTAGACATCATGTATCAAATGATGAAATAATGGTAACAACATTGACCGTCATCAGTAACCCTGACTTCTATTTCTAGAAGCAAATGCATCTCTCATTCTGTTTATTCTTCTTAAGTTTCAAATAAAGAACTAACTCATACTCCCACTGTACTTACAAACTTCATGGCACACACTGCTCTCCTTGTATTTATACATATATATATATATATATGTATATATATACATTTTCCACAAGTGTTATGTAAATATTTTAGAGATACTTTCCCTTTTAGAGTCATTTTCCTTAAAGGCAGGGTAAATACCAATGCTAATACAGTGCTGTAATCTATCAAATTAGAACAGTGGACTTTACTGAAAAAAAATCCAAAAAAAACCCCACAGAAGAAACATAGTAAACTGTCACAAGAAAGATTTTGATAATGATATGAATATTAGTTTGCTATGTAACAATTTGTCTCCACTTAGTTTATTGATGTATTGATATCATAGTATGGTATAACATTAATGCAGACTTCCAAAAGGTAACTATTTCAAATTTTAAAAAATATAATTTATGTTTTTCATCATAAAGAGACAAACTCTTCTGCAGTTAAAAGAAAGTATAACAGAATTGCAACAAGGAGCTCAGTTTATGTCAAATGAAACAAGCTATCTAATGAATGCACGCCCTTGAAGATAAACCATAACAAATGAGAAACATGATGCACACAGTTTGTCATACAAAGTCTGTCTGGAAATCCCCTAAAATTGCCTATGTTAATTACCTGTATGTGATGCACATTTAAAAAATGCATGCTTATAAGTCAACTACAAACAACATAGACTCTGATCTATCGCTGCTCACTGCATCAGCAGATGATATCTGTACTGTTCATTTTATATCGTAACTAGAGAAAAAAAGAAGAGATTTTACAATGCAACCGATCTGGGTTGACACTCTTTGCAGTTAGTAAAAAAAAACAAATCCTCCCCCAAAACAAAGAAACAAATTACCTGTCTACCTTAATTTTAAAACCAGTGCAATAAAATTCTCACATTTTTTTTCTTGATCTTTTATAACACCCATTATAAAAACTCATAATTTATTAAGTAACAAATGTTAACTATGTAACTCCTTTTGAGGTGTAAATCCTTCATCAAATATTCATCTTCTTCCAAACAAAAAGGAAAATAGTAAAACTTTCACTATTTTTTTAGGTAAGAAAATGCAAGGACTTTTGAGCAATACATGTATCAACAACCCATGGAACTTTTTACTGAGGAGATATATTTATTTTATATAGGCAAAATCAATTAATGCAAAACTTTATGTATTCTCCTTTATTTAAATATAAAAATGCAAAATCTGGCCATGTACATATGATACAAAAATGATACATAATGAGTAAACTGCCGGCAAGCAACAAATAAATTTACACACTATGAAAAATGTCAATGGGCTTCTTTTGACTGATTTTTTTTTTTCACTTGCATTTGACATCTTCCAATTGGTTAGGTTTTCTTATAATAGAATGATAATGCCATTTAAAATTGAAGTTGTTCAACTCATTTATATAATACATTTCAATAATCTTTGTGGGTAAAAGACAAAAATGGATGATTAAAAAACTTCAAGAGGTTTTGAAAAGTAATTATGAAGTGAATATAGTTTCGTATGTAATACAAAAACTGAAGTTAAAATATGGGCCACTAAAGATATGCAATCTGAATAGGAGAGCAACTTACAATAAATTAATGTTTTAATTTTTTTTGTTTTATAGCATCACAACTTACAAATCTAACTGTACACCCTTCTGTACAATGAGAACCCATTTATTGAAGGTACTATATATACCTGCATAAAATTCAGATACAAGTAAACTGCTTAGACCTGAATCAGAACTTACATAACATGCCTGCAGATTTGTGTCTATACAGTTAGGCTCTAATTTGTCATCCATTGCATAATGTGACAGCCTATCTTGTTTGCAGTGAGACATTATTATGAGTATATATGGTAATTGACTGAACTATTTATTTATCAACACATTTGGTCATACCATGCTGAGGTCTTCCCACCAAGACAGACAACTCTTCCTGGTTTGGGCAAGATGTGAACCTGGACCATTCTGGTCACAAGTCAAGCCCACAAACCACTGAATCGCTGTGGCTCTGGTTCTGTGGTCACTAGTCTAGCACACAAATAACCAAATCATTGTGACTCTGGGCTTCTGTGGTCACTAGTCTAGCACACAAATAACCAAATCACTGTGACTGGGTTTCTGCTGTTCATTCAGATTCAGATTTACCACCTTTATCACACAAACTGACCCTTAAAAGTCAGGTATATTTGTGTTTATAAACAATGTAGATTCAAATCTGGTAAGCAAAAAGGCTCCGTCATGCACATTTGCATCTATGAGCAATATGTTGGTCAATAAAAGACACTGTCATGTATATGTATGTGTATGAGCAATATCAACCTAATTATCTGGTAAATAAAGTCAAGTACATTTGTGTCTGAGCAATGTAGACCCAAATCTGCTAATGAATAAAATAAGTTTATATATCTTTGTGTCTATGAAGAATGTAGACCCATATTTGCTGGTAAGTAAAAGAAACTTGTGTATACTTGTGTCTATGAGCAATGTAGACCTATATGTGTTGGTAAATAATGTGCTAGCTATCAGATCAATGTACAGTGATCTCTGACCATGACACTGTTGATCTAAGTTATATCCCTGTAGTGTAATACTGAGGTTACATTATAATGGTGTGCATTATACATGGTTCTACTATAGCATAACTAAACCTGCCTTATAAATGGGACTGCATTATATTGAGGCATTTTACAGAGAGCTACATTATATTTACTTTAACATAATATATTTAAATTCATGACCATATCCACCTAATAAAAGGGACAGTAATATACTGGACACCTTGTAACAAGGGACCAGCAAAGTTGTTTCTATATGTAAAATGATTTCAGCAAATTATATAATGACAGATCTGGCTAATGTTGTTCATAATTGGAATGTGTGTGTGGGGGGGGTGTGACAGGGATAAAGATACTACTTTTCTGTGAGGTGATATAAACTATATATACCTTGATACAGATGTGTTAATAAGAATAAACATTTCATTTTTGTCAAAAGCTTGTAAAATGATTCTCTTCCAAGTGTATATTTCTTGATATCAGCATGCCTTGAGGTAGGAAAAACATTCCTAGAACACCCTGGCTTTGTTGGAACTTAACCACCATATCTGATGTAGTGTTATTACATTATTTTTATGCCAAATCAGCCTCATAAATAAACATGATTATGCAGGGAGACACAATGATCTACCAAAATGGACAGCTCCCCCCACAAAGGAGATGACTACTATCATAGCATGTACATGGATGCGGATGGACAATGTTTAGGACAGTTTCAGTGTGTTTACTACTGTGAATCTGAACTTCACATATTTACCCAGACTGTTTAAACACATAGTGCAAATATAACAAAATATGGTATAATACTATCTAAACTACTGACAACTTTGGACGCTAAATGTTGAACGATGTTTCCAAGGTATAAGCAATATATGCAAATGCATTAATCTGATCCGAACTTTTTACTCCCTTATTTTATATCAGGGAACTCTGAATTCTTTTATCAATATTATACAATTTATGCTCAACTATCAGTTGAAAAATATAATTAATTCTTTTAAAACTAATAATTATTCATAAATCCCTAAAAATAAATAATAAAAACCTCCATTTTTTTAAAACTGTTCCTTGGAACACAGTGTCTCACTTATGATCAACATTACGATGAAGTAACATTCTGTTGATACAAGCTATACTCTTGAAATCTTACCAAACAGTTGTATAAAATTTAGGTATGTAGTCATATTGTAAAAAGATCTGTAACGAAGATGGTCACTACTGTAAAAGTTATACCTATACTTTGCCATTCACAGTTAAGACCCCCCCCACATAACAACAGAGTGAAGTAAGAGGTTCCAATGGTGAAATCTGTGTTTGATCTTCAAGAGCGGCAGTGACATCTTTCCCATGACAATCTTGAAAACGATATCGCACATTACTCCATCAGGGAAATAAATAATCCATATATACATCATTTTCCTTCTATCACAAAAATTTTCTTAACTGGTCAATAAATATATATATATATATATATAATATATCACAGGGTTTACCATCTTCCACTAAAAAATTCACAGAACCTGTTTTGGTTTCAACAAATGACAATTTCATTTTGCTTCCTGCTGTGCAGCCAGGATCTGCCGTCGACGGTAAATTTTATTTATTGTTTGTACTGTGTCCATTAATAATGACTCAAAAATTGTTTCTGTTAATTGCATTTTGACAGCATGTTCATCGTCATCATAATTAACCCATTGTGGCTCTTCTTCACGTAATTCCTGAACGAGGATGCTATCCACATGATCTTTCTTCTTTCGAATTCCCCATTTTCCTCTGTCTCCTTTTGGTGCACCATTCAAGCCTAAAGTGTTAATAATGGCTTCCTGAACAATGGACTTTAATACATCAACTGTTGTTGGAGGTGAAGAAATCTTACAGTATTTGGATTGCCTGCGTTTTGCTTTATGCCATGGTGGGGTAGATTCAATATCATCTTCTTTGTAAATATCTTGTATAATCTCTCGTGTCAGATCGAATAACAATTTTTTATAAACTCGTTGGCTATTACTAATGAAATCTTGTCCCTCTTCTTCATCCTTTGAGAAAAATGAATCTGGTGGCTCTAAGCCTTCTATAGGTTCACCACAGCGTCGCTGATTCCAGAAAATATCCACAGCACTTGAAACAATTTTTGATACCTCCTCATTTTTATGAGGAACTGCATAAAATACCTCATCTGTAAGTCGTTGCAATTCTGACTGAGAAATTTCACCTCTAACATCTGAAATAATATTTAAATCAGTAGTAATACTTTTTGAAAATGGAGAAAAATTATTATAAATTAATCCAGTCAACTTTATTATATCCAATAGTTCTGAAGAATGGGATATCTTGCTAGCAAAATGGTTTGTGATTCAATTTTGATTATTACAGATATGAAAACTCTTAAATGTCAAAGCACAGATCAAATTTAAGTTCAGCTTGAGCAATATCTGCAACCATGAATATGCATCTTTTGATCTTTGCAAATAAGCATAACCCTGCCTGTGTGACCAGGCATTAAGATTCTTATCAGGTTCTTCTTCTTTCTGTTTATTCAGTCAATACATAAGACACTATATAATAAGTGAAATTTCTACCTACCTGTCAACTGTCCATATAAACTACTTATGAAGCCAAATTTCTACCCATCTGTCAACTGTCCATACACTACAGAGCCAGAGTTCTACCCATCTGTCAACTGTATATACACTACACAAAGCCAGATTTCTATCCATCTGTCAACTGTCCATACATACACTAAAGGGCCAGATTTCTACCCATCGGTCAACTGTATATACACTACACAAAGCCAGATTTCTACCTGTCTGTCAACTGCCCATACACTAGAGCCAGATTTCTATCCATTTGTCATCTGTATATACACTACACTGACCTAAAAAGCACAAACTATAAACTTCAATCTTACTGACCATCGGATGCTTCTGTTCCTGGGTATGGGGGTGGTGCCTTCACAGGCCACATGTCATCATCAAAAAATTGGTGTTCATCTTCAAATGTTCCACTATCATGTGGTGTCATACCTTCATTCTGTAATTAAAAATAAAATTAATGAGTTTTGTGAATCAACTTTATAAAGCAGAGGCTCATGTGAGCTTTGTGAATCAACTTAATAAAGCATAGGCTCATGTAAGCTTTGTGAATCAACTTTATAAAGCAGAGGCTCATGTGAGCTTTGTGAATCAACTTTATCAAGCAGAGGCTCATGTGAGCTTTGTGAATCAACTTTATCAAGCAGAGGCTCATGTGAGCTTTGTGAATCAACTTTATCAAGCAGAGGCTCATGTGAGCTTTGTGAATCAACTTTATCAAGCAGAGGCTCATGTGAGCTTTGTGAATCAACTTTATCAAGCAGAGGCTCATGTGAGCTTTGTGAATCAACTTTATCAAGCAGAGGCTCATGTGAGCTTTGTGAATCAACTTTATAAGGCAGAGGCTCATGTGAGCTTTGTGAATCAACTTTATCAAGCAGAGGCTCATGTGAGCTTTGTGAATCAACTTTATAAAGCAGAGGCTCATGTGAGCTTTGTGAATCAACTTTATAAAGCAGAGGCTCATGTGAGCTTTGTGAATCCACTTTATAAAGCAGAGGCTCATGTGAGCTTTGTGAATCAACTTTATAAAGCAGAGGCTCATGTGAGCTTTGTGAGTCAACTTTATAAAGCAGAGGCTCATGTGAGCTTTGTGAATCAACTTTATCAAGCAGAGGCTCATGTGAGCTTTGTGAATCAACTTTATAAAGCAGAGGCTCATGTGAGCTTTGTGAATCAACTTTATAAAGCAGAGGCTCATGTGAGCTTTGTGAGTCAACTTTATAAAGCAGAGGCTCATGTGAGCTTTGTGAATCAACTTTATCAAGCAGAGGCTCATGTGAGCTTTGTGAATCAACTTTATAAAGCAGAGGCTCATGTGAGCTTTGTGAATCAACTTTATAAAGCAGAGGCTCATGTGAGCTTTGTGAATCAACTTTATAAAGCAGAGGCTCATGTGAGCTTTGTGAGTCAACTTTATAAAGCATAGGCTCATGTGAGTTTCAAATGGGTCACCTCAGACAATTACCTTCATAGTTTGATTAGTATGATTTCCACATTTAAGGATTTTTCTCATTTCTAGACATGGTATACATTCTGTATAGCACATCAGTAACAATCTTAAAACATTAAAAGCTTATGCCAGGATGTTTCCTCTGAAACTCTTGTCAACTTCTTCATCTTCAGACCAATTTTTGAGTTTTTATTTTTAGCAACAGTGGCCATATCTGAAGGGAGTCTCTGCATAACCCCACAGGGCCTTTAAGCTTGATGCTTTCTACAAAAAGTTGGTCAAAATTCTGTTCACTGGTCTTTAAAATTAAGATGCCTAAAAGTTCTTATATAATTAACAGCAGCTGTTTTATACAACAGATAAACTTGTCAACACAAACTAAACAGTTTAACGTGGATAACATGAACCAATGTATAAAACAATTTAAATATCATCTGTTATATATTGCTTAAAGGTCACTGCCAACACTTTTGAATCTAATGTGCTTAGCACTGATTTGTAATGCAAGAGATGCAGGTTTGATACCCACACTGGTAAGGCAGGATCAGCTGGCTTGGTGTCCTTGGAAAAGGCACTAAGCTCCCATTTAATTGGTACAATATACCCAATAATGTGTTGATATTGATATACCCAATAATGTGTTGATATTGATATACCCAATAATGTGTTGGTATTAATATACCCAATAATGTGTTGATATTGATATACTCAACAATGTGTTCATATTGATATAACCAATAATGTGTTGGTATTAATATACCCAACAATGTGTTGATATTGATATAACCAATAATGTGTTGATATTGATATACCCAATAATGTGTTGGTATTAATATACCCAATAATGTGTTGATATTGATATACCCAATAATGTGTTTATATTGATATAACCAATAATGTGTTGATATTGATATACCCAATAATGTGTTGATATTGATATACCCAACAATGTGTTGATATTGATATACCCAACAATGTGTTGATATTGATATACCCAACAATGTGTTGATATTGATATACCCAACAATGTGTTAATATTGATATACCCAATAATGTGTTGATATTGATATACCCAACGTGTTGATATTGATATACCTAATAATGTGTTGATATTGATATACCCAACAATGTGTTGATAGATATACCCAATAATGTGTTGATATTGATATACCTAATAATGTGTTGATATTGATATACCCAATAATGTGTTCATATTGATATACCCAATAATGTGTTGATATTGATATACCCAATAATGTGTTGATATTGATATACCCAATAATGTGTTGATATTGATATAACCAACAATGTGTTGATATTGATATACCCAACAATGTGTTGATATTGATATAATCAATAATGTGTTGATATTGATATACCTAATAATGTGTTGATATTGATATAACCAATAATGTGTTGGTAATAATATACTCAACAATGTGTTGATATTGATATAACCAATAATGTGTTGATATTGATATACCCAACAATGTGTTGATATTGATATACCCAATAATGTGTTGATATTGATATAACCAACAATGTGTTGATATTGATATATCCAATAATGTGTTGATATTGATATACCTAATAATGTGTTGATATTGATATAACCAATAATGTGTTGATATTGATATACCCAACAATGTGTTGATATTGATATACCTAATAATGTGTTGATATTGATATAACCAACAATGTGTTGATATTGATATACCCAACAATGTGTTGATATTGATATAACCAATAATGTGTTGATATTGATATACCCAACAATGTGTTGATATTGATATACCCAATAATGTGTTGATATTGATATACCCAATAATATGTTGATATTGATATACCCAATAATGTGTTGATATTAATATACCTAATAATGTGTTGATATTGATATAACCAATAATGTGTTCATATTGATATACCCAATAATGTGTTAAAGTGCTGTTGATATTGATATACCCAATAATGTTTTAAAGTGCTGATGATATTGATATGGATATATCCAATGTGTTTATATTGATATACCCAATAATGTGTTAATACTGATATACCCAACAATGTGTTGATATTGATATACCTAATAATGTGCTCAAGTGATGTTGATATTGATAGTGATATACACAATAATGTGTTAAAGTGCTGTTAATAATAATAAACCAAATACTGTGTTAAAGTACTTTTTATATTGATTTTGATATACCCATTAATGTGTTAAAGTGATGTTGATATTGATATTGATATACACAATAATGTGTTAAAATGCTGTTGATATTGGTATTGATATGCACAATAATGTGTTAAAGTGCTGGTGATATTGGTATTGATATACCCAATAATGTGTTAAAGTGCTGTTGATATTGGTATTGATATGCACAATAATGTGTTAAAGTGCTGTTGATATTGGTATTGATATACCCAATAATGTGTTAAAGTGCTGGTGATATTGGTATTGATATACCCAATAATGTGTTAAAGTGCTGTTGATATTGGTATTGATATGCACAATAATGTGTTAAAGTGCTGTTGATATTGATATACCCAATAATGTGTTAAAGTGCTGTTGATATTGATATACCCAATAATGTTTTAAAGTGCTGATGATATTGATATGGATATATCCAATGTGTTTATATTGATATACCCAATAATGTGTTAATACTGATATACCCAACAATGTGTTGATATTGATATACCTAATAATGTGCTCAAGTGCTGTTGATATTGATAGTGATATACACAATAATGTGTTAAAGTGCTGTTAATAATAATAAACCAAATACTGTGTTAAAGTACTTTTTATATTGATTTTGATATACCCATTAATGTGTTAAAGTGATGTTGATATTGATATTGATATACACAATAATGTGTTAAAGTGCTGTTGATATTGGTATTGATATGCACAATAATGTGTTAAAGTGCTGTTGATATTGGTATTGATATACCCAATAATGTGTTAAAGTGCTGTTGATATTGGTATTGATATGCACAATAATGTGTTAAAGTGCTGTTGATATTGGTATTGATATACCCAATAATGTGTTAAAGTGCTGTTGATATTGGTATTGATATACTCAATAATGTGTTAAAGTGCTGTTGATATTGGTATTGATATACCCAATGTGTTAAAGTGCTGTTGATATTGATATTGATATACCCAATAATGTGTTAAAGTGCTGTTGATATTGGTATTGATATACCTAATAATATGTTAAAGTACTTTTGATATTAATACTGATATACCCAATAATGTGTTAAAGAGCTGTTGATATTGGTATTGATATACCCAATAATGTGTTAATGTGTTGTTGATATTGATATACCCAATAATGTATTAAAGTCCTGTTGATATTGATATTGATATTCCCAATAATGTGTTAAAAGTGCTGTTGATATTGATATACCCAGTAATGTGTTAATCTGTTGTTGATATTGAAAGTCCTGTTGTTATTGATATTATCTAATATTGTCTTAAAGTGCTGTTGATATTGATATTGATATACCCAATAATGTATTAAGGTACTGTTGATATTGATATTAATATACACAATAATGTTTTAAAGTACTTTTGATATTGATATACCCAATAATGTGTTACAGTGCCAATGATATTGACACTGATATACCAAATAATGTGTTAAAATACTTGTGATATTGATATTGATATACCCAAAAATGTGTGAAAGTGTAGTTGATATTGATAATGATATACCCAATATGTGCTAAAGTGTCCTTGATATTGGTATACCCAATAATGTGTAAAAGTGTTGTTGATATTGATATTGATACACCCAATAATGTGTTAAAGTGATTTTGATATTGATATACACAATGTGTAAAAGTGTTGTTGATATTGATATACACAATAATGTGTTAAAGTGTTGTTGATATTGATATTGACAGACCAAATAATGTGATAAAATTCTGTTGATATTAATATTGATATGCACAATAATGTGTTAAAGTGTAGTTGATATTGATAATGATATACCCAATATGTGTTAAAATGTCCTTGATATTGGTATACCCAAAAATGTGTGAAAGTGCTGTTGATATTGATATTGATACACCCAATAATGTGTTAAAGTGTAGTTGATATTGATAATGATATACCCAATATGTGTTAAAGTGTCCCTGATATTGGTATACCCAATAATGTGTAAAAGTATAGTTGATATTGATATTGATACACCCAATAATGTGTTAAAGTGATTTTGATATTGATATACACAATGTGTAAAAGTGTTGTTGATATTGATATACACAATGTGTAAAAGTGTTGTTGATATTGATATACACAATAATGTGTTAAAGTGTTGTTGATATTGATATTGATACACCCAATAATGTGTTAAAGTGATTTTGATATTGATATACACAATGTGTAAAAGTGTTGTTGATATTGATATACACAATAATGTGTTAAATTGTTGTTGATATTGATATTGATATACACAATAATGTGTTAAAGTGTTGTTGATATTGACATTGATATACCCAATAATGTGTTAAAGTCCTGTTGATATTGATATTGATATACACAATAATGTATTAAAGTGTTGTTGATATTGATATTGATATACACAATAATGTGTTAAAGTCCTGTTGATATTGATATACACAATAATGTGTTAAATTGTTGTTGATATTGATATTGATATACCCAATAATGTGTTAAAGTTCTGTTGATATTGGTATTGATATGCACAATAATGTGTTAAAGTGTAGTTGATATTGATAATGATATACCCAATATGTGTTAAAGTGTCCTTGATATTGGTATACCCAATAATGTGTAAAAGTGTTGTTGATATTGATATTGATACACCCAATAATGTGTTAAAGTGATTTTGATATTGATATACACAATGTGTAAAAGTGTTGTTGATATTGATATACACAATGTGTTAAATTGTTGTTGATATTGATATTGATATACACAATAATGTGTTAAAGTGTTGTTGATATTGACATTGATATACCCAATAATGTGTTAAAGTCCTGTTGATATTGATATTGATATACACAATAATGTGTTAAAGTGTTGTTGATATTGACATTGATATACCCAATAATGTGTTAAAGTCCTGTTGATATTGGTATTGATATACACAATAATGTGTTAAAGTGTTGTTGATATTGACATTGATATACCCAATAATGTGTTAAAGTCCTGTTGATATTGATATTGATATAACTAATAATGTGTTAAAGTCCTGTTTAGAAAAACAACTAATCTCCTTTTGATCTAAACACTGTTACAAAACCCTATTCTAAATTCATAATTTACTCCAAACTAGTGCAGATTATCTTTGACTAGAACTTACATGTGATATGTACAAGGAGATCAAATTATCAGATTTCAAAATTTTAATATGTTGAATGGCTTCTAAACCAGTAAATTCTGATCAACATAAATATAATGTATTTTAAGGGGATTGAAAACAAAACATGAATTTTTCCAATATGTTTGTTTGTTTGTTTTTTTTGTAGGCTTATCGCCATTTTTCAGCACACGATAGGCTATTTATGGCGGCCAGTATTAATGGTGGAGGAAGAAACCAGGAAATCACCGGAAAGAACCACCGACCCACGAGAAGCTACTGGCAAGCTTTCTCACATATTCCAATATGCCTTTTCAATTATAACAATTAACTTGGGACTGCCACACTCGTCTGTCCTAGCAGATTCAAATTGCAATGTATGTTGTCTATACACATTGGCATGAAAATTTCTGTGCAATCTCCGAGTCTGAAAACAACTTCAAGCACAATTATCTGCAAAGAGGAATGTTAAATTGTTCCAAGCCACAAATTTTGCAAACATTGTCTCTGCTAGTGCCACTTTATCAACTTTTATTTAAGACTCAAACAAGGCATTCAAAGTAGATATGGTCTGTTGCAAAAGAAATATTTCTTCTGTGCCTTTATATGTCATGTAATATTTCTTAGCTGAACTGGTAGAATGTGAAAAATTCATTATTTTAACATAAACTAACAGAAAAACAAAAACTTACCTTACATATTTGATTGTAAAATTAAAATCAAGATATTTACTCATGGTTCTTTGGTGAATTTTTTTGTAACTTTCTCTTTTTTATCCCAACCCTATCAAAGGTTGGCTGATTTATAATCAAAGACTCGAAAGCCATCACAGACAACCTTTTACCCTTTGATTACACCTCAAAAAACCATACAGTATTTGGGTGTCTCCAAATTACAACAAAATGTTAATTGATTTACAGGTCGTTGTGTACCCATGTTAGTTGTTGTTCAATGATTTGACTACTCAATATGCATCATAAAACCTGTCATTGCACTGATAGAGCAGTTCCAGTCCCCAGTAGACTGGTTCTGATGTCATTGTACTGATAGAGCAGTTCCAGTTCCCAGTAGACTGGTTCTGATGTCATTGTACTGATAGAGCAGTTCCAGTCCCCAGTAGACTGGTTCTGATGTCATTGTACTGATAGAGCAGTTCCAGTTCCCAGTAGACTGGTTCTGATGTCATTGTACTGATAGAGCAGTTCCAGTCCCCAGTAGACTGGTTCTGATGTCATTGTACTGATAGAGCAGTTCCAGTCCCTAGTAGACTGGTTCTGATGTCATTGTACTGATAGAGCAGTTCCAGTCCCTAGTAGACTGGTTCTGATGTCATTGTACTGGTGGCGCTCTACAGTTTCATATTTAGCATAGGGTTAAAATTTTAAAGACAAAGAGTTTCCCCGGGTTGCCTCACTAGTTATATTGGTTATTTAAAAGAGACTTTGTATATCTTAGGTGTTGTTCAAAGAACCTTTAATTCCCTTTATTTTGATGTATGATTGATGGGTGTAATATGGGTTAGAGAGTATACAGCTTGGCCTTACTCCAGATGTGCAGCTTTCAAAAAAGTGCTAGCTCCACTTGCTCATTTTCACTTCTCGAACTTCAGAGGTAAATTGTAAAAAATAAAGCCAATAACTTTTTTTACATTTTATGTATTTGGTAATTCAGTCATTGCACTTTTAGAAGCTGGTATTATCTAGTTTGGCAAAATTCATTTTTCATATTTTAATAACTGCCAAGAATAGTGTACTATAAACAAATTTAGGTTGATTTTTGGAGCACAAGGGAGCAGTCATTTTAGTTAGCAGTGTCCTAAGATCATTTAAAATTTCCAAAAGTACACTATCCAAAGAAATTTCATCCACATTACATGAAAGTAGTATATAGGTATGCCAACATTCTCTCCACTGTGCATGTTTAAAATGCAAACAACTTCACCTTACATACATCACTCTCTCAAAAATACATAATAACTGGTGAGCGCCACCACTGATAGAGCAGTTCCAGTCCCCAGTAGACTGGTTCTGATGTCATTGTACTGATAGAGCAGTTCCAGTCCCCAGTAGACTGGTTCTGATGTCATTGTACTGATAGAGCAGTTCCAGTTCCCAGTAGACTGGTTCTGATGTCATTGCACTGATAGAGCAGTTCCAGTCCCCAGTAGACTGGTTCTGATGTCATTGTACTGATAGAGCAGTTCCAGTCCCCAGTAGACTGGTTCTGATGTCATTGCACTGATAGAGCAGTTCCAGTCCCCTGTAGACCGGTTCTGATTGATTTCTGCAAAGTGTGGATAGAACACATTAAAATACCAGATTCTGTTGGTCTTTTATTCATTCCTTTTTTAAAAAAATCTTTTAATTTTCAAAAGCATTATATTTCATGTATAAAATGGCATGTGAAGAAACACATGCATGTAGAAACTGCCAATCAACATTTACTTATATAGAAAAGGCCAGTAGTTTTAATGTGTAATTTTTAACTAGAAATGTGCCAATAATTCATGCCGAAGAACAAATGTGGGCCATATTTACATAAAACTAAACTTAATCATCTTCTTCATGTAAAGCCTTACACAGAGATCTCAAATAAGTAATGATTTAATACTGAATTTATTAAACGAATTGAATAAGGTTCAAAGGCGAGCAAAAGCGGACATTTTTCAATGACTCATAAATTTAACTTTAAATCATTTACCATTTGAGATTCTTTTTATCACTTAGTTTTCATTTCATTGGAAATTATTTAGATACAAAGAAGAAGGAATAATTTCATTCATTCTGATTGATGGTGCACCTTTCATTTCTTGTGTATAAAATATAGTCCCAAAGTTGAACTGGTAAAAGTAGATCGTACTGATTTACAAATTATAAATCAAAGAAAAAGCTTCCATCCAAATAAACAGAACATTTTATAATGACAAAACCATATTTCCAAACAGACTGATCAATGTGATATGATATTGCCACATTGTTTGATACAGTACACAGTACAGACAGCCTAGAGTACATGGTTAACCTTAAAATGTCACTTTCAGAACTAAATGTTATATATTGTTGTGATTTTCATGTGAAATAGGATTACTGGATATAAAAATTCCCACATTTACTGATAAGCTTTTGTGGCCTGATATTTGCAGTATTTGATTTGGAACAATAGATTGTACAGAAGACATAAACAAATTTATATTCTAGTCAATTTGGATCCCATATATATGGCATGAAGATGGTGTGGTTTGTCAGGAGACCCATTTATGTCCAGATTCTTCTGTGAACAGAAGTTAGCTTATTTACTTCTTTAAGTTAACATTTAGACAATGCTTGTATATACAATGGATTCTATATCTATGTAACAGATATACCACAACCTTCCCCACCCCACTACATACTATCAAACAAAGCATATCCTTAGTTTTACATCTTTTTGTTGTTCTTGTCGTGTAGTTTTATGCCATTTTTCTTATGATGATATTGTTAAAGATGACATAACAAACCCCGTGGGGTTAACATATCTATATTCAGACAGCCAATATAAGATTTCCATAATTTCCTTTCATGAGTCAAGTTAAAAAATGGCACCAAAAATGTTCATTCAAATCAAAACATTCCAGAAGGTGAGGTTAAAAATGTTTTCCCACGATACCAGCCAATGAGTTAAGAAAATACTGCACAATAATTTCATGGACTTATTTGGACCAATCAGAATCACATAAAGTGATATTTTAATATATGGTAATATCAAAAATATGAAACTGCTAAACCATACAAACTATGTGATGAATCAAATTAAGTTTCCATGCATGACAATTTTTCAAGTTTTTCTGAAGAAAGAAATTGTGACCAACATATAAAACTGACATCACAGGAATTGGGTCATAAACAGACAGAAACAGAGAAAGACATTGCAGGGCATGAACAGCAGAATTTGTAACTCCTGTACTCCAGTTCTGTAACTTACCAAGGTAAATGTTTTGAGTTTCCCAAGTTCTGTAACTTACCAAAGTAAATGTTTTGAGTTTCCTTAGTTCGATAACTTATCAATGTAAATGTTTTGAGTTTCCTTAGTCCGATAACTTATCAATGTAAATGTTTTGAGTTTCCTTAGTTCGATAACTTACCAAAGTAAATGTTTTGAGTTTCCTTAGTTCGATAACTTATCAATGTAAATGTTTTGAGTTTCCTTAGTTCGATAACTTATCAATGTAAATGTTTTGAGTTTCCTTAGTTCAATAACTTATCAATGTAAATGTTTTGAGTTTCCTTAGTTTGATAACTTACCAAAGTAAATGTTTTGAGTTTCCTTAGTTCGATAACTTATCAATGTAAATATTTTGAGTTTCCTTAGTTCGATAACTTATCAATGTAAATGTTTTGAGTTTCCTTAGTTCGATAACTTATCAATGTAAATGTTTTGAGTTTCCTTAGTTCGATAACTTATCAATGTAAATGTTTTGAGTTTCCTTAGTTCGATAACTTATCAATGTAAATGTTTTGAGTTTCCTTAGTTCGATAACTTATCAATGTAAATGTTTTGAGTTTCCTTAGTTCGATAACTTATCAATGTAAATGTTTTGAGTTTCCTTAGTTCGATAACTTATCAATGTAAATGTTTTGAGTTTCCTTAGTTCGATAACTTATCAATGTAAATGTTTTGAGTTTCCTTAGTTCGATAACTTATCAATGTAAATGTTTTGACTTTCTCAATCACTAGTGTAGCAATTCAAACACTGAGACTGTTCCTTTGCATTAAACACCGTGTATGGATTTGACTCAAAAGCTGAACAAGTTCTATGTTTCCATGGTAATGACTATTACTTACATTCATTACAGAAGGCTGGCTTCCTGGTACAGGGGAACCTGGTCTAGGTGGAGTATGTGGTGTTTTATCCTCCTTTCCAAGGACACACTCTAATTCCTCTGTTGGGGACTGAATCGGCTCTTCCTCATCATAGCCACTCTCTCTAACTTCGTCTGCTTCCCTCTCTTGAACTTCTTCTGTTTCCCTAAATGTTCGTTTAGATTTAATTGTAAGTATGTGAGATATGGCATCGTTGAGAAGATTCTTAACCACTCTGTTTGCAGCAGCTTCTGCTTTTCTTGCTTTAGGATCATCCAACATTTGTTCCTCAATATTTCCATTCATAACTTCACCAGATTTGTTAACTTGTGGCTTCTTCTTTGGTTTTGGGGCCACTTCTGGTGGAATCTTTTTCATCTTGACCTGCTTCGATTTGATTTCTCCAATAGCATTCAGATCTTCCTTAATAACAGACTCTAAAAGTTCATCAGTAATTCTATCTGCAAGCTCATCCCTTCTTGCCTTATCTTTAACTGGACTAGGTTTTTGATCCTGCCTGAGAAATTGTGCCTTTTCCATCTCCAGTTCAAAGAACTGAACATTTTTATCAGCCTCACTGATCATTTGATTTAATTCAGAATCTGACATCTCTGAACCAGCAACACTTTCAACACTTGTACGCAAGTCTTGTATAACTTCAGGTGTCATTTCTAATGGAGCCTCTGTAACATCATCTCTTGGTACAAGAAGTCCATGTTTGGGTCGACAAGTAAAGTACCTTTTTCGATCCTGAACACCATCATGCTGCCCACATGGTTCATCAAGCTCCACACCTGCCCAAATACCCTGTGCAAAATCCACACGACCTTTAAAGAGAATGGTACCAGTTTTGCGTGTGCGGTGGGGTCCAGTAACCATAACACGATCACCAATCTGGAATTCTTCCAAAGCATCAAAAAGATTAAGTCTCTCCTTACCTTCATCTGTAGGTCGTGGGGAAGCAGTGGGTGTCAATTCCTCATCAAATTCATCCTCTAGAGGGCCTCCAAGCAAATCATCAATATCTTGAAGCTGATTGATAAAGGCAGATTTCTTGCTAATTTTCTTTTCCTCATCCCTTTCAAAGTCTGTCAGCTTAATCAGTTCCTGCCTTTCAGATTCCGTTGAATACTGACTCTGCATCGACTCACTCCTTCCACTGGATGGTCGAGAATCAGGCTGTGAAATTGATCTTGAAGATCGAGGTTCACTTTCACTTGAATCTTCATTTCTATCCTCTTTAATAAATGAGTCATCATCCATGTCGTATCCAGTCTTATTTAAATCAAATGTCTGACCATCTCGTTCATCCTCTGAATGTTGTTCAAATACATATTCAGAAATATTCTCCGATATATGATCCGTAACTGTCCGTGCTGATAGTGGAAGTTTATTTTCAGGTGATTCTAATGGTAGATTCCTTTCACTACTAGTCTGCCTGTCCTGCAGTGCCACACTACCAGTCACAGGTTCTTCAGTAAAATCAGGTGTGTATGTCACATCATACAGGTCTTCCTCTGGTTTATTCAGTGATATGCTGATGCCAGGGTAGGATTTCTCCTCTTGGTCTGAGACTTCGATTTGTTCGATCATCTCTGGAATTTCATCTGTCTTTTCCTCATGCTGTGATACAGATGCGTTCTCCTGAGATCTGACTCGAGATTTTGCACTGCCCATCTCACTCTTGTCAGACCATGTAGCTGGGGATTCACTAGCTTCTGAAATCTTGTCGAGTTGCACACGGCTTGTTGTCGGAGATGGATGATTTTGTGGAGATATGCTCTTCTGGTCTGCAAATAAATATCATAACATTTACGTTCCATGCCAAATTTTTCATCCATCTAATACATATGGAATATTTTCAATTTCATTACTATTAGATGTATTTATTCATAAACTATATAATCTGCAAACAAGGTAGATCTTACATATTTATGAATACCCTTCAGTTCTCCTTGAAAATTACTGCAAAATTAAGTACATAATTACCTATGATTTTATTATTACACACACATCTATTCTTCTATGATATATGTACACACATAATTACTCATCATACTATATATATGTATTTCACACAATGAACATCATTCTATGACACACACATAATTGCATATAATGATATATGTATACACATAATTAACCATCATCCTATAATATGTGCATACACATAATTACCTATCATTTTATATGTATACACATAATTACCCATTGTTCTCTGGTATATGTATACATATAATTACCTATCATTTTATGATATATGCATACACATAATTACCCATCATTTTATATATGCATACACATAATTACGTATCATTCTATATATACATACACATAATTACCAATCACTCTATATGTAAATACACATAATTACCCATCATCTATAATATGTGCATACACAAGATTACCTATCATTTTATATGTGCATATACATAATTACCTATCATTGTGATATGATATGATGTGATTATGATTTTAATGTCGCTTTAAAAAAGTTTCAGTTATATCACTATGATGTCTGCAGTGTGGCAGTTTATAGTGATGTCCAGCACTGGGGCATCATGCCACAGACATGAAGCATGATGTCCCACCTAGTCACATTATCCTGACAGCAGGCGGACCAGTCCTAATACTAACCTCTTAATGCTGAGCACCAAGTGCAGCAGCTATTATTACCATTTTTGTTAGTTTTTGGCATGACTCGGCCTGTGATCTATAACCTCCTGCATCTGAGGCGGATGCTCTAACCACTAGGCTACTGGAGCGATTATTGTATAACATGTGTGTATACATAATTACCTATCAGTCTATGTGTCTACACATAATTACCTATCATTCTATGTTTGTACACATAATTACTTATCATTCTATAACATGTGTACACATATTTACCTATCATTTTATAATATGTGTGTACCATATTTACCTATAATTCTATAATATGTGTACACATATTTACCTATCATTCTATAATCTGTGTGTACACATATTTACCTATCATTCTATATGTGTGTACACATATATACCTATCATTCTATATTGTGTGCACACTTATTTACCTATCATTCTATATTATGTGTGTACACATATTTACCTATCATTCTATAATATGTGTGTACACATATTTACCTATCATTCTATAATATGTGTGTACACATATTTACCTATCATTCTATAATATGTGTGTACACATATTTACCTATCATTCTATATTATGTGTGTAACATATTTACCTATCATTCTATAATATGTGTGTACACATATTTACCTATCATTCTATATTATATGTGTACACATATTTACCTATCATTCTATTTGTGTGTACACATATTTACCTATCATTCTATAATATGTGTGCACATATTTACCTATCATTCTATAATATGAGTGCACACATATTTACCTATAATTCTATAATATGAGTGCACACATATTTACCTATCATTCTATAATATGTTTGTACACATATTTACCTATCATTCTATAATATGAGTGCACACATATTTACCTATCAATCTATAATATGTGTGTACACATATTTACCTATCATTCTATATTATGTATGAACACATATTTATCTATCATTCTATATTATGTGTTTTCACATATTTACCTATCATTCTATATTATATGTGTACACATATTGACCTATCATTCTATATTATGTGTGTACACATATTTACCTATCATTCTATAATATGTGTGTACACATATTTACCTATCATTCTATAATATGTGTACACATATTTACCTATCATTCTATATTATGTGTGAACACATATTTACCTATCATTCTATATTATGTGTGTACACATATTTACCTATCATTCTATAGTATGTTTGTACACTTATTTACCTATCATTCTATAATATGAGTGCACACATATTTACCTATCATTCTATATTATGTATGTACACATATTGACCTATCATTCTATAATATGTGTGTACACATATTTACCTATCATTCTATATTATTTGTGTACACATAACCTATTGACCTATCATTCTATAATATGTGTACATTACTTCCATCCATCCCAGAAAACTGCTTAGATACCCATGTCCTGTTCACTTTTAATGCAATTAAGATACAAAACATTGGAATTTATTGACATGCTACCTTTCTCCTTTTCTTCAATGACTGATGGTGAACTTTGTGTGGAGTCAGCATCTGATCTACTGCCTTCCAAATCTTTTTGTTGTTTGGATGTTGTATCACCATGCTGTTTGGGTGTTGTATCTCCTTGCTGTTTAGGTGTTGTATCACCTTGCTTCTTGAGACTCTTGGGTGGGCTGACTTTGGGCTGCTTGATCTGGGGACGTACACTAGTCTTGACAGGCTCATGTTCCATCTCTTTCTGAAGCTCTGCCTTCAACTGAGAAATCTGGTTGTCATAAGCCTGTATCATAGAAAGAATGATAACATTATTGCTAAGTCATTGTTCTAAGAATAACAATCCTTTAACTACATTTCATTGGTGACAATTAATGGTAAAACATAAAGTCTTAGTCATTCATGGCTAATCTTGGTTTTTGTGAAGTGACTGACAATGCATGTGATGTAAAGTGACTGACAATACATGTGATGTGAAGTGACTGACAATGCATATGATGTGAAGTGACTGACAATGCATGTGATATGAAGTGACTGACAATGTATATGATGTGAAGTGACTGACAATGCATAGGATGTGAAGTGACTGACAATGCATATGTGAAGTGACTGACAATGCATTTGATGTTAAGTGACTCAGAATGCATGTTAAATGAAGCGACTCAGAATCACATGATGTTACTAACCACCAGAGTTAAACCTCATTATAACACCAAACAGAGCTAACCCTCATTATAACATCAGAGATATTCCTCACTATAACACCAAACAGAGATTTTAATCTTTATAACACTATAGAACTTTCCCTTGTTAAATTACCAGATACAACTATCCCTCATTATAACTCAATTCTAAAAATAATGAAATACATTGATTATTCCCACTATACTGCAATATGGTAAAAATGTGGTTGTCACTATACCATGGTTCAGTACCATTTCCTTTTCTCACTATAATTTAGTTTGGTATACAATGTGATTGGCACTTTAAACTACCATTTTGTAACACAGTTGCACTGCATATGGCTCAGTGAAGATGATGAAATGAAATGGATGCCCTGTTCAAAAGTAAAAAAAAGTGTTGTTACTTGTATCTTCCTCACAAGTCTAAGGTTTTCATTGTCGTAACTTGTATCTTCCTCACAAGTCTAAGGTCTTCATTGTTGTAACTTGTATCTTCCTCACAAGTCTAAGGTTTTCATTGTCGTAACTTGTATCTTCCTCACAAGTCTAGTGTCTTCATTGTCGTAACTTGTATCTTCCTCGCAAATCTAAGGTCTTCATTGTCATTACTTGCATCTTCCTAACAAGTCTAAGGTTTTCATTGTTGTAACTTATATCTTCCTCACAAGTCTAAGGTCTTCATTGTTGTAACTTGTATCTTCCTCACAAGTCTAAGGTTTTCATTGTTGTAACTTGTATCTTCCTCACAAGTCTAATGTCTTCATTGTCATAACTTGTATCTTCCTCACAAGTCTAATGTCTTGGGTTTCATAATTTGTATTTTCCTTACAAGTCTGAGGTCTTCATTGTCGTAACTTGTATCTTATTCACAAGTCTAAAGTCTTGGGTTTCATAATTTGTATCTTCCTCACAAGTCTAAAGTCTTCAGTGTCATAACTTGTATCTTCCTCACAAGTCTAAGGTCTTCATTGTCATAACTTGTATCTTCCTCACAAGTCTAAGGTCTTCAGTGTCATAACTTGTATCTTCCTCACAAGTCTAATGTCTTCATTGTCATAACTTGTATCTTCCTCACAAGTCTAAGGTCTTCATTGTCATAACTTGTATCTTCCTCACAAGTCTAATGTCTTGGGTTTCATAATTTGTATTTTCCTTACAAGTCTGAGGTCTTCATTGTCGTAACTTGTATCTTATTCACAAGTCTAAAGTCTTGGGTTTCATAATTTGTATCTTCCTCACAAGTCTAAAGTCTTCAGTGTCATAACTTGTATCTTCCTCACAAGTCTAAGGTCTTCATTGTCATAACTTGTATCTTCCTCACAAGTCTAAGGTCTTGGGTTTCATAATTTGTATTTTCCTTACAAGTCTAATGTCTTCATTGTCGTAACTTGTATCTTATTCACAAGTCTAAAGTCTTGGGTTTCATAATTTGTATCTTCCTCACAAGTCTAAAGTCTTCAGTGTCATAACTTGTATTTTCCTCACAAGTCTGAGGCCTTCAGTGTCCTAACTAGTATTTTCCTCACAAGTCTAAGGCCTTCAGTGTCAAAACTTGTATTTTCCTCACAAGTCTAAGGTCACAAGTCATAATGTCTTAACTTGTAAAACATGATTTAGTGATTAGCATGATGGTAAACATTTGGGTTACGACAATGAAAACCTTAGACTTGTGAGGAAGATACAAGTTACAACATTGAAGACCTTAGACTTGTGAGGAAAATAATGTTATAAAATGATAGATATGTGAGGCAAATGCTTTATTCACTCTGCAGTTCTATCCTTCTAAATACATAATTCTATACAAATTTCTACTAAGATAAATTTTATTCTGAGACATACAGGTTCCTTAATTCATACTAGATTTCCAATTGTTTTTTGTAGAGTTTTTTAATAAGATACTTACATCTGTTGCAAGTAACAAATTTTGGACAGAGTTGGCAAGAATGAATAAATTACCTGTAATTAACGTACTGTGTCAATTTGGAAGGCAGTAAATCTGCTGAAATCTGTATATTTGTATGTATGTAGATCAAGACACAAGTAGCTAGGTTTTCTAGCAAACTAAAGATTTCCTTATCTTGCTGATCCCTAAAATATTTTTCTCACCAACTTTGTTTTAAAAAGAAAGTTTTAATTTGTATTTTCAGACAAGTGTATGACATGACACTTAAATAATCTTTCAAATGACTTATAACATCCTGTTCCTAATCTAATTAAATTTATTGCAAATTACTAAGAAATCCTAATTACACTAATAGAAAATTACTAAGAAATCCTAATTATATTTATAGCATATTACAACCAAATCCTAATTATATTTATAGCAAATTACTAAAAAATCCTAATTATAACAGATTGCTAAGAAATCTGTGTGCATGCTTCTCATGAGAGGAGTAAAACATATCGACTGAGTCAAGAAAATGCAAGGACTGCAAGCCAGCAAGAACTCTATGTCGTGTGGGTTAGAAACCCAAGTACACTCATACTCAAGTAAGTTGTGATAACTGTTATGTCATGTGGGTTAGAAACACAAGTACACACATACTCAAGTAAGTTGTGATAACTGTGTACCTCTATTTGTTTCTTAAGTGATTCTTCTTTGCTCTTCATTGTTTCTTTACGCTTTCTCTTCCTTTCTGATTTGAGTCTGTCAGCTTCTTTTTTACGCTTGCGGAGTTCTTCATTGAGTGCTAGTACACGACCTTCAAAGTCACTCATATCTGACTGTGTCTCTACCAAAGGGAAAACAGAATGAGTTAAAGAGAGATAATAACATACTTTCATAAAACAACTTGAATATTAAGGTAATTTACACCAAACGGTTGGAATAATATGGTAATTTATACCAAACGGTTGGAATATTATGGTAATTTACACCAAATGGTTGGAATATTATGGTAATTTACACCAAACAGTTGGAATATTATGGTAATTTACACCAAACGGTTGGAATATTATAGTAATTTACACTGAACAGTTGGAATATTATGGTAATTCATAGAAAAAATTTTGAATATTATAACAATTCACATCATATAGCTTGAATATTATGGAAATTTACATAAATTCAGTGAACTATGAGTAAGTATAACCTGATTTTATTTAAATATGCACAAAGAAATTTTATTTCACTGAATAAATCAAAACATTTAATGACCCATCCAATATTCCTTTGCTTATTTCTAAGTGTATCAACTGCTTTAAAACAAAAGATATAAGAATTCTATACATATACAGTGCATCACCACAAATGAATATCAGATAATGAGAGATCTTTGTAGATGTTGATATGAAGTTTATGAACCAGTATACCTTGTATTATAACACAAATCATCCATCAACATAAAATACATGCTGGATGAAAAAACCCTTCAAATTAACCATAGAGAATGGATCTAAAATTATTTTTTTGCAGGATTTAGTGTCCAAATTTAAATGTAAACTTGTTTCAAAATAATAACAATGTCATTTCAGTTCAATGACGCCACAAGATCAAAGCACTGGATTTCTCAAATCAAAAGGAGACAAAATTATAAGATTCTAATGTGTAATAAAAAAAAATGTTCTAAGTTTGGTTTCTTTTCTAAATTATCAAAGACTGTATGCATTAAAACGATTGCTTTACAGTACACTCCTTCCAGGCATACATTCAGTAAGGTAAGTTACAATAAGGAATACCCAATAAATTTTATTGCACAAAAATTATCATGAAAAAAATTCAAATAAATGTAATGTCTACATTTCAATTATAATGGAAAGCAATTTTAAATTCAATTATAAAAAGCAAACCTGTATGTGAGATGGAATCCTCTGATTCGCTCTCTGAGTTACGCCCCTTACTACTAAAAGGTGAACGAGGAGAAGATAATTCTCTGAACTTCAAACCACGGAGTTTGTCGAGTGGAGATCTGGGAGACTTCATACTCTTTTCTTTTGTTACTGTTGCTGTCTCTTGTTCAAAAGTTTCATTGCCATATGTATCATCACTGGAGTCATTCAACCTAGGAGTCCAAATATAACACAAAGGATATCTCATGAATGTTTGTTACATATTATATTTATGAAACAAGTTTAATAATATATTATTCAATTACAGAACTTTGCTGAGGTGAATATTATATTTCATAAATCTGTAAACCATACACTGATAAATGTGAAGCAGAAGTCATAAATTGTTTATTACATTATTCAAACCAAAAATTGCTATTTCAACAGCATCAAACTAAACACTTGACCATGAGGTCATACAAAAGTCAACTAACAATTATGACCATGTGACATGAAGAAATGTCACAAATCATGTGATGCTATGCCATCCATTGAAAAGCCATGAGTGCAGAACAACACAGAGGGGTGGGAGTAGGGATGTAAAAGGAGAAGGTCACCTATCCTAACATCATCTGAAGAAACAGCTCCAACTTCATGGACTTTAATCCTCATGAAAAAAAGGGACTGATAAGCTCTCTTGATAGTGAGGACTGGAAATGGTCAAAATATAGAGAAATCCTTCAGAGGTAGGAAGAGACACTTCTGACATTTTGTTCTCCCATCATTGGAAGCCAAATAAAACCTTAAAGCACTAACTCAGTAAAGGAGCCTATCATGATCATTCCTAGCAGACATGACTAAGGCTGGGAATCTCAATATGAAGTGGGAGACATGACTAAGGCTGGGAATCTCAATATGAAGTGGCAGACATGACAAAGGCTGGGAATCTCAATACAAAGTGGCAGACATGACAAAGGCTGGGAATCTCAATATGAAGTGGCAGATATGACTAAGGCTGGGAATCTCAATACAAAGTGGCATATATGACTAAGGCTGGGAATCTCAATATGAAGTGGCAGACATGACAAAGGCTGGGAATCTCAATATGAAGTGGCAGACATGACAAAGGCTGGGAATCTCAATATGAAGTGGCACACATGACAAAGGCTGGGAATCTCAATATGAAGTGGCAGACATGACAAAGGCTGGGAATCTCAATATGAAGTGGCAGACATGACAAAGGCTGGGAATCTCAATACAAAGTGGCAGACATGACTAAGGCTGGGAATCTCAATACAAAGTGGCAGACATGACAAAGGCTGGGAATCTCAATATGAAGTGGCAGACATGACAAAGGCTGGGAATCTCAATATGAAGTGGCAGACATGACAAAGGCTGGGAATCTCAATATGAAGTGGCAGACATGACAAAGGCTGGGAATCTCAATATGAAGTGGGAGATATGACAAAGGCTGGGAATCTCAATATGAAGTGGCAGACATGACTAAGGCTGGGAATCTCAATATGAAGTTACAGACATGACTAAGGCTGGGAATCTCAACACAAAGTGGCAGACATGACAAAGGCTGGGAATCTCAATATGAAGTGGCAGACATGACAAAGGCTGGGAATCTCAATATGAAGTGGCAGACATGACAAAGGCTGGAAATCTCAATATGAAGTGGCAGACATGACTAAGGCTGGGAATCTCAATACAAAGTGGCAGACATGACTAAGGCTGGGAATCTCAATATGAAGTGGCAGATATGACTAAGGTTGGGAATCTCAATACAAAGTGGCACACATGACAAAGGCTGGGAATCTCAATATGAAGTGGCAGACATGACTAAGGCTGGGAATCTCAATATGAAGTGGCAGACATGACTAAGGCTGGGAATCTCAATACAAAGTGGCAGACATGACAAAGGCTGGAAATCTCAATATGAAGTGGCAGATATGACAAAGGCTGGGAATCTCAATACAAAGTGGCAGACATGACAAAGGCTGGGAATCTCAATATGAAGTGGCAGATATGACTAAGGCTGGGAATCTTAATACAAAGTGGCAGACATGACAAAGGCTGGGAATCTCAATATGAAGTGGGAGATACGACAAAGGCTGGGAATCTCAATACAAAGTGGCACACATGACAAAGGCTGGAAATCTCAATATGAAGTGGCAGATATGACAAAGGCTGGGAATCTCAATACAAAGTGGCACACATGACAAAGGCTGGGAATCTCAATATGAAGTGGCAGACATGACAAAGGCTGGGAATCTCAATACAAAGTGGCACACATGACAAAGGCTGGGAATCTCAATACAAAGTGGCACACATGACAAAGGCTGGGAATCTCAATATGAAGTGGTACTACTAAAGTGGTACTACTAACAGAGATTGCTGCTCTTCCCTCTCCAACATTGATGATGATCTGAAACCAAAAACGGATAGATAATACTTTTCCTGGACAGACAATACATTTCCTGGAGAGACAATACTTGCCCTGGATAGACATTACTTGCCCTGGATATACAATACTTGCTATGGATAGACAATATTTATCCTGGATAGACAATACTTGCCCTGGATAGACAATACTTATCCTGGATAGACAATATTTTTAATGGATAGACCATACTTTCCCTGGATAGAAGCATCACTTACCAAGCAAGATGCAACCTCCCAAAAATGTTTTTTGAAAAGAACGCAGCTAAAAAATAAAGTATGGACTGTGCAAATAAACAATTAATAAATAAAAAAGATAACTGAAATGCCCCAAAAAGTTTCAAGATATAAATGAAGGCAATCAGATCAATGATATAACAATCATGTTAACATGTATATAGTTAGTTCATGGACAAAAGAAATGATGACATACTGTATGTTAACTGTGACTAAAGAGGCAGACTGGGATCATGTTCTATAAATACAATGCTAATTAGAAAAAGGAATAATTATCTTGGATTAGAAAAAGAAAGCAATGGAACTGCAGTTCTTGTAATGGTGCTGTTAAAATCAAGATCTCGTACTGACACTACATACCATGTACTAGTCCAGATGGTTATTGGAAGAGAGCACAAGCAAAAAGATACAATTTTCTTTTGAGAATTTAGTACCAAAGATTATAAAAATGATGTTTATTTGATTTATTATATAAAATCCAAAGATTTCAGTTTCCATAAGAATTAGTATGTAAGACTTGCAGTTGGCAGATAAACCAGATGTATTTCTCTCCAATTAACTACATACCATATAGATGAAACAAAATGAAAACTATTATTTTCATACATGCCTTGAAAACAATAGATCTCAGTGAATGGAAATGTGTACAAAAATTTTATCAAGAAAAAGAAGTAAACCAGTGTTAAAGACATTTCTAATTGATTTAAAAAATTCCTGTTGTTATGAAAGTCATGATTATGTATATGAATTCAGATTTTTATAAATATATGCAGAGAACCAGCTTATATGGTACTGTATCTGTGCACCTACACCAAGCACCTGCCCCTTTTCACTAAAGGCAGAAGGTTATATTTCTTATGTAAACTCAAATTTAACTCAAGATAAGCTAAGAAATATGGACTCAGGAAACTCATTAAACATGGAAAATCAACTGAGAAATAATTTGTCACAAAAGTGGTACAATTTCAATAAAGACAACATTTATAGTATTTGATTATGATAAACTCACTTTCTCTCATTTCTAGATGTAACATCCTCCATGCTGGACTGAGACTGAATCTCTTCAGCTATGGAGCTCTCACTACCACTGCGACCATGTGTCTTACTGCGGGATGACTCATCCTTTGCCGTGATTTTCCACCTCTCATCTGGAAAATTTTCACTTCTGCTGACTGTCGCTACATCTGAACTTTCTCGTTTGCTTGCTGACTGATGTGAGGAATCTTTGGCTGTTGTCAGAACTTCAGAGATAATGGTTGTGTCTTGAGCAGCTGATATTTCTTTCTCTGATATTCCTTAAAATAAAATGGAAGATGTTATAACTTCATTAAAACTTGTATGTGTGGTGATAACAAGTTATAGCAAATCTCTTCGGTGGTAGTGGTATAATAAGAGTCTAATTCATACCTGCCAGACCATGTGTTGCACAACAAACATGATACCTGTCTCCCAAGCCTCAACATAACATCTTTAAAAAATCTAATCTGAGAGAGAGAGAGAGAGAGAGAGAGAGAGAGAGAGAGAGAGAGAGAGAGAGAGAGAGAGAGAGAGCTCAATATATGCCAGTAAACTATATAAAGAGTAAATAGTTATGCTTAATGTTCATGAAAGTCTATCACCATTGGAGCAGTTAATTGTCAAAGAGGTCATTAAATGTGAAATGTGATCAGAGATAAAAAACCATGATAAGAGATTATTTTGTGTTGCAGCCCTTTCAGCACTGCTGTGGAAGAGATCATCTGGTTAATTAACATTGTTAATGTACATGCACTGTTATCCCATTAGACTAATTTACATAGGTAATGTACATGCACTGTTATCCCATTAGACTAATTTACATAGGTAATGTACATGCACTGTTATCCCATTAGACTAATTTACATAGGTAATGTACATGCACTGTTATCCCATTAGACTAATTTACATAGGTAATGTACATGCACTGTTATCCCATTAGACTAATTTACATAGGTAATGTACATGCAGTGTTATCCCATTAGACTAATTTACATAGGTAATGTACATGCAGTGTTATCCCATTAGACTAATTTACATAGGTAATGTACATGCAGTGTTATCCCATTAGACTAATTTACATAGGTAATGTACATGCACTGTTATCCCATTAGACTAATTTACATAGTTAATGTACATGCAGTGTTATCCCATTAGACTAATTTACATAGGTAATGTACATGCAGTGGAACAATTTGTTTGAAGTTTGATACATCAAAAAGGGATGTGTGCTGAAGATAAACAATTTGAAACATATAACTTCCTTGAATGGGTTTGTTTAAGCCAATTTTATTAAAGATTATTGGCATGTTCATTTTCAGTAGAAATCTTTCTTAGTAGGGTTTAACTTCAAATATAAAATGAAAAACATGATTATTTTGTTAGCTGGAATAGTGTCCAAGTGTGATTTGTGAAAAAATGCAAAATGCTAAAATTTTCCTGTCATTCAGCAAAGGATGGTCCAAAGCAAAGCAAAGAAAAACAATTTCAAACTCCTGAATTTTCTTGACAGGAGTTGTGTTTTATTCTGTGCATGTACTGCAAATTCTAGATGATCTTTAGTCATCATGGAATGTATGACATCCATTGACACAGTAACACCTACAAGCATGGTCATCATGGAATGTATGACATCCATTGACAAAGTAACACCTACAAGCATTGTCATCATGGAATGTATGACATCCATTGACACAGTAACACCTACAAGCATGGTCATCATGGAATGTATGACATCCATTGACACAGTAACACCTACAAGCATGATCATCATGGAATGTATGACATCCATTGACACAGTAACACCTACAAGCATGGTCATCATGGAATGTATGACATCCATTGACACAGTAACACCTACAAGCATGGTCATCATGGAATGTATGACATCCATTGACACAGTAACACCTACAAGCATTGTCAACATGGAATGTATGACATCCATTGACACAGTAACACCTACAAGCATGGTCATGATGGAATGTATGACATCCATTGACACAGTAACACCTACAAGCATGGTCATGATGGAATGTATGACATCCATTGACACAGTAACACCTACAAGCATGGTCATCATGGAATGTATGACATCCATCAACACAGTAACACCTACAAGCATGGTCATCATGGAATGTATGACATCCATTGACATAGCAATTCCTACAAGCATGGTCATCATGGAATGTATGACATCCATTGACATAGCAATTCCTACAAGCATGGTCATCATGGAATGTATGACATCCATTGACATAGCAATTCCTACAAGCATGGTCATCATGGAATGTATGACATCCATTGACACAGTAACACCTACAAGCATGGTCATCATGGAATGTATGACATCACTGACATAGCAACACCAACAAGCATGGTCATCATGGAATGTATGACATCCATTGGCACAGTAACACCTACAAGCATGGTCAACATGGAATGTATGACATCCATTGACACAGTAACACCTACAAGCATGGACATCATGGAATGTATGACATCCATTGACACAGTAACACCTACAAGCATAGTCATCATGGAAAATATAACATTCATTGACACAGTAACACCTAAAAGCATGGTGTTCAATGAAAATATAACATCCATCAACACAGTAACACCTACAAGCATAGTCATCACGGAAAATATAACATCCATCGACACAGTAACACCTACAAGCATGGTCATCATGGAATGTATGACATCCATTGACATAGCAATTCCTACAAGCATGGTCATTATGGAATGTATGACATCCATTAACATAGCAATTCCTACAAGCATGGTCATCATGGAATGTATGACATCCATTGACACTGTAACACCTATAAGCATTGTCAACATGGAATGTATGACATCCATTGACATAGCAACTCCTACAAGAATGGACATCATGGAATGTATGACATCCATTGACACAGTAACACCTACAACCATGGTCATCACGGAAAATATAGCATCCATTGACACAGTAACACCTACAAGAATGGTCATCACAGAAAATATAACATCCATCGACACAGTAACACCTACAAGCATAGTCATCACAGAAAATATAACATCCATCGACACAGTAACACCTACAATCATAGTCATCACGGAAAATATAACATCCATCAACACATTAACACCTACAAGCATAGTCATCACGGAAAATATAACATCCATCAACACAGTAACACCTACAAGCATAGTCATCACGGAAAATATAACATCCATCAACACAGTAACACCTACAAGCATAGTCATCACAGAAAATATAACATCCATCGACACAGTAACACCTACAAGCATAGTCATCACGGAAAATATAACATCCATCGAGACAGTAACACCTACAAGCATGGTCATCACGGAAAATATAACATCCATCAACACAGTAACACCTACAAGCATAGACATCATGGAAAATATAACATCCATTGACACAGTAACACCTACAAGCATTGTCAACATGGAATGTATAACATCCATCGACACAGTAACACCTACAAGCATGGTCATCATGGAATGTATGACATCTATTGACATAGCAATTCCTACAATCATAGTCATCATGGAATGTATGACATCCATTGACATAGCAATTCCTACAAGCATGGTCTTCATGGAATGTATGACATCCATTGACACAGTAACACCTACAAGCATTGTCAACATGGAATGTAAAATATCCATTGACAGTAACACCTATAAGCATGGTCATCATGGAATGTTTGACATCCATTGACATAGCAACTCCTACAAGCATGGACATCATGGAATGTATGACATCCATTGACACAGTAACACCTACAACCATAGTTATTACGGAAAATATAACATCCATTGACACAGTAACACCTACAAGAATGGTCATAACGGAAAATATAACATCCATCGACACAGTAACACCTACAAGCATAGCCATCATGGAAAATATAACATCCATCGACACAGTAACACCTACAAGCATGGTCATCACGGAAAATATAACATCCATCAACACAGTAATACCTACAAGCATAGTCATCATGGAAAATATAACATCCATTGACACAGTAACACCTACAAGCATTGTCAACATGGAATGTATAACATCTATCTGACACAGTAACACCTACAAGCATTGTCAACATGGAATGTATAACATCTATCGACACAGTAACACCTACAAGTATGGTCATCATAGAATGTATGACATCCATTGACACAGTAACACCTACAACCATAGTCATCACGGAAAATATAACATCCATCAACACAGTAATACCTACAAGCATAGTCATCATGGAAAATATAACATCCATTGACACAGTAACACCTACAAGCATTGTCAACATGGAATGTATAACATCTATCTGACACAGTAACACCTACAAGCATTGTCAACATGGAATGTAAAAATTCCATTGACACAGTAACACCTACAAGCATGGTCATCATGGAATGTATGACATCCATTGACATAGCAATTCCTACAAGCATGGTCATCATGGAATGTATGACATCCATTGACACAGTAACACCTACAAGAATGGTCAACATGGAATGTATTAGTCACACTTACAAGCATGGTCACATTGAGTGTCCATGACATCCACTGCCATAGTAACACCTACAAACATGGTCATCACTGAATAAATGACATCTGCTGACATAATAACACCAACAAGCATGGGTCACTATTGGTCATCATGGAATGTATGACATCCATTGATATAGTAATACCAACAAACATGATTAATTTGGTCCTCACAAAATGTGTTACATCCATTAAAAATAACACCAAAAGCATAGTCATGATTGGTTATCATCTAATGTGTGACATCCATTGACACAGTAACCTCAACATGCATGGAACAAAGTATAAATGCCATCACTCATAAAAATAAATGTATTGGCCACAAATTTTTATCTCTCTGAGCTGGGTTGGATAATTACTTGTGGCTTCTTGATTTGCTGAGCGTATCTCTCCTGACAATGAACTTCTGTTTAATTCTATGTTGGTGCTGAAATCTCCAAAGCCATCCATGGCATGCCCTAAAATGAGATTCATTCTCCATACTTTTTGCCATTTTTTCTGCTTGGGCCTTGAGAATTGTTCCAGAGATGGGAACACTTTCATGTTGCTGTGTGAACCATGTGCACCACACAGCATCATCTAATTTGTTCTCGTTTGCAGTCCGTGCTCATTTACGTTTCATCCCTTCATCTGAATGAACATCATGTAAGTAATTTCGAAGTTTCAGCTCATCTTTACCTTAAGCCAATCTCTAAATGTTGACTCAGCAATTTTTAGTTCATTGCAAATTTTTAATCTCGCTTTCCATTATGAACCCTATCTATGATGCACAGCTTTTCAGTCACTGAGAATGCCTTTCGCTTAATTCCTTTGCTCTCCATGGTTACATTTACAAATGATTAGGATACATTACTGATATTATATACTTTAATGATAATACATAAAAATGTGAAAACATTTTTGATTGGTCAAATAAAATGAAATCTAAAAAGGGTAATGAATACAAGAATTATGCTCCTATTGGCATGTTTTTGAACTTTATTTTATTGTACTTACCTTGTTTGATTTGATACAAAGGACATATTCAAAGTGATAAAACAACACATGTCTCTCTTAATTGATTCTTTTTTTGCAACAAATACTTCCCCAAACTGTTGATTGAAACAAAGCTGGCATGTAATTAGGTTCTCACAGAAGTACTCACAGGTTTCAATGTGACAGTTGATTGACTCTTTTCATGTTTTCATAGAGATTATAGTGCTGAGGGGAAATTAAAGGATTATAATGTGAATTTCACCAAGCAAGACATTTAATTGGTGTTTATCTCATTCTCTGTTACCACCTGTTGGCATTTACCAGAACTTTTCATTGATCCCTGTTTCACCAGACTGTTTATTTACAGTGTATTGACAACTATTTCTCTATTTAAAAAAACCTAATATAATAGGTGATATCTTATTAGAACTTGCAAATTTCACAAAATGAATTCTATCTTTACTGGCAATAATCACTATGATTATTTTTCAATGATAAAAACGAGCTATGTATCAAGGTTCAATTTACCAATTTACTATTTCTTATCGATTTCACGTTCAACACATTTTAAAATATTTTTTCTTTGCAAAAAAATCGGGAGCCATGCTGGAATTGCATTATAAGCGGGTTTGCGAGTTATCCGGGCATGAGTTATTGAGGGAGTGGTGTATGTGCATCTATGTGATGATATATAACACTGCTAAATCTACATATGTGCATTTATGTGATAATATATAACACTGCTAAATCTACATATGTGCATCTATGTGATAATATATAACACTGCTTAATCTACATATGTGCCTCTATCTGATAATATATAACACTTTTAAATATACATATGTGCATCTATGTGATAATATATAACACTGCTAAATCTACATATGTGCCTCAATGTGATAATATATAACACTGCTAAATCTACATATGTGCCTCAATGTGATAATATATAACACTGCTAAATCTACATATGTGCCTCTATCTGATAATATATAACACTTTTAAATATACATATGTGCATCTATGTGATAATATTTAACACTGCTAAATCTACATATGTGCCTCAATGTGATAATATATAACACTGCTAAATCTACATATGTGCCTCAATGTGATAATATATAACACTGCTAAATCTACATATGTGCCTCTATCTGATAATATATAACACTTTTAAATCTACATATGTGCATCTATGTGATTATATATAACACTGCTAAATCTACATATGTGCCTCAATGTGATGACATATGAAACTGCCAAATCACCAAATGTGCCTCTATCTGATAATATATAACACTTTTAAATCTACATATGTGCATCTATGTGATGGTATATAACACTGCTAAATCTACATATGTGCCTCAATGTGATGACATATGAAACTGCCAAATCACCAAATGTGCCTCTATCTGATAATATATAACACTGCCAAATCACCACATGTGCCTCTATCTGATAATATATAACACTGCTAAATCTACATATGTGCATCTATGTGATGATATATAACACTGCTAAATCTACATATGTGCCTCAATGTGATGACATATGAAACTGCCAAATCACCAAATGAGCCTCTATCTGATAATATATAACACTGCTAAATCTACATATGTGCATCCATGTGATTATATATAACACTGCTAAATCTACATATGTGCCTCAATGTGATGACATATGAAACTGCCAAATCACCAAATGTGCCTCTATCTGATAATATATAACACTGCCAAATCACCAAATGTGCCTCTATCTGATAATATATAACACTGCTAAATCTACATATGTGCATCTATGTGATGATATATAACACTGCTAAATCTACATATGTGCCTCAATGTGATGACATATGAAACGGCCAAATCTACATATGTGCATCTATGTGATAATATATAACACTGCTAAATCTACATATGTGCATCTATGTGATGATATATAACACTGCTAAATCTACATATGTGCATCTATGTGATAATATATAACACTGCTAAATCTACATATGTGCATCTATCTGATAATATATAACACTTTTAAATCTACATATGTGCATCTATGTGATAATATATAACACTGCTTAATCTACATATGTGCATCTATGTGATAATATATAACACTGCTAAATCTACATATGTGCATCTATGTGATAATATATAACACTGCTAAATCTACATATGTGCATCTATGTGATGATATATAACACTGCTAAATCTACATATGTGCCTCAATGTGATAATATATAACACTGCTAAATCTACACATGTGCCTCAATGTGATGACATATGAAACTGCCAAATCTACATATGTGCATCTATGTGATAATATATAACACTGCTAAATCTACATATGTGCATTTATGTGATAATATATAACACTGCCAAATCTACATATGTGCATCTATGTGATAATATATAACACTGCCAAATCACCAAATGTGCCTCTATCTGATAATATATAACACTGCTAAATCTACATATGTGCATCTATGTGATGATATATAACACTGCTAAATCTACATATGTGCCTCAATGTGATGACATATGAAACTGCCAAATCTACATATGTGCATCTATGTGATAATATATAACACTGCTAAATCTACATATGTGCATCTATGTGATAATATATAACACTGCTAAATCTACATATGTGCATCTATCTGATAATATATAACACTTTTAAATTTACATATGTGCATCTATGTGATAATATATAACACTGCTAAATCTACATATGTGCATCTATGTGATAATATATAACACTGCTAAATCTACATATGTGCATCTATGTGATAATATATAACACTGCTAAATCTACATATGTGCATCTATCTGATAATATATAACACTTTTAAATCTACATATGTGCATCTATGTGATAATATATAACACTGCTAAATCTACATATGTGTATCTATGTGATGATATATAACACTGCTAAATCTACATATGTGCCTCAATGTGATAATATATAACACTGCTAAATCTACACATGTGTCTCAATGTGATGACATATGAAACTGCCAAATCTACATATGTGCATCTATGTGATAATATATAACACTGCCAAATCTACATATGTGCATCTATGTGATAATATATAACACTGCCAAATCACCAAATGTGCCTCTATCTGATAATATATAACACTTGTTAATCTACATATGTGCATCTATGTGATGATATATAACACTGCTAAATCTACATATGTGCCTCAATGTGATGACATATGAAACTGCCAAATCTACATATGTGCATCTATGTGATAATATATAACACTGCTAAATCTACATATGTGCATCTATGTGATGATATATAACACTGCTAAATCTACATATGTGCCTCAATGTGATGACATATGAAACTGCCAAATCTACATATGTGCATCTATGTGATGGTATATGACACTGCCAAATCTATTTATTATTTTTACTTTGAAAGTATATTAAATGCTTCATTTTAGTTTCTTGTATTCAATTTTGAATTTTCAGTCACTATCTAAAGTCTTATTTGTTCCCTATTCTCAATTTCATGGTGTTGATTTCTGGGGTCACATCCTGTGTCCCCCTCCACTGTAGGGTCATAAAACACCCCCCCTCCACTGTTCGGTCAAACCGCCCTCCACTGTAGGGTCATAAAATACATCCCTTCCACTGTAGGGTCATAAAATACACCCCCTCCACTGTAGGGTCATAAAACACTTTTAACTTTCCAAATTCCTTGGCACTCTTTGGAAGGTTAGCAGGTATGGAAATTACCAGCTGGTCAGGATCCTTTAGTTTTATGTTATGTGATTGTGCTGAAGAAGTATTAGGTTTTATCCTCTCCAGTTACACAAAAAGTATATAAAGAACAAATGACCATGAAATGGTCCAACCACCATTCAAATTTAATTTTAAATAAAATTTTGCTTTTAAACAGGACTTACAAAGTCTTACTCTAAATATACAAATTAAAGTTGTCTCCCCTCAATATTCAGGAAAAGACTTTAAGGTCAACCATACATAGTATATTATGTCTACAAAGGTCCAGAGTCAGTTTTTTTTGGAATATAAAAAAGTTACTATTTTCTGTCCAACTGATTTGTATTAACTCTGCATTTAATTTTTGTTGTCTTTTTTTAAGATAACAATTCTGGTAGTAACAATTCCACTAGTCTTTAAAGGTACATAATAAATGGCTTCCAATTTGGACATGTGCAGTGTAATAAAGATATTCTGCACTTAAGAAATTATTCTCTGATTGCATTTCATTAAATTATCATGACAAATGTATACTGATGACATCCTGTTGCAATCATGAGTATGCATGTATTGGAAGAGTTAGTTCCCTTAGACTTTGGTGGTATAACTACATGTTGAAGGTGTAGTCTCCTCTCTCAATAAGGTTGTGTTGAAATAAAAGTACATTCATTTTAGACACTTATTAAAGGTTGTAACATGACACAAGACATGCACAAAGACAAGTTCTGTAAAATTGTGATGTTTTAGGCACGTTTCTGCAGTTGATTCCCTTTCTGTAGCCATATTAGGTTTGACACAGGCCCTTAAAAGGTCATTTGCATGAGATATTACATAATATATAGTACATTTTATTATTACCTTTTATGTCTTTCTTGTTAAGTGTTTTCACATCTTTCTTTTCCTTCTCTTTCTCTGACTGGGTTTGCTCGTTTTTGGAATCCCAGATTTTTAGAGCTTTTTTTTCCAGTTTATATACGTGCTCTTCCTCTTCATCAAGCATGTATTTCCACTTTAATAATTCCTCAGCATTCCTCCTGCGATCCAGAAGTTTCTGTTCCCGAGCTGTGAGGTACCTAGAGTTGATGAAATGGAGAATTTGTCAGCATGGATCAATTATCAATTACTGGCTGGTGTTGAGAAATTAAAGACAATAAGGAGAAGTCATAATTCAAGAGTAAAAAACAAAAGTTGCCAAATTTTGAATTCTTTTCCTGATGATGGTACCTTTCTTCCAAACTTGCACACTTCCTGAGTGAATGAGGGAGTTATGGCAAGTTTACATCCTTGATCAAATTTATATGCGTGCTTTAAATATACAAAAATAGCCCACAGAAACTAGAGCCCTTGATTACTCTATGATGAAATTTTAACATTATCTGCATATACAACACCTATTTCATGACACTGAATTATTACATGTTAATTAAATTCCAAAGATGAAAAGTGTGCAAACATGTGTCAAAATTTTTACAATATTCCCTACACTTTTATGCTGTGGATAATGACAAATGCTACAAAATATTCTTGGCTAAAGGACAGCATTTATATTTACTTTTCATCCAAGTGAATTTTCTTGTACTTTTCGACATTCTTAGCTTCAACTTTGGACTTCTTCCCTCCTTTTTGGTCCATGTAGATCTCAGAATCTGACTTGTAATCTACAAAGTACATGGTACCAGTTATAAAATGAATGCTGAGGGTCCAAAAAACAGCATGATAATAGTCACAATATGAATGCTGATGTGTCCACAACAGACCATGATACCAGTCACAATATGAATGCTGAGGTGTCCACAACAGACCATGATACCAGTCACAATATGAATGCTGAGGTGTCTACAACAGACCATGATACCAGTCACAATATGAATGCTGATGTGTCCACAACAGACCATGATACCAGTCACAATATGAATGTTGAGGTGTCCACAACAGACCATGATACCAGTCACAATATGAATGTTGAGGTGTCCACAACAGACCATGATACCAGTCACAATATGAATGTTGAGGTGTCCACAACAGACCATGATACCAGTCACAATATGAATGCTGATGTGTCCACAACAGACCATGATACCAGTCACAATATGAATGCTGAGGTGTCCACAACAGACCATGATACCAGTCACAATATGAATGTTGAGGTGTCCACAACAGACCATGATACCAGTCACAATATGAATGCTGATGTGTCCACAACAGACCATGATACCAGTCACCATACCATGATACCAGTCACAATATGAATGCTGAGGTGTCCACAACAGACCATGATACCAGTCACAATATGAATGTTGAGGTGTCCACAACAGACCATGATACCAGTCACAATATGAATGTTGAGGTGTCCACAACAGACCATGATACCAGTCACAATATGAATGCTGAGGTGTCCACAACAGACCATGATACCAGTCACAATATGAATGTTGAGGTGTCCACAACAGACCATGATACCAGTCACAATATGAATGCTGAGGTGTCCACAACAGACCATGATACCAGTCACAATATGAATGCTGATGTGTCCATAACAGACCATGATACCAGTCACAATATGAATGCTGAGGTGTCCACAACAGACCATGATACGTCACAATATGAATGTTGAGGTGTCCACAACAGACCATGATACCAGTCACAATATGAATGCTGAGGTGTCCACAACAGACCATGATACCAGTCACAATATGAATGCTGATGTGTCCACAACAGACCATGATACCAGTCACAATATGAATGCTGAGGTATCAATAACTGTACTGAGAAACATGATTCCTCTTACCAACTGACTCTGTGGCTCCTATTTTTATTAATGACCACAACTGACATAAAGGAGAGTGCATTACATTCATCCTACAATGCCAAGGCAAATGGATCATAATAACCACAATAATTCCCATCACCATGATGAGCACATCTTGAGAAGCCAACAACATATACACTGATAAAGAGGAAACTATAAATGTCAGTCAAGTATGAAAAGTAGGTCACAGTGCCCTTTTTTGATGACTACATACAAAATTTGGTAAAAAACATGTAGAGTCAAAGATATTAATGGTGTTACTATAAGGTATGTTAGAAACAAAATCAGCCCAACATGAAAATTTGACAACAATGACCTAGGTTGCTATGGTAAAATTACCTTTATGTGCATCTACATTATTACTAATAGGTTGCTATGGTAAAATTACCTTTATGTGCATCTACATTATTACTAATAGGTTTAAGTCAAATAGTGTCTAAGATGCTTAATGATGGAATATACAGATAGCTATAAATTAAAAAAAAGATGCACATACATAAATACATGGTCACATCGCCCTAGTTTTGAGTCATTAAGATCCAACCACATACTAATTGCCATGAGTACTGATGAAGTTGGATCTAATATACTGAGAGTGTAACAAATGACTTGCTGTAAGTTCAAAGGATCACATTGCCCCAGTTTTGCTATGGTTCATTATTTTTGAGATACATGATATGATAGGATTACTATCTTAATATGCATGCAAAGTGACATTTTACGTGAGTATTTGTGAAATAGAATCCAAGATATTGAGTGTGTAATGAATAGCTGAAAATACCAAAGTCACATGAAATTTGGTCAATCTGAACTATTCTTTGTATTGCTAGGTTACTTTCACTGAGTTACATCAAGCTGTATCCCCATAAAAAAATTATGTGATGGTGAAAAAGGTCCAAGATAATATGGGTGATAATAATACAAAAGTTCAAAAACATGCAAATTAGGTCAAACATTGAACTAGATTTGGCATAGTTGACATATTGTTGTCCAGATATATCCACATACCAATTTAACAAGGGCTTTAGAAACAGAGTCAAAGATATTGAAGGTGTAACAAACAAACAGCTGAAAGTGCTAGTGTTACTAAAGTTTAAAAATTAGGTCAGTGACCTAGTTTTAGCATGACTGCGTTACTTCCAGCAATGCATATGCACATACAATTTCACAAAGTGAAATAGGGTAATGAAATACTGAGAGGAGGATAATAATAACAATAATAATAATAATAATAATAATAATAATAATAATAATAATAATAATAATAATAATAATAATTTTGTCATATCTTCTGAATGAACAAAAACTTTTAAATGACAGATCACTGTTTCATTTTAAACTATTTCATATTTTGCTGGACTTACTCTTTCTCTTCTCTGCATCTGAAGCTTCATCAATCTGTAAGAAAATATATTTTAAAACATTTTATCTGCATAATCATGATATGGAATATTCATTTTTGGCCATGATAGCAAACACAACCAACAAAGCCCAAAATGTGCAGTGGTTCTCTACATCATAACCCCAGTTATTATATACTCTAATTGTTTTGGACTTTACATACTGGACAGTATCTTCCAGCAAAAGTTATAATTAAATGGCCTGTGCTGTCGATATGGTTGTGCATTACAATATTTTGATATAATAAAACTTATAACATTATGGCATAAAACAACTTGCCAGTCATGAATGAAATATGATTAAAGTTGAGAAAGAAATAAAATGGGCATTTTTAATTGAATATTTGCAATTTTTTTCCTAAAGGTAATGATATGAGATTTGTTAAAAGATCCTAATTGTAAAAAAGAACGAACGATGTGAACTGTCTGATATTTCAATTGAATTCTTTATTTTTGTATACAGCCTAATTACAAGTCATCAGTCACATGCCTGCCAACTCCTTGTCTTGGTACAGCCTAAGTGCAAGTTATCAGTCACAAGCCATACATAGTATACAACCTAACTGCAAGTCATCAGTCACAAACCAAAACAGCTTGTCAAATTGATCAACTGCAAAGTACAGATATCATAATCTTTAATTATCCGGAATTTAAATAAAAAAAAGATGTCTTTATTGATACATGAACAATACAAGAATAATGTCTGTTATTCTTGCCTAAACATAAAGAAAATTGTTGGTGACTGTTGTTCTCTGGCTCGATAACTTTATAACATGGTTCTGATGTTCTGTGTTATAATCAGAGAGTGTTGTATATTCCCTAGTTACCACTGATTATGTCACAATGAGGGAATGCTCTATACTACCTAGTTCTCAATGACTGTTACAACGAGGGAATGCTGTGCATTCCCAACTCCCATTCACAGTGTTACAATCTGGGATACACATTGACAGTGTTACAGTGTGGGAATTCCCTGGTTCCCATGAACATGTAATGTGGAGTGCTATATATTATCAGCAGTCACCTTTACTGAGAGAATCACAGTTATCAGCAGTCACAGTTACAAGGAGAGTCTTGATTATCAGCAGTCACAGTTAAAGGAAGAGTCACAGTTATCTGCAGTCACAGTTATCAGTAGAATCATCTTCAATGCATTCAAGTTTATCATCTACAATTACTGTATTTAACAGTAAAACTTTGGAATACTACCAGATGCCTGAAGTTTGTACTCTCATAAAACAATTATTTCCTGTCATACTCAAGTAAGCAGAAATCTCTTGTATACAATGCTGATGCTGTTCATAGAGACGAGACAACATTACCCAAGCAGATTTTGGTAAAATCAAATTGCTGGTATACAAAAATTAATTTAACTTACTGAGCTAACTTCTGCTTCTGTGTGCACCTCACTTGGTCTTGCCAATCTACCAGAAGCATGAGATTCAACTTGTGCATCAGTCTATAATGAATAAGTCAATAATTAGTTTAAATGCATATGACATAAAACAATGGATCATAGATATTATTTTTTCATAGATTTATGTTGCATTCAAATTTGCTTGGGGCCAGAGTAACTGAGTGGTCTAAATTGCTCACCACAACAGATCACTACCATACTTCTGTCTACTTAGGTTCACATCTTGAGTTTGGCAAATGCAAGTATGTGAGAAATCCTACCATTAGCTTTTTATAAGCCGGTGGTTCTCAGGATTTTCCCAGGTTCTTCCTCCACCAGTTATACCAGCCACCATGTATAGCCTATATTGTGCTGAAAACTGGCATTAAACTCCATAACAACAACAACAACAACAAACTTGCTTATGCCTCATCAAAGTAATGATGAGCTCAGTAAAATTTCAACCAAAACTAAATATAAAATAAAATTCTTAAAAACTAGAGTTACTAGTCATGGCTTTACTTACTAATTTGCTCATCAGCAAGGCTTTCAAAAGAGTTATGGATATCAGGGTCAATAACTCTTTGAAATCATACAATGGAATGTCTTATGTGAACTAAAATAAAGCCAAGGCATCATCAGAATAAAGGGGCCTTCAATTAAGTTCACGTAAACAATAAACTGCATAGTAATGCTGCAGAAACCATAGTAAGGGAGATGGGCATTCAGGGGGCATAACTCTTGCAAATGATATCATGGAAAACTGGAAATCGAATTCATGAGAGACAAATAACATCCTTATTAACTCCCAAATCTTTAAACATGGTCAGGTTTATAAAACACTATTTTCACTAATTGTATGTATTAAAATAAAGCAAGGGAGAGAGAGCGGGTCCCTTGCACCACAATACATGGCTTTGACTTGAATATTGTACATGGAAGCAAACAGCTGTGTTAGCTGAAGGAAAAATATCCCCACAGGGCTGTTTAACAGCTGACTGTCCTTGGGTCAATTAATAGTGGCAAGTTTGTGATCAGCAGTAAGATCTCACTTGGATATAAAATGCAAAACATGGTTATTTCATTACTTCAAATAATGTGGAAATAAGATTCATTTTTGAAAACAAAATTTTGAAATGCAGCCATAATTCATGGAAGGATGAGCCATCTGGAAAGTGAGCAAAAATAAATTTCAAAACTCCTGGCTGATGGAGCTTGACTTTGAGCTCAGTAGCAATGGGAAACATTTTATTCTATGCACATAAGGCAAACATCATATTTTTACATTAGTCAATCCAAAGTAATGTATGTGATAGCATCTACTAACACAGTATCATAGTAGATTAACATGGAGCTTTTTCCATGCTCATGAAAACTCAACAAGATTTCAAAGACGTTTGAGCAGCAGTATTAACCTGTCCATGAAGAGTGCTAAAATGAACAGCAATGATAGAGACACTTGTATCACCTTTAGGTCCTTAACAGTCAAATGGATTTTAAAGACATAAATTCCAACATCTCGCTATATGGTTTCAGGCAAATATCAAAATTCTTCAAAGAATATCCTGGTATAATATTTCCTGAATAAACCAATGATATGCCAAGATGTCCAGTTATCAAAGAGAGAACTACATACCTGCTTGGCCTTTTTCTGCCTTGCTTTCTCTCCTTGCTGCAGAAGGATCCTCTGCCTCTCCCGCCACCTTGCCTCATTTGCGTCCCTCAGGCGCTTGAGTTCAGCCTAAATAAGCAATGATACGTGTCTGCATTAGCTTCTGAGGTCTATGTTAAGTACAGAATTTATAACAGACTGTTTGTAGTGAGGAACCATGGTATAACAAGAGACCCATGCAGGCATCATCTACTTTCCCACCTTATTCTACTGCACTATGTAGTAAAGGTGAAAATGGTAGGTACATATTTTACTTGTGTATTGCAGGGCACACTAATTTCAAAAACATTTTCAAATTGCTACTTGCCATATAAGAAAAAGATAAAGTAACAAAGCAATTCAAAGTAACAACTAGCATAAGTGAAGATCAAAACAAATGCCATCCAACTATTGTAAGTGTGCATGTTGGGAACAGACAGGTCATGGTACTTGTAAAGAAAATAACACTGCATGCTAACTGGTCATTATTGTGACTTAACCTAAATGGAGTCTATATGGATATAAATGTTGTGAATATTTGAATATAAATTATACATCTCTGAACCTGAAGGAGTATGGTATGCATTTTTATAGTTTTCATTTACTATTGTATTTTTATAGTTTTCATTTACTATTTGTTTTCTCTCTTTGCTTTAGCTACTTCAGGGAATATTTTATTCTGATCATCAGGTGAAAGAAGAAAAATGCGATGGAATACCTATGCCTATCTCTCTTCAAAAGAAAACTGTGGAAAAAGCATGTTAGCATTGACGATGCAATTTCCCAATTGCTGTTAATCTGGAACAGCATACCATGACATCATTAAAATTCATGACTCTGGAAGTTACTGGTGACAAAAACAAAAGCAAGGTATTGTTCTTGCTTTGTCTTATACTCTGCATCGACTTATGATGGATGGATGGAAAATTGAGAAATTTTGTGACTTCTCTGCATCGACTTATAGGCAGCAAATATGGTAATATAAGCTCATCTATCATGTTAGACAAACAAATTACATTCATCATTAAATGATTTATAACTTAAGGGTAAAACCGGATTATTCAAAATCTCATGTTCTAAACAAAATATATTTAACCTAATGAATTAAAAAAGATAAAGAAAGGAGACAAGTGAAGTATATGCTTTCTGACCTGCTGCTCCTGAAGTTTCATCTTCAGTCCTCTCTGTTTTTTAACAATCATGGGGTACTGGTCATCAGCACCTTTATTTCGCAGTCGCTCCTTTTGTTGCTCAAGCCAAGCCAGCTCAGCTTTTGTTTTTTCCAAAAGTGCTTTCTCTCGCAGACGAAGCACAGCAAACTATAACAATTGGTCAAGAGTGTTACTAACATTAAAACTTTGTATCCCTTATTACATGCAACAAATAAGATTTCATTTCTACCACTAAAATTTATATTCTACAATGACATCATGTTTTATAAAATAAGAAGTCATTAAACCACTCTAAAAAAGAAAAATGAAAACCTAATACAATCTTATTTATGAATGAATGAAAGTTTATAATGCTCTTTATTCTGGTCTCTAATACCCTACTTAAGGACTTTGCATAAAATCTAAAGCAAATGAAGTCCAGTTTAACCCGACTTATATGTCACCTGTATGATATAACATTCCCATTTTCAATGTCTTGAAAACTAAATTAGTATGAATTTAATTTGTGCATGTGTATTGATTTTTGTGGTTTTACAAAATATGACATTATGACAGTACTTAAATTCATGTATTTTGGAAACAGTCAAATCCTGTCTATAGCAGAGTTGGTTTGTTAGGTCATTCAATTTCTGGTTAACAGTCAGGTTTGAGAAATAAAGACCAAAGCAAATAAAAGTTATATTGTAGAAAACACCTTGTCTATGTAAGTACAGGCATGCAGATATCACAACCACTACAACCCCATGACCTTTGGTTGGGGGAATAATAAAGTTTAACCAAACACACTGCTGGGAGGAAAAGAAATAATTCAGCATTTGATCTGATTTTAAGATTCTTGGGACTTGCTATCAAAAAACTGAAATGAAAACAGTAAATTTTAGGCCATAGAAGCCTGAGTTGCATACAAACCTGATGCTGTGCACGAAGTTCTTCCTCCTTCATGAACTGTTTCACCATGTCCTCTGTAAATTTTTCAAATGATTCCTCGCTGTGAAAAAGATCATCAATTCGACTGGATCCTGAAATATATAAGGAAGTGCACCAGAGTTGTGTAATACCCTGCTAATGTGTTGTCAAACTAATTTAAAGTATATCTTGTCAATTTTATCATTTGCCCTAAAAAGATCCATTTTAAAGTTTGCCTTGTAGATGAGTTTCAGTCCATTATATCAGAGCTTTCAAATTCCACTTCATCATCATCACTCTCAAAACATTGCTGCATGTCATCATCTGTCATTATCTTGAGATCCAGCATTTGGACTATCAAGACACCTCTAAAATCCAATTTACCAAAACAATGCATGACAATCACGTCTTGCAAATCAATTAAATACTTCTCACTGTATAAAGAAGGATCAAACACTATGAGCAAATATGAGAAATAAAACAAGGAACCAAGATAAGTGTCTGAAGACACATAAATAAACTGCAAATTTACTTAGACAAAGCAGCATGATTAACACATTAAGGCTTTAGCTGGCATTGATAACCATGAAAAGACCACGCCAAGTCAATGATGCAATAATCACTGTTTTGCCACATAGATATATAAAATATAATCAGATACCTAATCCCTGTTTACTCAAAAAGATGTATAAAATACAATCAGATACCTAATCACTTTTTAGCCAAAAAGCTATATAAAATACAATCAGATACCTAATATATAAAATACTATCAGGTAAGAATTTAAAATAAGAACTAGGTTTATTTTCCAAATAAAAAGAACAATATCTCCCAACTTCATACATTATTTGGTTTCACAACATGCCAGCATTATCATAATAGAAAAAGCATAATTGACAAAAAGTGTTCTTTAATGGATGAGAATATTTACCTTGCTTGAATTTTAAATATTCTATTTCTATTCAACCAAGAACAAATGAAAACATTAGATCCACATCTACTGAATACCAAACGCTTTCAATACCCATAGCTAATGAATTTTGAACACTTATGTGACCCTTATAATACCCACAGATATTAAATGATGAACACTTATGTGACACTTATAATACCCACAGCTATTGAATGCTGAACACTTATGTGACACTTATAATACCCACAGCTATTGAATGCTGAACAATTATGTGACACTTATAATACCCACAGCTATTGAATGCTGAACAATTATGTGACACTTATAATACCCACAGCTATTGAATGCTGAACACTTATGTGACACTTATAATACCCACAGCTATTGAATGCAGAACAATTATGTGACACTTATAATACCCACAGATATTAAATGATGAACACTTATGTGACACTTATAATACCCACAGCTATTGAATGCAGAACACTTATGTGACCCTTATAATACCCACAGCTATTGAATGCAGAACAATTATGTGACACTTATAATACCCACAGCTATTGAATGCTGAACACTTATGTGACACTTATAATACCCACAGCTATTGAATGCAGAACAATTATGTGACACTTATAATACCCACAGCTATTGAATGCTGAACACTTATGTGACACTTATAATACCCACAGCTATTGAATGATGAACACTTATGTGACACTTATAATACCCACAGCTATTGAATGCTGAACAATTATGTGACACTTATAATACCCACAGCTATTGAATGCTGAACACTTATGTGACCCTTATAATACCCACAGCTATTGAATGCTGAACACTTATGTGACCCTTATAATACCCACAGCTATTGAATGCTGAACACTTATGTGACCCTTATAATACCCACAGCTATTGAATGATGAACACTTATGTGACACTTATAATACCCACAGATATTAAATGATGAACACTTATGTGACACTTATAATACCCACAGCTATTGAATGCTGAACAATTATGTGACACTTATAATACCCACAGCTATTGAATGCTGAACAATTATGTGACACTTATAATACCCACAGCTATTGAATGCAGAACAATTATGTGACACTTATAATACCCACAGCTATTGAATGCAGAACAATTATGTGACACTTATAATACCCACAGCTATTGAATGCAGAACAATTATGTGACACTTATAATACCCACAGCTATTGAATGCTGAACAATTATGTTACTCACCGCTGTTGACGCTGAATACTTACAACACATATATGGTAATCAAACTTGGTTTACTGCAAGATCAGCATCCATTCAACAAATCTGAAATGTCTTCATGCCTTAATGCTACCTGAGAAATCATGTGCAAATTAGTCCAGTGGTTTTTAAGAAGTCATAAACAACATTGCAAGTTCACTTAACATTATGGCCAGATGAGCTAGAAATGTATACCCTATCTCCAGAAAAATATTCTAGTTGTGCAACACACTAATGAACACAGGCTTAATGTGATTAAACAGAACAGTTCTGTTCTATTTTCTTTCAAGAATGAACAGAAACAATGAGTATTAACCTTCATTAGAGGTGACAGACTCATTATCTGAAACGTGTTGCTTAGCCTTCTTCCGATGACTTTCTGAGGGCAAAATTACTCGGAATGAGCGTTCCTCAATCTCGTCTTCTGTCAAAGACTCATCAAAGTTTACTGAGTAATCATCGGCTGATTCTTAAAAAAGATAAGGAAAAAAAATGCCATGTAATTTTCTTTGAAATCAATAAATGTTCAAAATACTGCAATGTCTTTTTTCTGGAATGACAAAAACCTTGAGAATCTGCAAATATATCAGAAATTCTCAGAGTTCTAAATCTCCATTATAACTCCATCATAAAACAGACAACATTATTACTAAAGATACATGGAGTATTTTATAGATAATTCTTGCCTGTAGAAATTGCTTTGCTAAGAGCTTTGTAAATACTTGTACAATACCTGTAACTAGTGATTAAAACAGTTTCAAAATACCTCCAACTCATCCCTGTGTAAGAAATGGAAAAACTTTTACAATAACAAGTCTTGACATTATAAAAGATTAAAAAAATTTACAATATCTAACAAGTTTTGAATTATAAAGGATGGAATAACTTTTACAATATTTAACAAGTCTTGATTTAAACGATGAAGTAATTTTTACAATATCTAACAAGTCCTGACATTACAAATGATTGAAAATGGAATAAGATTTTTACAATATCTAACAAGTCCTGACATTACAAAGGATGGAATAACTTTTATGATGCTGAATAAGTCTTAAAATTACAAATTCATGGCAATGAACAACTGACTAAAATGCACAAGAAATAAATAAAGTTTTCATCTTAGCTATCTCAAGGTGTAGCATCAAAACTGGACTTTGATTCTCACCGAAAGGAGTTATTTTGACTTTGCCCTGGACTATAATTATAAAAATCTACATTTGGATTGTCTTGACAACAAAAATACAAGTTCCAGCCATGAGGTTACATCATCTGTCCATTTCAAGAATCTTTCAAGCCAAAGACAATGTAACCTGAGCAAAAGTCTTCATATCTAATATTTGTAAACAAGATGTGTCCATAAAACATTTATGCCATCACCACTTAAACAAAATTTAATAAGAAATTGCTCAAATTGTCTGACATCTGCTAATGACATACCAATGAAAGAGCAAAGAAATCGGAATCAGAAGGATATTATACATTTCTTACAATGCTGTTGATTGCATATGAAATGGAAACACTGATTCAAGCAATGCTGATTGGTAGTTTTATATTTTCATTCATAGCTGATGGCAAATCAGTGTTAACTATCCAATATTTCCATAGCTGATCTCACATCAGTACCATCAATCCAATATTGCAATGTTTCTTAGGGTTGGTCAAATTCTGGTTCAAGACAATGTTGCATAAAGATTTTTTCTGTTAAGTGGATCTTGAGAAGAGCTCATATAAAAAATTTTTATTTTTAGTAATGGTGGAAAAATATTTAATGGTGAATTGTATACATTTTAAAGCCATCTAAGTACAATTTCTATTAAAATATTTAATGGTGAAATGTATACATATGAAAGCTTTCTATTAAAATTTGGTCAAATTCTGTTTTGCAAAGCAGCTGTTTATGATTGTACTATTCATAGAAATGATGGTTATATCTGATGTCAAATTGACACAATTCATACAAATGAGAAAAGCATACATGCCAAAATGCTTTTTGTCAAATTTGTATAAATTCTGCTGCATAGTTTTTGAGATTAGGTTATTTCAAGTTATTTATTTTTAGTAATGGTGGACATATTTGATGGGGAATCAGCAGTGTCTGAATAACTTGAAAGCATTCTATGCCATGATGGTTTATATTATATCTGATCAACTGTTTTCAGTTTATGTTAATAGAGACCATATCTGATCTTGGATTGACACCAATTAAAGAAATTTTAAAGACTTATATGACAAGATGCTTTCTGTCAAACTGGGTCAAATTCTGTTCAGCAGTTTTCTGAGAAGTTGCTGTTTAAAGATTTGCCCATTTTAAGTTGTGGCATCCATGCTGCATTATAGAATAACAGGCCTTTATGCCATAATACTCCAAATATAATAATGTATAAATTGGTCCAACAGGTTTTGAGAAGTTCAAAATAGCAACTGTGAATGGACAACACATAACTGTATGATAATTGAAGTACCACCCCAATAAGCTCCCTTAATTGGCCTTACTGCAAGATGAGCTAAATTTTAATTTTAAAAATAGATACAATATTTCAAAAATCAAATCGGGTCATTTACATATGCATACAGATAATATGAGTTATAGACCTCATCTGCTTGGGTTAAGTTTTTCAGTGACACCCGCACTCATGGGAGAAATTGCCCACACTCATGGGAGACATTTTATCACTCTTGTTTATTTACCCTGGGAAATATCTTCCTTAATGCTGTCTGATCTTGAGTCAACCTGTCCCTCAGCCCCTGTTGCAGTTGCAATACTGGCTCCATTCTCAGGTTCAGTTCTCCTCCTTCCAGGAGAGCTCTTAACACTGCTAGACTTTGTTCTATTGAAGAGATTAGTAGATTAATACTAGCTAAGTTGAAAATTGCTGGTCTATTTCACATTGTGCTACTGAAGTAAGTGATGACAATGTTTGCATTAGAGGTGAATTCAAACAAGGATAAAATGTAGAGCTTTTATGAGAACATAAACAAAATGAAATATTAAATCTTGACCTGCTGTGGCTAAATAAAAATTAAACCTTTCTGAAGTTACAGACAAAAAAAAACGTATGAAGAAATACAATGACAATTTACATACATTGATGATTTGGCATCCTAAAGTGATGTTTAATCCATATGCATCCATACTAGAAATATTTTGTTATTTTCATAAGATATCCATAAATTGACAACAATCTAGATCATCCAAACTGAACTTTTAATAATTTAAACTTGTTTATATTTCATTCACACTTTTTCTTCTGAAAATATTTAAAAGCATGCAAGAAAGAGCATGTCATCAGTATAAAACCACATTTGTTTTATAGTCCAACTCGGGGGAAAGAATTTACTTGACACTGCATATGAACACATCTTGATCCAATGAGGTTAACATGGTACTATGACACATCAACTTGTTCTTTCTCTTTCTTGGAACAAAACATGTCTTAACCCAATGGCCTCAAGGTAGCTCGATGATATATCAACTTGTTCTTTCTCTTTCTTGGAACAAAATATGTCTTGACCCGATGGCCTCAGTGTAACCATATGATATATCAACTTATTTTTTCTCTTTCTTGAAACAAAATGTCTTGACCAAACGGCCTCAATATAGCGCTATAAAAAAATCAACTTGTTCTATTTCTTGGAAAAAACATGTCTTGACAAAATGGCCTCAATATAGTGCTATGACAGTTCAACTTGTTCTATTTCTTGGAAAAATCATGTCTTGACAAAATGGCCTCAATATAGTGCTACGACAGTTCAACTTGTTCTATTTCTTGGAAAAAAACATGTCTTGACAAAATGGCCTCAATATAGTGCTATGACAGTTTAACTTGTTCTATTTCTTGGAAGAAAAAAATGTCTTGACAAAATTGCCTCAATATAGTGCTATGACAGATCAACTTGTTCTATTTCTTGGAAAAAAACATGTCTGGACAAAATGGCCTCTATATAGTGCTATGACAGATCAACTCGTTCTATTCCTTGAAAAAAAAATGTCTTGACAAAATGGCCTTAATATAGTGCTATGACAGATCAACTCATTCTATTCCTTGGAAAAAAACATGTCTGGACAAAATGGCCTCAATAGAGTGCTATGACAGATCAACTCGTTTTATTCCTTGAAAAAAATTGTCTTGACAAAATGGCCTCAATATAGTGCTATGACAGATCAACTGGTTCTATTCTTTGGAAAAAACATGTCTTGACAAAATGGCCTCAATATAGTGCTATGACAGATCAACTCATTCTATTCTTTGGAAAAAACCTGTCTGGACAAAATGGCCTCAGTATAGTGCTATGACAGATCAACTCGTTCTATTTCTTGGAAAAAACATGTCTTGACAAAATGGCCTCAATATAGTGCTATGACAGATCAACTCGTTCTATTCCTTGGAAAAACCATGTCTTAACAAAATGGCCTCAATATAGTGATATGACAGATCAACTCGTTCTATTCTTTGGAAAGAACATGTCTGTACAAAATGGCCTCAATATAGTGCTATGACAGATCAACTCGTTCTATTCTTTGGAAAAAAACATGTCTGGACAAAATGGCCTCAATATAGTGCTATGATAGATCAACTCGTTCTATTCTTTGAAAAATTAATGTCTTGACAAAATGGCCTCAATATAGTGCTATGACAGATTAACTCGTTCTATTCTTTGGAAAAAACATGTCTGGACAAAATGGCCTCAATATCGTGCTATGACAGATCAACTTGTTCTATTCTTTGGAAAAAAACATGTCTTGACAAAATGGTCTCAATATAGTTCTATGACATATCAACTCATTCTATTCTTTGGAAAAAAAACATGTCTGGACAAAATGGCCATGACGCATCTGCATGCTATATCAAACTCTTTTTGCTGTCTTGGAATAAAATATGTACATCTTGCCCTAATGACCTCATTGTATCACCATGCAAGATTAAATGTGTTCTTTTTTATGTCTTGGAACAAAATATATATGCGGTTTTCTCTATTTCAAATTATGGAAAAATATCCTGACTTCCCTGGTAGACTTTGGAGTATCTATTTTAAACCATGGAAAAATATACTAACTCACCTGGTAGACTTTGGATTGCCAGTGAAAGTTTCTTTGGAATAGGAAGTTTGAGTTGTGGTTTTACCACTTGCTGTTCGGGAAGATTCTGTTTGTTTAGTACCTGTCCTCTCAGAAATATTCTGCAAAGAATTTAAAATTTGTGATCTAGTTAAACAATCGACTGAAAAATTAAGTCTAACTGTCTAGTAGTTTCGGAGAAGCTGAAAATAGTAAATGTTGATTAACAAATGATGCACAACAAAATGCTGAACTGTACACCAATAAGTGACTAAGTTGGCCTCACAGCCAGTTTAAAGTCTACAATCTTTTCTTTCTTTGCATGCATGGAATAAAAAGAAATCATCACCAAAAAATTCATGTCATGAAAGAAATTGGATTTGTTTACAAACTAAAACCAGCATGATGATGATAAAAAGCAATTTCACTTATAAGAACTGTTGCTGTTATTTACAGTTAGCTTACCCCAACCCTAACTCTCCATTGTAATCAGAAATTTTATCCATGAAATCTTTTGACAAAAATTGTAAAAAAACTTTAGGAAGACAAACCATGTCCAAATAAAGATGAAATATCAAAATATAAAATCTAAATCAATATAAATTATAAATTATTATGACATCATAATTTGATTTATATTATAAACTGCATTCTTTAAAATAATTATTCTCCTCTGGTACATCATTAAAATTCTTCTGAGCTGAGTTCACATTAAAACACTACAGTCTCATTGTGTCATTTAAACTGAGTTCACATTAAAACACTAGTCTCACTGTGTCATTTGAACTGAGTTCATATTAAAACACTACAATCTCATTGTGTCATTTATATATTCAACAAAAATATATTCACTGTTAATGGATATGTAAGGTACAAACTTTGGTCAAGGTTGACTCTTCAGAAGGTAACCATAAGTTATTGATATATATCATAAACTTAAGGGGCATAATACCATTCCATCTCTGTAATTTGTTTGAAATGAGAGATGCCATTTTCCAAAGAGGGGTGTAATGGTGTGAGTTCATTATTTGGCATTTTAAGTTCAGATAATTTACTATCTTTATGTCTCAAACCAAAATGGAGGTTTTCAACGAAAATGAAGAACCTGCTCTATCCCTGTCCAGATGCTGGAAGAGTCCATTTTAAATGAAGGGGCTGATGCAAGACCTACACATGCACAGAAGATAAATATTATCTTGTCTGTATCCAAAGTATGAAATGTCGAGTTCAAATACTTTTTAAACACTGTAGAAAAGGGGGATAAAAATATACCCTAACATTTCAACCTTACAGTAATGTATGGAATCATCCAGATCTTATGGAGTATTAGGAACTACATTACCCTTGCTGTTTGAAAAACGGATTCAACCATGCAATTATGTGTGTGTGTCATTTAGATATTTTTACACACTTTAAAAAATGTTCAATCATATTGCTATAATGTCTGTAGTGTGGCAGTTTATAGTGATCTCAACCACTGAGGCATCATGCTGCAGACATGTAGCATGATGTCCCACCCATTCACATTATACTGAAACCAGTCCTAACACTAACTTCTTAATGCTGAGTGCCAAGCAAGGCAGCTGCTAGTACCATTTTTATAAGTCGTTGGTATGACTTAGCCAGTGTTCAAACCCATGACCTCCTGCATCATAGGTTTGCACTCTAACAACTTAAACCACCAGTGTGGTGTAAATATAGAAGAAGTATTGTGCTGGCGATCTGTTAGGTTTGAAACACAAAAAAAGGTGACAATGTTAGGGACTGCTCAGTGGCAATTGAGTTACAAATTATAAATCAATGAATGAAAAGTTTAATGCATTCTTTATACTGTGACACTCTTTATTTATAAAATTGGTAGGGATGTACAAATTACTAGAGATGGGGGTTGGGGTAGGCATAAAATATAGAGACATAGGATATCCAACTTTGAGACATGGGATTCACTGGTTTTGTGCACTGAGCTTGTAACATTTATTCCGATTTTCTGTTATTCTATAAGCACTAAAATCTGTAAGGACTTTAACCTGATTTTCAGTTACTGGATCAGCACTAACATCTGTCAGAACTTTATTGGCTCTCTGATAACTGTGACATTTAAGAACTGCCAAAGATTGGTATTGTGTTCCTATCAATATGTTAGTACAGTAAGAGCATCAGATCAACAAAGTTTCAAACTGATTATCAACCACATTGGATTCAAAGAGTGATTGAAATGTATCCCTCATTCAATTTCCACCTTCTTCTGTGATTGATTTCCTGGCACATTATTTTAAAGTGTATTGGGAAGTGTTCACTACTGTGAAGGTTGTCACTAACTGAGAGAATTCAAGAGACAAATTGCAGATGGTCTAAGGATGAGTGCCATCTAGTGGCAGAGTGATGACAGATATATGACTTGTCCCTAAAAAAGCAAAGATTGTGTTTTGAAATAAAGTCTTCTATTTTTTCCTCTCTCACTGATATCACTGTAGCCCCCAGAAAGTGTATGGTGGCCATCAGTCACTACACAAAATGAAAAGGTGTTGATAACTACATGTATTTGATAAGATGATCTAGATCTGGAAAATAAATTAGGAGTGCTTTCAAGCAGAGATTCTTAGCTAAGTCTACTAGTTTTGTGAATGAAAATAGCTACAGCCTGTACCTGGAGAAATCTCCCTGTTATATGCAATAATGGATATATAACAATGTTTTTAATTCTTAAAGTCAAAGACTTACTTTATCAATATTTACCATTAAACATTTTTAATTTCAATGGTGTCAGACATATTAATGAAAGTGGTCCTTATAAGTACAAAACTTTTGTGAGATTTCCTGGTGTGGTATCATGGGCTTCTCTAGTGTCCATACTTGCCAGGCTTGCAAAATAATTAAAGAGTTTTATGAGATTTTTCTCAAAAGTCTTAAAGTAGATTCTTTAATTTCTTCTTTATTTTGCTTAGAACATGCACTGAAACATGGACAAGTGCTTTGAATTGGATTTTACTGGTTTTCCACAGGTAGTATTAGCATATTATATGTCACACACTGACATTCATTTCTCAATTTGTGTAGCTGCTTGCACTGGTTTTGGTGGCATTAAGACCTTAAAACTGGTCACTCTACAGCCAGGTATTAACTGACTGGGTAGAGAGAGAAAACTTGTCACAATATGGCCAGGTATTGACTGACTGGGTTGAGAAAATATTTTCTAAACTTTAGCCTAATTTGTATAGGATTTTCCAGTAGAGTTAAGTGGAGTTATGTCTTCCATGAATCTTCTGACCTCAAAATCATGCCTTTCTCATACTTCACTCCTTGGATCTCATTTGTGCTTCCAGTTCAGGTAGCCTCTTTCTCTGTGCTTCCTATTCAGGCAGTCTTTCTTTGTGCTTCTGGTTCAAGCAGTCTCTTTCTTTGGGCTTCTAGTTCCGGCAGTCTCTTTCTTTGTACTTCCACAGTTTTGGCAGTCTCATTCTTTTTGCTTCTATTTCAGGCAGTCTCATTCTTTGTGCTTCCACAGTTCAGGCAGTCTCTTTCTTTGTGCTTCCACAGTTCAGGCAGTCTCTTTCTTTGTGCTTCCACAGTTCAGGCAGTCTCTTTCTTTGTGCTTCCATTTCAGGCAGTCTCATTTTTTGTGCTTCCACAGTTCAGGCAGTCTCATTCTTTGCACTTCCACAGTTCAGGCAGTCTCTTTCTTTGTGCTTCCACAGTTCAGGCAGTCTTTTTCTTTGTGCTTCCACAGTTCTGGCAGTCTCATTCTTTGTGCTTCCATTTCAGGCAGTCTCATTCTTTGTGCTTCCATTTCAGGCAGTCTCATTCTTTGTGCTTCCACAGTTCAGGCAGTCTCTTTCTTTGTGCTTCCACAGTTCAGGCAGTATCTTTCTTTGTGCTTCCATTTCAGGCAGTCTCATTTTTTGTGCTTCCACAGTTCAGGCAGTCTCATTCTTTGTGCTTCCACAGTTCAGGCAGTCTCATTCTTTGTGCTTCCACAGTTCAGGCAGTCTCTTTCTTTGTGCTTCCATAGTTCTGGCAGTCTCATTATTTGTGCTTCCATTTCAGGCAGTCTCATTTTTTGTGCTTCCACAGTTCAGGCAGTCTCATTCTTTGTGCTTCCACAGTTCAAGCAGTCTCTTTCTTTGTGCTTCCACAGTTCAGGCAGTCTCTTTCTTAGTGCTTCTAGTTCAGGCAGTCTGGAGTATGCACAGAGATTACCTTGGCAATTAGCAAGAAACATTTTCTTGCACAACAATCCATTATTGCCCACCTGCCCCCAGTAAATGAAGACCAGCTTCCTATTGCAGTCATTTTTATGATGACTGTCTTTCTGTTGATGCAACACTGTGGATTATGGGTGAAAGAACCCAGGCATAAAGCAGTGGCTCTGCCAAATGTCCAGATGTATGAATTAGTGAGGATCAACTTGCCATTTCACTTGTGAGACATTTGGAGGTCTTCAAGCATCTCAATTAAGTCATTTAAATTCTTTGACTGCACTGCATCACTGCCAAAGTACCCAACCCATGCTGAACACACTATTTAAATGCATTGCAGCATTACAGGCGTATCTGGCCTTTGCTTAGTTATCACACATTCTCTGACTGAACTGTACCTTTGATTGAAAACCTGGACTTTCTGAGCTTTTACACACTCTTTGAATGCACTGCACCTTCACTCAAGTACCCAGTCCATGTGGAACTTGTACACACTCTTTGACTGAACCTCATCTTTGTTGGAGTATCTGGCCCATGTTGATCTTGTTCACATTCTTTGACTGAACTACATCTTTGCTGGAGTACCTGGCCCATGTGGATCTTGTATACACTCTTTGACTAAACTACATCTTTGCTGGAATACCTGGCCCATGTTGATTTTGTACACACTCTTTGTCTGAACTACATCTTTGCTGGAATACCTGGCCCATGTTGTTTTTGTACACACTCTTTGTCTGAACTACATCTTTGCTGGAGTACCTGGCCCATGTTGATCTTGTACACACTCTTTGTCTGAACTACATCTTTGCTGGAATACCTGGCCCATGTTGTTTTTGTACACACTCTTTGTCTGAACTACATCTTTGCTGGAGTACCTGGCCCATGTTGATCTTGTACACACTCTTTGACTGAACTACATCTTTGCTGGAGTACCTGGCCCATGTTGATCTTGTACACACTCTTTGACTAAACTACATCTTTGCTGGAATACCTGGCCCATGTTGATTTTGTACACACTCTTTGTCTGAACTACATCTTTGCTGGAGTACCTGGCCCATGTTGATTTTGTACACACTCTTTGTCTGAACTACATCTTTGCTGGAGTACCTGGCCCATGTTGATCTTGTACACACTCTTTGACTGAACTACATCTTTGCTGGAGTACCTGGCCCATGTTGATCTTGTACACACTCTTTGACTCTGCTACTGTAGTGCTTTTACAATCATGAATGACAAGATATTGTGTTCTTTTGACTCTCAGCAGTTGATTCAATGAGAAAATGGGGCCAATTTCTTTAACTTGGAACTATTCTCTTCCAAATCAGTAGTTGAAATGTCCCTGGTCCTTTACAGACTATATCCCACAATACCGCTTGTAGATTTGTTGCATTTTCCCATAATGGGAGACAATACCTGCATCACCTATAAGACTCAGTTTCCATAGAATCCAACAAGGGAGAGAGATTATCAATGATATATTGAGTTTTCATGTGACTGAAACTCTGTAAAACATTAAGTATATATTTATCCATCAAGCAGATCCTTGCCAAAACCTAGTATTACTTTAATCTATTAAGATATTTGGGAAATATAAACTTCAATAAAAATCTTCACAGAAATTTTCTATTACTATATGACCATGACCCCAAGGTGAAAGAATAAATCAAACATGTCTCAGATTGAACTGCTTTTGATTCACAAGGATTCATCCAAGATATTAATAAACTTCATCAGGAGATTACAAGGATTCATCCAAAGCATTAAGAAAATCCATCGTGAGATTACAAGGATTCATCCAAAGCATTAAGAAAATCCATCGTGAGATTACAAGGATTCATCCGAAGTATTAAGAAAATCCATCATGAAATTACAAGGATTCATCCAAAGCATTAAGAAAATCCATCGTGAAATTACAAGGATTCATCCAAAGCATTAAGAAAATCCATCATGAAATTACATGGATTCATCCAAAGCATTAAGAAAATCCATTGTGAAATTACAAGGATTCATCCAAAGTATTAATAAATTCCATCGTGAAATTACAAGGATTCATCCCAAGTATTACGAAACTCCATCATGTGGTTTAGGGGGTAAAATAAAAACAAATGTAAAACTTAAACATTATTGAAAATTTTCCACAGCTGTGACCTTGACTCTAAAATCTCACAGAATAAATTGAATTTGTTACACAACAATGCCTGCCAAGTACAGAGAACTATCCATAAGGGATTCAGGAAGTATATGCAAATGAATATCTTTAACCAAACCCATACAAAATGTGTTGATGTGACCAACAGGAAGTGACTGCTATGTCTCACTTCAAATTAACATAGGATTAACAGTTAAAGGAAGGTAGAGTAACAAGACTGTGATGTACATTTGATTTCTATTCTAATTAGGCAATTAGTAAAGCAGCACTACCTGTCTAAGGGTACTACTAATAAGCGCTTTCTCACTATTCCTGTCAATTTTTCTGCCACTTTCTGGGATATTATAAGCACGAGCCTCTACCAAGTATTTAGCAGCCTCAGCAGTGGCTTTGGCAGCCTCAGTTTGTGTTTCAATCAATTTCCTTGCAGATTCCTGGAATGCTGCTGCACCCTCTTCTCGAACTTTTGCAATAATTTCTGCAGCATTTATGGCTGCTTCTGCAGCCCTCTGTCTGGCCTCTTCAAGTTGCCTGGTGGCGGCATAAGCTTCATGATGAGCTCTTGTGGACAAGTCACGCATGTCACGATCATGATTTAGCTGTCTGGCCTGGAATTAGTGTATTATGGGAAAAGCTAAAACCAATACTAAAATCTAGCATGCTCTAGCTAAATTGTAAAGTGGTGAACAAATCAAAAATTAGAATAAAACTAGATATATTAAGTACATGCTATTGACTGATGAAAAAAGCAATGAAAACTAATGGCAGAATACCAGTGAATGTTGGAAATAAATATACAAATGTGGCTATGACATGATTAAAAAAAAAAAAAATTGTGAATGTGAAAATGAATATGCAAATGTGTCCTTGAGATGATTGAAGAAAAAAACAAATTTGTGAATGAGCAAATGAATATGCAAATGTGTCCATGCAGCACATAAATTAGCCATGTTTAAAGTAGGTCATAGTGAATCCATTATCAAGTGATGTGCAGATGAAACTATAACTAATCCATTATCAAGTGATGTGTAGATGGAATTATAACTAATCCATTATCAAGTGATGTGTAGATGGAATTATAACTAATCCATTATCAAGTGATGTGCAGATGAAATTATAACTAATCCATTATCAAGTGATGTGTAGATGGAATTATAACTAATCCATTATCAAGTGATGTGTAGATGGAATTATAACTAATCCATTATCAAGTGATGTTTAGATGGAATTATAAGTAATCCATTATCAAGTGATGTGTAGATGGAATTATAACTAATCCAATATCAAGTGATGTGTAGATGGAATTATATCCAATCCATTATCAAGTGATGTGTAGGTGGAATTATAACTAATCCAAAGTGATGTGTAGATGGAATTATAACTAATCCATTATCAAGTGATGTGTAGATAGAATTATAACTAATCCTTTATCAAGTGATGTGTAGATGGAATTATAACTAATCCATTATCAAGTGATGTGTAGATGGAATTATAACTAATCCATTATCAAGTGATGTGTAGATGGAATTATAATTAATCCATTATCAAGTGATGTGCAGATGGAATTATAACTAATCCATTATCAAGTGATGTGTAGATGGAATTATAATTAATCCATTATCAAGTGATGTGCAGATGGAATTATAACTAATCCATTATCAAGTGATGTGTAGATGGAATTATAACTAATCTATTATCAAGTGATGTGTAGATGGAATTATAACTAATCCATTATCAAGTGATGTGTAGGTGGAATTATAACTAATCCATTATCAAGTGATGTGTAGATGGAATCATAACTAATCCAAAGTGATGTGTAGATGGAATTATAACTAATCCATTATCAAGTGATGTTTAGATGGAATTATAACTAATCCATTATCAAGTGATGTTTAGATGGAATTATAACTAATCCATTATCAAGTGATGTGTAGATGGAATTATAACTAATCCATTATCAGGTGATGTGTAGATGGAATCATAACTAATCTATTAAACTTAAACTTTTCAAAGGCTAAAAGAATGATTATATATTAATTGAAAATTTCAAATTTTGAAAAATGTATTAAAAACTGGATCAATTTTTAACCTAAAGACACCTAAAAATCTAATATCTGAAACGAAATATAACCTGAAAACCAATCAATGATACATGATAACAATCATGGAAAACTGATCCATCTAGGTAAGGCTGCACTTTATTTTCTAATTCATTTACTTCAGTTGAACAGACATTTCATTTTTCACAATTTTAATCATATTTTAAAATATTTATGCTATTTAATGATAAAAATATGACATCAACTGAATATGCAATGTCTATATTTGTATCATATAGTTTTCTGTCTGTAAAGATGAACAGAAAATGATGAGATACTACTTGGAAATGATAAAAGATTTAAATATAAAATGATTATGAAATTTAAAGATTTAAATATAAAATGATAAAGGATTAAAATATGAAATGATAAAGAACTAATTGTATGCAGCAGCAGTATCTAGTTTATAACTCTTGCCACTACATACTCAAAGAAAGAAAAATTTCACTGCAAATGATCAGCAATCAAAATTCACACCTCCAGAAGAAAAAAGACCTAACCTTTAACATTTGGGCTAATGATACTGTTTCCTGCTGTGCCATGGAAACAGCCCTTGTTCTCTCAACATTTGTCAGCTGTCTCATTGAGGTTTCCATGCTTTCCAATTGGTTCAACTCGGCAAAGAATCTCTGTTCCAGGGCATTAGGTGAGTATCGTGGGGGGTCTCGGTTAAAACTTTCAGACTCATCCTTCAAACTATGTTTTCTGGAAGACATTTTTTCCTAGGGAACAAAAATAATTTTAACTTTAAAAGTCATCAAAATCATCTTATGGTGCAAGAAAAATAATATTTTTGATGGAAGAAAAATATCAAAATTATGTTTGCTGTAACAAACAATTTATGTAGTTAAACAGCTTAGATAAAAATTTGTATTAACCCTTTAACTACTACAGCTGTTCTGCAGTTTCGCTACTGCTGAGTGATTGCGTATCAGTTACTGAGACTACTGATACTGTTGGCTAGGCTGAATACTAGAGCATCGTCATGGCTGAGTACGGAAACTGACAATAAAAACATGGCTACGTTTATATTCATTATTTCATTAGTTTTTGCTGGATTTCAGTGAAATAAAAAGCAGCTTACCTTGTATAGTGTCTGTTATTCATATATTTCCATTTTATTTACTCCTACAACAATCAGACAAGAAATCCCCGTCGCGTAAACTGTTTTGAATCGCACAAAATAAATCATCTTCATTTGAATCAAAATCACATACATCTAGTGTTGAAACGGGACTAACATCATTATCTGATCCATTTACTAAGAATGATCCATTAAACTCTTCGATATTGCTTGCACTGAACCCTTTAAAGTCACAAATATCTTACTAGGAATCCATTTTTGTTTATCTCAACTACACGTTTTGTACATTGCCGGAAATTTCCTTCCTGCGTGTCTAAATTTAACCTCTCAGCTTTCCAACTGGTATCAAAATGTTCAGTAACCAGTCTTCTCATTGGTTATGATAATGAAAAATAAGTAACTATCTGTACTTTCAACCAATCAATGTTTAGTTAACATAGCAGTTACGTCCGTATATATGCGACACTGGGGTTTTGAGTACAGCAGAACTACGCACTCATAAACGACACTGGGGTTTTAAACAAGGCTTATCGACACTGCATATATGCATCAGTGGGGTTCAGGAGCTATTTACAGGCAACTCTCAGATGTGGTAGTCATAGTTAAAGGGTTAAATACCCTAAAGCAACAACACTAATGTGAAACTAGTATAATTTTTTGAGTCTGTGTAGACCCTGGGTGGTCAAATGGTCTAAAGTAATCACATTTACCAATCACAGATATCTCACCTCTGTCCACATGTGTTTGAGTCTTGGCCAATATGGGTATGTTAAAAAACTTTCCTTTAACTTCTCATGTGTTGGTGTTTCCAGTTGAAACCATATTTGTTTCACTGCTAAGTCTAGCATTTTTTCCCCAAAAGATAATATATTTTTTTTTACCAAAACATATTTACAAAATTGATTTGTGCATCTAAATTGAGTCTTTACAGCCTAGTACTTGAAGTACTTAGTGTACACACACACACACACAATGTTCAAATTTTTTTTCAAAAGGGTCCTAAATTTGATTCATGCATCTAACTGAGCTACTTCAGCCCTGTAATTGAAGTGCTTAGTACGTTATATATGTTGATCCTTATAATTATATATATATATATATATATATATATATATATATATATATATATATATATATATATCTATATCTATATATAATGTTAAAAAAAGCTACATACCTACAATAATTTTAAACCAGTGCAATAAAAATCACACGCGGTGGGGCTTTACCAGGAATTTCCTGGTTTTTCCCACACCAGAGAGAGAGAGAGAGAGAGAGAGAGAGAGAGAGAGAGAGAGAGAGAGAGAGAGAGAGAGAGAGAGAGAGAGAGAGAGAGAGAGAGAGAGAGAGAGAGAGAGAGAGAGAGAGAGAGAGAGAGAGAGAGAGAGAGAGAGAGAGAGAGAGAGAGAGAGAGAGAGAGAGAGAGAGAGAGAGAGAGAGAGAGAGAGAGAGAGAGAGAGAGAGAGAGAGAGAGAGAGAGAGAGAGAGAGAGAGAGAGAGAGAGAGAGAGAGAGAGAGAGAGAGAGAGAGAGAGAGAGAGAGAGAGAGAGAGAGAGAGAGAGAGAGAGAGAGAGAGAGAGAGAGAGAGAGAGAGAGAGAGAGAGAGAGAGAGAGAGAGAGAGAGAGAGAGAGAGAGAGAGATTTTAGATTTTTTCACAGGCGAGACAACAAATGGAATTGTACCTTCAGTTCAGTCTCTTCTTCTATACTAACACTGGAGTTGGGGGCACCAGAATGGGATGGCAAGCTTTTGTGGCTTTGAGGTAATTTTACTGAGGCAGATTTGGATTTTACTGCAGACATATTTTCTTCACTGTCACTGTAAATAAAATAGTAAATATTATGATATACAGGTTGCTATATACTTTTCACTAAAGATTCATGTGTTCAGGTATCAATTTAGTTTGAAGCTAAACTGTAACAGATTGTAGAAACAAAAGGCATAAGTACTTTTGTCTTTATGTTTGTCTTGATGTTCCATGACACCTCAATACCCAAAAAGCTATATAGAGACAAATTAACTGGAATCAGGTACCTTATTATCCTTACATAATATATACAGTCTATTTCATGCTCTCACTATGAGACCCTTCATTATATCACATTAAAACACAATATAAGACCCTTTATTGTAATGCTCACTATAAGAAGACTGTTCATTATAACACATTATACACATTCACTCACTATAAGGCTCTTCATTATAACACAATACCTGTTAGAATCCAAGTCTAGTCATGGATTAATTTCATTAATTGGTAATAAAACTATATGCATCATGTACTTCATAGTTTGTAGTCTCATTATAAGGTGTTGATGGCCTCCATTGACATTATAATGAGGTAATACTGTATTGCATAATCTGGTGTAATTCATTACTTCCACGAACATCTATTAATGAATGAATATTGCATCATGTATCTCATTATAATGTGGTATGCTCCACAGCTCCCATGGACCATTTCAATGAATACTGTATCATGTATCTCATTATAATTTGGGATGCTCCACAGTTCCCAAGGATCATTACAATGAATAATGTATCATGTATCTCATTATAATTTGGGATGCTCCACAATTCCCATGGACCATTACAATGAATACTGTATCATGTATCTCATTATAATGTGGGATGCTCCACAACTCCCATGGACCATTACAATGAGTACTGTATCATATATCTCATTATAATGTGGGATGCTCCACAACTCCCATGGACCATTACAATGAGTAATGTATCTCATTATAATGTGGGATGCTCCACAATTCCCATGGACCATTACAATGAATACTGTATCATGTATCTCATTATAATGTAGTATGCTCCACAACTTCCATGAACCATTACAATGAGTACTGTATCATGTATCTCATTATAATGTGGGATGCTCCAAAATTCTCATGGCCCATTACAATGTGTACTGTATCATATATCTCATTATAATGTAGAATGCTCCACAATTCCCATGAACCATTACAATGAGTACTGTATCATATATCTCATTATAATGTAGAATGCTCCACAACTTCCATGGACCATTACAATGAGTACTGTATCATGTATCTCATTATAATGTGGGATGCTCCACAACTCCCATGGACCATTACAATGAGTAATGTATCATGTATCTCATTATAATGTAGTATGCTCCACAACTTCCATGGACCATTACAATGAGTACTGTATCATGTATCTCATTATAATGTGGTATGCTCCACAACTCCCATGGACCATTACAATGAGTACTGTATCATGTATTTCAGCTGAATAAACATACAACTGATGGCAATTACGTGCTTGTTTGCATAAAAGTATGTCCCGTTGATAGCTTGAAAAAATATATATATATATATATATATATGTGTGTGTGTGTGTGTGTGTGTGTAAACATTAACATTTTAAGAAAATAAGTGGAAAACACCCTAACTTGGATGCATTATTTTAAAGTTCGAAACTTTACAGTTTAATGTTGACTTGTCCCAAAATAAATTATGTATCGTCTTAATCTTTCAGACACTAGAGTGACGCTTTACGTTCTTATCGGGTTGGAGGAGGGATGGTAATACAAAAGTGTAATTAGTAATAAAGAAATACAAAATAAAGGTTTAAAATAATTATCTCCCGATAAGTTAAACATGCATTTACATGTTTACATCAACAGACACTATTGATTAGAATTCCATCTTACTAACATAGCAGACCTTAGGATTCTTATGTACAACAGTATATTTCTAAACAGTAATTATTTACGATTTTGTTATTAATTTTTAATTTATGTACTTCCAAGGCAGCATAAACATTGGTCAGATAAAATTAACAAGGATAACATTATAAGCTAAATACATTAGCATCTTTTGGAGCAAATTTCCTTTCATATGAATTTGTTCTTAAACAGCTTTATAATTGCTTGTTATTTACTGAAATTAAACACTAAGGTTATTAATGTACAAACTTGAACTACATACATAATTGTTGTCTATTGCAGTATAATTAATGCAACTTTGTAATTTTATATTTTTTAAGAATAATATATATCACATTAAATAAACATATCACGTAAACTGAAACATTTCTTTGCCAAATACTGAATGTTTGTCGGAGGTTAAGTCACGTGATTCGGTAGGCGGAGCGAGCTGTCTGGTGTAAGGTCAATTATACATTTCTGCAAGTCTCTTCCTTAAAAGTCAATACAACTGAACAAAGCTTGTATAATTAAATTAACAATTTTGTTGAATTATTTAAAACGTATTTGATATCTACAAAATTCTATTAGCTTTTGTGATTTTGTTGATTGCTAGTATTAACATAAATGAGCAAAGAAAATTTTCAGGTGGATTTCTCTTTACTTCTTCTTAAAGTAAATAACATACATGATGGTGAAAAGTGTATACTCAGGCATGAAGATTAGAGGTATGAAAAATTGTGGGAACCCTGTATCCTCAGGCTGCAGGAGAAACATATGGGGTTAAAAATAGTGAAGAATACATCCCAAGCCAACAGGAGGTTAAAAATAGTGAAGACTACATTCCAAGCCAACAGGGGGTTAAAAATAGTGAAGACTACATTCCAAGCCAACAGGGGGTTAAAAATAGTGAAGACTACATTCCAACCAAACAGGGGGTTAAAAAATAGTAAAGACTACATCCCAAGCTGCAGGGTTAAAAAACAGTGAAGACTACATCCAAAGCCTACAAGGGGTTACAAAATAGTGATGATTTTATCCCATGCCTGCAGGGGGGGGGGTGTTAAAAAAAATAGTGAAAACTACATCCGAAGCATACAGGGGGCTAAATATAGTGAAGACTATATCCCAAGCCTAAAAATAGTGAAGACACATCCCAAGCCTTGCAAGGGGTTGAAAAATAGTGAAGACTACAATCCAAGCCAAGCCAACAGGGGGTTAAAAATAGTGAAGACTACATCCCAAGCCAACAGGGAGTTAAAAATAGTGAAGACTACATCCCAAGCCAACAGGGGATTTAAAATAGTGAAGACTACATCCCAAGCCAACAGGGGGTTTAAAATAGTGAAGACTACATCCCAAGCCAACAAGGGGTTTAAAATAGTGAAGACTACATCCCAAGCCAACAGGGGGTTTAAAATAGTGAAGACTACATCCCAAGCCAACAGGGGGTTTAAAATAGTGAAGACTACATCCCAAGCCAACAGGGGGTTTAAAATAGTGAAGACACATCCCAAGCCTTGCAAGGGGTTGAAAAATAGTGAAGACTACATTCCAAGCCAAGCCAACAGGGGGTTAAAAATAGTGAAGACTACATTCCAAGCCAACAGGGGGTTAAAAATAGTGAAGACTACATCCCAAGCCAACAAGGGGTTCAAAATAGTGAAGACTACATCCCAAGCCTACAGGGGGTTTAAAATAGTGAAGACTACATTCCAAGCAAACAGGGGGTTAAAAATAGTGAAGACTACATTCCAAGCCAGCAGGGGGTTAAAAATAGTAAAGACTACATCCCAAGCTGCAGGGTTAAAAAACAGTGAAGATTACATTCCAAGCCACCATGGGGTTAAAAATAGTGAAGACTACATTCCAAGCAAACAGTGGGTTAAAAGATATTGAAGACTACATTCCTAGCCTGCAGAGGTTTAAAATATAGTAAAGATGAAATGGTACCTGAAAAATTGCTAATATGGAAAATTCAGCTAAGACACCCCAGACTAGATTTTAGAGAAACAAATCTAAGACACAGCATTAGCTTTTATTTATGACTGAAATTAGACATAAACTTACATCTAGCAATCTAAAGGACTGAACCAAGTCATAAACTTATATCTAGCAATCTAAAAGACTGAACCAAGTCATAAACTTACATCTAGCAATCTAAAGGACTGAACCAAGTCATAAACTTATATCTAGCAATCTAAAAGACTGAACCAAGTCATAAACTTACATCTAGCAATCTACAGGACTGAAATTAGACATAAATTTACATCTAGCAATCTAAAGGACTGAACCAAGTCATAAACTTACATCTAGCAATCTACAGGACTGAACCAAGTCATAAACTTACATCTAGCAATCTACAAGACTGAAATGAGTCATAAACTTACATCTAGCAATCTACAGGACTGAATTGAGTCATAAACTTACATCAACAATCTACAGAACTGAATCGAGTCATAAATTTACATCTAGCAATCTACAGGACTGAATTGAGTCATAAACTTACATCTAGCAATCTACAGGACTGAATTGAGTCATAAACTTACATCTAGCAATCTACAGGACTGAAATGAGTCATAAATTTTACATCAAGGAATATATAGGAAAGGAGAAAGGAAAAGGAGGTTTTCTTTCATGCATTTTCTTTGGTTCAATTAATGTGTGAATCAAATCCAAAACCCCAGAATTCCTGGTTGATTCAGAAAATTCTTATGCTTGATTTTAGTATCCATAGTTAGCTATGGAAAAATATGCATGGGTGAGTTTGGGGGAGACTGCAGATTCTATCTAAAATTTTAATCCAATAATACCTCTCAAAAGTTTGATCATAGGATTCTCCTTCCAGTGTGTCCTCATCACTCTCTCTTGTACTATCCAGAATCACCTTTGTACCAACAGATGCCTGTCTGGACCTGAAAAAATAGTTGTTAGTTTTGTTTGTTACTTATTGGTAGTGACTTAATGGTCAAGCAATGGTTACCTTCAATTAATTGATTACAATCTATATGTCATCAGTTTTCGTCAAATTCAGTTTGCACCATTCCTATCTTGGCAACATATTGTATGGAGAAACTGACTCATTATTAATTGTATGGAGAAACTGACTCATTAATTGTATGGAGAAACTGACTCATTATTAATTGTATGGAGAAACTGACTCACTATTAATTGTATGGAGAAACTGACTCATTATTAATTGTATGAGAAACTAACTCATTATTAATTGTATGGAGAAACTGGCTCATTATTATTCATATGGAGTAATTGACTCATTATTCATTGTATGGAGAAATCGACTCATTATTCATTGTATGGAGTAATTGACTCATTATTCATTGTATGGAGAAATTGACTCAATATCAATCATACGAAGAAATTGACTCAATATTAATCATATGGAGAAATCGACTCATTATTCATTGTATGGAGAAATTGACTCATTATTAATCGTATGGAGAAACTGACTCATTATTCATTGTATGGATAAATTGACTCAATATTAATCATATGGAGAAACTGACTCATTATGCTGTAACCTACTGCTGCACAAGAAATTAAATATCATTCCTATGACAACTATCCAGTAAGATGTGATACACTTCCCTGATTTGATAAAAAAAATAATCATGATTTTCTATATCACAGCAAATATACTAACATGCCTTTACAACAAAATTATTCAATTTCTCTTCCCTTTTTGTCCTTTTTTAAAAACCACTATTGTGTATATACAAGATAATGACATTCCGTCCTGATGTAGAACCATTATCATGTATGCACAAGATGACAATATGTCCCAATGTAGAACCATTATCATGTATGCACAAGATGACAACATTATGTCCCGATGTAGAACCATTATCATGTATGCACAAGATGACAACATTATGTCCCGATGTAGAACCATTATCATGTATGCATATAACAACATTCTTTCCTGATGTAGACCCATTATCATGTATGCAAAAGATGACAACATTCTGTTCCAATTTCAAACCACTATCATGCATGCATACAACACTGACATTCTTTCCTGATGTCAGACCACTATCATGCATGCATACAACACTGACATTCTTTCCTGATGTAGAAACACTATCATTATTGTTTTGGACAATGAGATTCTACTCTGATGAAAAACCAGTCATAAGACAACAGATACAAATTAATTGCTCTGGTGGCCTTAATATCCACCTTGGATACAAGAAGTTGTGGGTTCAAACCCTGTCATACCAAAGACTGATAAAAATGGTACAAGCAGCTGCCTCAATAGTCACTCAGCATTAAGAGGTTAGTGTTAGGTCTGGTCAGGCTGGTGTCTGGATGGGTCATGATGCAATATATCTGCAGCATGATGCCCCAGTGCTAGACATCGCTATATGATTGAATAATTGTTAAAGCTAAATTAAAAATCCTACTCATACACACATATAGTTATAAATTATGCAATATATGAGTCACATTATCGCAACTAGTGAACTTGGGTAATTTTTCCAGTAATCTGTGTACACAGTTTTGTCTTATTTCAGTACAATGTTGATCAGTTTTATTTTCATTAATTTTCTGACTTTTATCATTTTCCTCCAACTAATTGTTATTGTTAAAACCCAAAAAGGTTTGCAGATTATTTCTACTGCCACCATAAAACAAAAATCAGGTGCACATGTTCCGATTCCTCTTCATTTGTAATAGCATGGAAAACTAGATCACATAAAATAAGTATTCTCTTTTGATATGGTCTTAATGTCAAAAAGAATGCAAAAGTTACCTCCCTTTGAATAGATTGCTAGGCCATTCCATCAAATATAGTTTTAATACTTACAATGTACAATTAATAATATTTGTTCAATATATTTTTTGCTGTTGTGCTGTTGTTATTGTTGGGTTTGACTCCATTTTTCAGCACAAGATAGACTATACATGGTGGCCAGTATAACTGGTGGACAGTACAGGATTTAAGCATAAACTAAACAAGCTACAGCTTCGGGCCTCAAATCTGAACTCAGTCTGAAGGGGCCCCTCAAATATATTTATACCAAATATGGCCTCTACAGCTTCCCATAGCTTAAGGCCTCACTTTGTCTAAATCCGGCACTGCTGGTGGAGGAAGAACCCTGGAAAACTTCGGGAAGAACCACCAACTCACATGAAGCTACTGGCAGACCTTCTCACATATCCACTTTAGACAAGCCTGAGAAATGAACCCATGCAGACAGAGGTGAGATGGCAGTGATCTGGAACAGTGAACACTTTAGACCACTTGGGCCCTACAATATATTTCTTATTCTGTATTTGTGGATATTGGCATAAAACATTAAATAAACTTTGTTTTCATCTGTTCTGTTTTGTCCTGTCTGAAGTATCAACTTACTTGGTTTTGTCAATTGGACTCATGCTCCGCTGGCTTTCTGACCTCGATGTGACCGATACATGGGTGGAAATTTGACTTGTAGGTCCAGCCAGAGGACTCTCACTTCTTTTCGAAATTTGACTATCCAAGCGATTACTAAGAGAAGCACGAGTACTTGTCCTACCACTAGATGGCACTGCCTTTTGTTGTGATCCAATCTGTTCCACCTGCATCTGCTCTTCAACTGCAGGACTGTGAACAGGACTTCGAGAACGTTGTTGGGGTTCTCGGCTTAAAGAGGCTGAGGTGATAAAAAAAATGTTCAAAATAAATATCAAAATAAAAGGTTGCAAAATTTCCAAATGATCTTCACTTTAAAAGTACTTTGTATTTTTGTACATAATAATATATCATGAATTATACAAAATAAATAAATCAGTATAAAAGTTGATTCAAGTTTCTGGCTTCTTGGCAAGATCATATACTTTCTTCCAGAAATGTAGAGGGAACCATTTCATTAGAATTTTATTCAACTGTACTCAGATTACTGCTGTACAGTACAGTGTAACTCCTCACATCATACAAAACATAGCTGTACATTACTGCTATACAGTAGTGTAACTCCTCACATCATACAAACATAGCAAAGCTATCATGTCATAAAAAACATTTAGGTTAATACTGAACCAAACAGAAAACAGGGTAAAGTTGACTAATAAATAAAATTTTACCTATTAAAGACTGAATCCATTTAAGAAAGGATATCCTAATGTACAAGACATCAGTAACTATACTCCTATCTATTTATGGTCACTCCTAGCACAGAGAATCTGATAGCAATCCAACTGAAAACCATGTTTACCAAACTGCAACAAATTCCCAAACCAAAAATAGGAATTATTAAAAATAATAAGTTTCCAATTCTACAACAGTATACCAGCAGGGATTAAAACTTTCCCCTATATTTCTCTCACAATCAATGCATCCAGCAGCTTCACAAACGTAGTTTGAATATAAATATGTCATTAAAAATATAGGAATATTGGATTACACTGATAAATGTGAACAATTAATTAACTGAAGTACATGCAGCAGAGTGTGAAAAAAATCACTCATATTTATATTAATTTCATGAATGCCCTTGGCACCACACAGCTATTTCATGCATATTTTATTTATATTGACAGTAGGTAGGGTCCCAAAAAATTGAGTTTGGGTTTGTTAGTGAGTGATCAATTACTAATTGAAGTCAGTTTTGACAAGTAAGAAATAAATGCTGTTATTCTAACAGTTACATTTTAATTGCAATATTTGTAATGTTCAGGTACCCAATCCAGCCTCAGGCAGTTTGTAAAGACTGTTTTGATGCATGGTACCATCTTTAGGTGAGTTAGGCATTAACTGTTAATATAATTCCTGAGATTTCAATGAGGTGTGTTTGGAATTAAAAGGCACTTGTCAATAACAAATAACCACTAGAATTTCATTGACAGGTGCATTTGGATAAAAAAGGCACTTGTCACAAACAATTAATCACTAGGATTTTATTGAAGGTTTGTTTGGAAATAAAAGGCACTTGTCACTAACAATTAACCACTAAGATTTCATTGAAGGTTTGCTTGGAAATAAAAGGCACTTGTCACTAATAATTAACCACTAAAATTTCATTGAAGGTTTGCTTGGAAATAAAAGGCACTTGTCACTAACAATTAACCACTAGGATTTCATTGAAGGTTTGTTTGGAAATAAAAGGCACTTGTCACTAACAATTAACCACTAGGATTTCATTGAAGGTTTGTTTGGAAATAAAAGGCACTTGTCACTAACAATTAACCACTAGGATTTTATTCAAAGCATGATCAATGAAGCGAAAATGTAACACTGCCACATGGTGGTTACTATCTCTTGTTTATGTGGCAATTAACTGGAGACTGGTAAGTAAGTACTGTTTGGCAACAACTGAATGGATAAAAGTAAGTGTTTTCAATCTCAGAAGTTGGCTTGTGAAGTATTCTTATGCATGTCAATGATTTCAAGATGACTGTGACATATATTTAGGTTATCACAAATCATTCAGTTGCTAGTAATATATTAATCATTACAAAGAGTCTAACTTTCATCATTCTACGGTCTAAACAAGGCAAGGAAAGAAAACCTGATGAAGTTTCTAGCTCTAATGGACCTCTATAACTATCATCATCATTATTTAGTAGTCAATGGTTATATTGATTACATAAGGGTTGTAAAAAAAACAACATTGTCAACATAACCAAGTCCAGAGATATCGGAGTGGGGGGGTTAGTTGCCAAACCTAATGCAAAACAATGATTGCATATTAAAGATTGGTAGTCTTTTAAGTAACAAGTTGCAGTCTTTAGCTGCCAAACCTAATGCATAACAATGATTGCATATTAAAGATTGGTAGTCTTTTAAGTAACAAGTTGCAGTCTTTAGCTGCCAAACCTAATGCATAACAATGATTGCATATTAAAGATTGGTAGTCTTTTAAGTAACAAGTTGCAGTCTTTAGCTGCCAAACCTAATGCATAACAATGATTGCATATAAAAGATTGGTAGTCTTTTAAGTAACAAGTTGCAGTCTTTACAGCACTCAAGTATATTCATTGATTTAAAGCCTCAACAGTTTTCTCACACTGACCAAAATCTAGGTCAATTCAGGTACATGTAGGACAGTACTTTAAATATTTTTTTAAAAATTATTTTGTTTGTGCTGACTTTAACTAGTGGCAAAGTGTAACTGACCAAAATTGTGCTTGAAAATCGATCACTTTGTTGATTATCAGAGGTTCCTTTGAACCAGTACGATTTTTTTTTTTACTGATAAAATTAGCCTCTGTACTGGAAAAAGATGAGGCTGTTGGTCTTCATATACTGACAGATTGTAAAATGTGTTCAAAGTCTTAAAGTTAAATGTCTTAACATCTAATTCTATTAGAAGCCAATGTATTCTATTCATACAGTTGAAGTTCCATGTCACTCCCAAGTTTGATTAGTGACTGTTGAGAACAAAGAGTTGGCATTTCCCTTTGATGGAAGCAAGGCTTTGATATTGGATTCAAGACAAATTTAAAAAAAACCCTCTTCTTTCTATTTCACAGACTTTAATCCAAGCAGTGACGTTTGCTATGTTCTGTTTGCATTGAAGAATCTGTAATCATTGCACAGCAATTGACATCTTCATCAAAAAAATAATGGGTGCAATGGATTTTTTAAATACCATTTGTGTTTTTATTTACTCTTGTTTAAAACAAATTAATATAACCACATGCTTGTTGGGTGTGTGTATGATTGTAAGTCATGTGATCTGGCCATGACGACAGTTGAAGGCTTATACTTACACCAAGCTTGGAAACACTTATTAACTAAGAGTTAACTTTATTTATACACCCCCCTAAAAGAAAAACAACAAAATGAACCAAAGTTGTAAATTGTGCATGGATTAAGTAGGTGTCTGACGGTGATGATACTGGAATGGGATTACACCATAGTTTGTTCCACAAAGCACAAATCATTGTGAATTTCATCCTATCTGTAATTGCATCATTCAATGTAGCTAAATGTACCAAATTTTTATTTAAATATATAGTGTAAAATGAATTAGGTATTTTTAGCTATATATGCTGATGTTAACCTGATAATTTACAGAGTTATAGATAATATAAAATTCTCAATGTTGTGTGGAATGAACCATATTGTTGTGGTGTTGACATGTGACACTGTCCATTAGGAACACAGCTCCTGTAAAGTTAAGAAATGCATTCATTCAATTTCTCTACTCTATTGTTTACAACATAATTTTCTCCATTCTATGCAAGTCATACACCATGCATTGATGAGATTGGTTGATAAACATTTGTACCTGTAAAATTTGATATTGTACAGATTTTTTCCATCCTTGCTGATGTAAAGAAAAGGCCAGATCATTTGTTGTAAAATTTCTCCAAGATGGACATTGAAAGTTGCATTTCATCAAATTAAGTGGGTCCACGTGTCACTTCAGACCAAAACTTATGCCCAACATAATGAGGTTATCGATAAGAGATAATGAGATAAGTGGAAAAGAATTAGTATAACAAGGGAGGATTTTTCAGGACGGGACGAAAATGCTTGACATACACAAGTTCTCGAGATAACACTGGTCGAAATAAGTGGGTTTGACTGTTGTAATAATAAGGCAGACATCATATTGTATACTTTAAGGAATATCATCCCTCAAAGCCAAAAATTATCTTTGGTCAAATTTCTGTGACTTGTGCAATACATTAGATTTCAAACTGTCATTACAATAATAAGCAAGTGTACAAAAGTTGTATTAAAAAGGAAAACATTTAAAGGGTGAGACAAAGGACTGTAAAATAGGGGACAAAGCCAAAAGTATAAAAAAAATTGTATGAAGTAGTACAAGCATTACAGTTACCTTATTATTGTGCAGTCTTTTTAACTGTAATAAAATAAAGTAGGGGCATACAAGGAAAGTAATTAATGAATTAATTTTTGTTTTCCTATAGGAATTCATGCTTCCCTTTTCTCTTACTACTAACCTTTATTTTGCTGTCTGGCATATATACTGAACACATTATAAGGGTCTGGTTTGGGTTTATCCAAACTGTGCTGGGGATGATGGGCTTGGGATGGACGGGGAATTGAAAGTTCTGTCATGGAAGGCTTGACACCAGAACTACCTCCTCTTGTACCATGAAAGTCTCGCTCCTTGAGGCCAGTGCCAATCTACAAAGAAAAAAACCCAATGAAAACAGATATTCAGGTCATCTATTTGTTTTTACTTTCAGGAATCACAGTATGTTTGAATGACATAGCAGCATCATTTTTATTTATAATGATGAGTAATAGAGCAAACCTGCCTTACAAAGATAGTGTTAAACTTCTCTTGCAGAGATAGTCAAAACCTGCCTTACAAAGACAGTCAAACCTGCCTAACAGAGACAGTTAACCTGCCTTACAGACAGTCAACCTGTCTTACAAAGACGGTCAAACCTGCCTTACAAAGACAGTCAAAACTGCCTTACAAAGACAGTCAACCTGCCTTACAAGGACTGTCAACCTGTCTTACAGAGACAGTCAATCTGCCTTACAAAGACAGTCAAACCTGCCTAACAGAGACAGTTAACCTGCCTTACAAAGACAGTCAACCTGTCTTACAAAGATGGTCAAACCTGCCTTACAAAGACAGTCAAAACTGCCTTACAAAGACAGTCAACCTGCCTTACAAGGACAGTCAACCTGTCTTACAAAGACAGTCCACCTGTCTTACAAAGACAGTCAACCTGTCTTATAGAGTTAATAGAGTTAAACCTGCCTTAAAGATAGATTCAAACTTGCCTTATGGAGATAGAGATGATGGCATCCTTCATAGAAAGAAGTAAGTAGTAAACTTCATTTCAACCCTCTCATTAGGATTGAAATTAGCTTTTCCTGTGTTCTTAAAGCCAACCATCCCAACAAAAAGCTCTCACAAACTGGGATTAGCAGCCAATACAAAGTCAATGAAAGCACACCAGCATTTTATGATAAGAAAGACTGCATCTTTTCAAAATACAAACAGTTATGTCAAAGATGAGTTTAGCTCTCTCAATCATCACAATGTTATGGACATAGTGGTCAAGGAAACTTTAAAGAAATATCCAACCATTGTGGTCTTGCCTGATTCTAATCCAATTAATAACAAGAGTCCCTTGAAAGGACTAATGATCCACTAGCAGAAAAGAATTTCTATGAAGTCAAGATCATTTCTTCTTAGTACTTGTTTAGTGTTGAAACAATTTCTGATATTTTTGAGCAATAAAAAGATTTTCAAATTTTTTGCCTTGGCAACCAAAACTGATGTGAGATCAGCAACATTTTCATTTAGGACGAACAAAAAATCATTACAACTCTTTGGGTTCCATGTGAATATCATGAGAAGTCCTATATCCATGTGATCATCCATTCAGGTGAATAGCAATAACAATAATTTCAAACTGGACACCACCATGACCATGTTGCAGGTCAGAGTAGTACCATATAAATTTAAAACCAACCAGATATAAAATGAAGACTTCTGGTGAAAGTCCTGTCTATATGACTTTGTGTTGAGGAGGAACAGCGATAACAAATTTTTCCAGAAAGATGCAATACTGGATTTCAGACTGGCACCATTTTCTTTAGAATCAGACATTATATGAAGTGTTTTAGTGACATTCCATGTTAATATAACTATTCAGGACAAGTAGTGAAAATAAGATTTTCAAGATGGCTTAGTGGCAGTTATACTGGATGTTCTAGTAGCACCATATTCATTTACCATGGGATGAATGCATGTGTTAAGTTTCATGTTAACTCCCCAAGTTGTTTAGAACAAATAGCAATAACAAACATATGCCAACATATGGATGGATGATAGGTCATCGTATAAGCTTAGGTGATGGACATTAGGCTATCACCTAAGTACACCTGGTCAATGAAGCAAAGAGCAAAATGCACAAAGAGCAAAATGCACTCTTGTGTTCCATCTCTTAGTGTATTAGCAAATAATATTTGTAATAAACGATGATCATAAATGCAATCACAAATTGTTTGAAACAACTTTATGTTTGAATAAGATATGTTAATTTTCTTCACATTATTCGGTATAGAACAGTATCTTAAAAAACATAATAAAGCGCTTGCATTATCCATTCATTATGCTGGAGTTTTTTCATAGACAAAAAATGACCTTATTCCATGGATATGACAACAAGGAAAGGTAAACTCTGACATTTTTTTAAACATTGATGCTTTCACATTTTTCACATGTGTTCAAATTTTATTGACTACTTGTTCTTATACATGGATACAGTACGTGCTTTGGGAAATAAAAAAAAAACCGTAAGTAATTTGGCAATTTTACTACAGCATCAGCAATATTCTTTCATGAAAATTTAATATTGAAATTATTCTGTCTGAAGTACTGCACAGAAGCTGTCAAGCTTTCTAAAAGGAACAAAATTACCCCTGACCAACTCTAATCATTTCCTCCTAGGATTAAAACTTCAGTACTATCCTTGATTTAACTAGACTTGTATCTTCAAAAGGCTACATATAAAAATATGTGTCCTAGTAGAAATAAAAAAAACCTATTTTTAGCAATAGAGAGTGCATAATATCCTATAGAATTCAAAAGGTCCTCCAAGCCAAAATAGAGAGGATACAATAAGGGAACTGGACACAAAGCATGAGAAGAAGGTAACAGACAGACAAACAAAATGAGCAAAAGTACCTTTCTTGTTGGAGATCCTCCCACAGAGTCATTCTCAGACTCGTCAGTAATGGTGATCTCACTAAATGTCGAACTCTCTGTAATGGTGGATTCTTCACCGATATCCTGCTGGGAAAGAAATCTGATATATATAATAGATAGCCAAACCAAGGTCTGAACAAAGTGAAATAAAAATAGTTCTGTGAAAATTCACTAAGCTAAACCAAATTTAATAATACAAACAAATCATGCCAATTCACACATTTTTGGCCAACAAAAAGAAAATTTATATCAGCAAGAAAGACTGTTGCTATAAAAATTAGATTGTAAGCCACAACAACCTCATTTTGGATATCATGCATATTATAATGTCAGTACTTAAGAGTGGGATCCAAATATTCCTGATGCAAACAATTGGCAAGGAAGTGCAGTTTTATTATATTTTACCCTGCCTAATATCTGCAATTCTGTATGCCAATGTAGGCTGAGTAGGTTATGGTGATATTGGATCATGATGATTGCAGGAATAAAGCAGTGACAAAGAGGCCAGGGCCTGCATGTTAAGCCCCCCCCCCTTCCAAGACTTGCTGTAAAATGTATGACCTTGACTCTAAGGTTAAAAGGCTGTGCATGCCTTTAGTTTCATTGTTTTAGTTTCATAAAATGGTTCAGCTCAATTATGAAGAAAATTAACGAAGTGATTTAGGAAATATAAGGAAATGAAAAACTTGAAACATGTCCTAACCACAAACTTTGTACAAGTGTGACCTTTACTCAAAGGGAAATGCATGTGCATCAGAGAATGAATTATCCTAACTTGAAAATGATTCATGCCAAATATGGTGAAAACACCAGGGTTTAGGACATGTAAGAAAATACAAAATTTTAAACAAAATCATTTTCTATGACTTTTTACTCCAAAGTCATATGGGTAAGCGAGCATTTTACAAAATGATTCATGCAAAGTATGATGGGAATCTTAGGAAATATTAGTAAATGACTAACTTGAACCAAAATGTTAATGCTAATTTTCTATGACTGTGACCTCATTAGTCCAAGGTAAGAGAAGCAAGTCAGCATGTAACTGAATGAATCATATTAGCTTCTTAATGATTCACCCCAAGAAAGCAGAACATCCATAACTGTCTACTAGGTCACATTTCACACTCATATGAGGTTGACAAAAGTGGACGAAACTACAGTCACTGACTTCTGTATAGCCACATCTGGGATTGAACCTGGATCCCAAGGGTCTAACACCATCTACGACCACTGCAGGATTTATTCTTAGAAATTACCTATAGTTATTAACACTTATGGATAAATCAAGTGGCAAAAATGTAAATTATGAAAATTCCACTATTTTGTTGAAATAACAACATCATTAAGAAATATCCAAAGGTGGTATGGCTGGATTACGTAGCTTTGTTTTGTCTAAATAGTGTTGTACTTATGATGCACTCCATGTATCAAGTTACCTCAATCTGCAATAACAGTGCCTATTAAAAGAAGCTAAATACAAAGTTAAAATATCACTGAAGCATGAAATATAGGTCACAGTGACTTAGTTCGAATGAAAAGTGCAGTGCTGATTACACCATGCTTCTATATAAAATGTTACATGACTGCAGGCAACAATGTCATGACAGCTAAAACACAAAGTTAATACATATTATTGGAATGTGAATATATAGACCACATTGATCCATGTTTGACTAAATGTAAGTTCTCAAGACGTATCATATTCCAAGATGTATAACTGCAGACAACAGTCTCTGAAAAACAGTCAAGTGACCTAATTTTGAATGAATAATGTAGACTACTCCTTAAGATGCATCTTTATCCAATGTTACTTTCATGATTACGAACCTGAGCTAAACTCAAGCCTTAACCTTGAGAAAGTGAGACTAAACATAATTCAAAAATAGGCCACACAAACCTAATTTTAGCTACACAGTGCAATAAGCCATCTAAATACTAACTTATGTAACTGTATGAGCACTGAAGAAAATGCTCCCAAAACACAGACCCTACTTTGGAGAAACCATGGGAAACTGAACACCACCGAGAGCAAGGTTGATATAAAATCATGAAATTTTGTACTAATGGCAGTAGTACTACTCATGGTGCAATGACTAGACAGCAAGAGTATCTTAGAAAATGAGATAAATGCAATGGTTCATCCAAACTAATTGACTGTGAAATATAGTGATCAAATTCTCACTGAAGGGTGTAATACTCCAATACAAACATGCACACGATTAAGTGCCAAAGAACAAGACCTAATTACAACCCTAACCTAAAGAAGATAAACTAAATGCAAAATTTAACCTGAACCGATGAACCATGAAATACAGGTCACATTGACCTACCTTTCAGTGAAAGCTGTAGCATTCTACATGACACATTTGAGTACTAATTCATGTAAAATAATAGCATCTGAGAAAATGACCTTGACATAGAATTCAACCTCATTGCTCATGCAACATGGATAAATGGACAGATGGATAGCTTTTTAGACATACATCATCAATTTGTTAGCCACAACTGTTGCAATCAAGCCCAAAGTTCTTCAGTGGAATAAAACATATTTAAGACACTCTAAGAAATTGTTGGACATTAAAATGCTGAGATCTATGAATTATTATAATAACAACTTAAAGTAGCAGTGTTCTGGACACTGTCAAGGTTATGAGATGCTCAACCAAGACTTTATATAGTGATTAACCATTTTACTGTTGGAAAACAAACCTCAGGTTTCTTCTGGCCTGTTCCTCTTTGTTCCTTTGATAAGAAAGATGAGGGTACAGTCTGGTTTTGGAAGGCATTTAGAGTGCGAGTAAAATTATCAACTGGACCAACCTCACCAATATGCCTGGAAGGACCTGACCCTGAAATAGTGATTTTGTCATTATTGTTGTTGCTGATTTTGCTGTTAGTATCATCTAGCTTAAGATTACAAGTCTTCTATTCATTAGTCAAGTCTGAGTGCATGAATTTCTTTTTAGTTTGACAACATGCATTTTAGAGAAAAACAAAACACATGTACAATCTTTAATTAAAATTGATTTCTGTGGAATAATGTGCACTGGCTTGTAAAACTAGAAATGTTTCTATACAACACAGATGCTCTTTGCAACATGGTGAAATTAAAGAAAGGCCGGTTAATTTACAAGAGCATAGTTATATTATTTTGCCAGAAAATGTTGTAAATCTAACCAAATCTTCTGAATCAAAATCCTCATACCAAGCATCATTTTTATCAATCAACTCTAAAGTTATCCAAACATCAATGTATCCATTAAGTCCAAAGTTACCCAGACATCATTTTATCCATCAAGTCCAAAGTCATCCAAATGTCATTATGAAGTCCAGTCAGGTGTCGCTTACCAGTTATTATGTACTTTTGAAAGAGTGATGTATATAAGGTGAAGTTGTTTGCATTTTAAGCATGCATAGTGAAGAGAATGTTGGCATACCTATATACTACTTTCATGTAATGTCGCTGAAATTTCTTTGGATATTGTACTTTTTGGAAATTTTAAATGATCTTAGGACACTGCTAACTAAAATGACTGCTCCCTTGTGCTCCAAAAATCAACCTGAATTTGTCTAAAGTACACTATTCTTGGCAGCTATTAAAATATGGAAAATGAATTTTGCCAAACTAGACAATACCAGCTTCTAAAAACGCAATGAATGAATTACCAAATACATAAAATGTAAAAAAAGTTATCAGATCTTTTTTTAAAATTTACCTCTGAAGTTCGAGAAGTGAAAATGAGCAGGTAGAGCTAGCACTTTTTTGAAAGGTGCACATACTCTCTAACCCATAATACACCCATCAATCTTACATCATAATAAAGGAAATTAAAGGTTCTTTGAACAATACCTAAGATACACAAAGTCTCTTTTAAATAGCCAGTATAATTAGTGAGGAAAACCCGGGGCAACTCTTTTTCTTTAAAATTTTAATCCTATGCTAAATACGAAACTGTAGAGCGCCACCTCATCTAAATGTCACTTTAACCATCAAGTCCAGTCCAAAGTTATCCAAATATCATTTTATTCATCAAGTCCAAAGTTATCCAAATATCATTTTATCCATCAAGTCCAAAATCATTAAAATGTCATTTTGTCCATAAGTCCAGTCATCCAAATGTCACTATGTTCATTAAGTCCAGTCATCCAATATCTATTAAGCTCAGTCATCCAAATGGTATTTCATCCATTAAGTCAATGGTCATCCAAATGGCATTTTATACATTAAGTCTACATTCATCCAAATGGCATTTTATACATTAAGTCCAGTCATCCATACATCATTTTATCCATTAAGTTGATGGTCATCCAAATGGCATTTTATCTATTAAGTCGATGGTAATCCAAATGGCTTTTTATACATGAATTCCACAGTCATCCACATGTCATTTTATCCATTACGTCAACAGTCATCCAAATGGCATTTTATCCATTAAGTCCATTATCATCCAAATGGCATTTTAGCCATAAGCCTACAGTCATCCAAATGGCATTATAAAATGCATCTTATCCATTAAGTCCACAGTCATCCAAATGGCATTTTAGCCATTAAGTCCACAGTCATCCAAATGGCATTTTATCCATTATGTCTACATTCATCCAAATGGCATTTTATCCATTAAGTCCACAGTCATCCAAATGGCACTTTATCGATTGTCTACAGTCATCCAAATGGCATTTTATACATTAAGTCCACAGTCATCCTAATGGCATTTTATCCATTAAGTCCACAGTCATCCAAATGACATTTTATCCATTAAGTCTACATTCATCCAAATGGCATTTTATCCATTAAGTCTACAGTCATCTAAATGGCATTTTATCCATTAAGTCCACAGTCATCCAAATGGCATTTTATCCATTAAGTCCACAGTCATCCAAATGGCATTTTATCCATTAAGTCCAAAGTCATCCAAATGGCATTTTATACATTAAGCACCATGTTATTCAAAAGAAACTAAGTTGTGAATGACTAATTCAAAGAATATAAGATACAGAAGGAAACAGCCTCCTGCATTATGAAAGGGCATCAACAAATACAATTTTGACATTCATATATGACACACCTGGAAGGTTGCTTTTGAACACAGTGTAGTCAGCGTTGGCACCTGTCAACCTATCATAGCGAGTCCGGAAATCCTGGCCAGAATCCAGATCATCCCATCTGTTGGCATGGCGAGGATTGCTGGCACCACCTAAAAAATAATTGTTTTTTGTTATCAACTCAAGAACATTTACTGTTTTTATTTAATCCAAGTGATAAATGGTTATAAATGATAGTGATTTCAGTCTCAGAGTATATTGTAAGACATTTTATTGTAGGAACCACTCATAGTCTATCATTATATGTGTTATTGTGGGAACCACTCAATCTATTGTAAGACATGTTTGTGCAGGAGCCACTAAGTATACCATTATGTATGTTATTGTGAAACCACTCAGTCTATTGTAAGACATGTTACTGCATAAGCTACCCAGTCGTTTGTTAGACATCTTATTGTGGATACCACCCAGTCTATTGTTAGACATGTTACTGCATAAGCCACCCAGTCTATTGTTAGACATCTTAATGTGGAAACCACTCTGTTGTAAGACATTTTACTGCAGTAGCTGCTCAAAGTCTATAGTTAGGCAAATTATTGTGGGGGTCTCTCTGTGTCTCTTGTAAGAAATGTTATTGTAGGACTCACTCAGAATCTATTGGAAGACATTATTGTGAGAGCCTTTCTCAGGGTCTATTCTAAGATATGTTCTTGGGGAAGAAACTCTGATTTCTCAATGTATGGAGAATATTTATGGTTTAGGAAATTTGGGTAAAACCGTACATTAAACCCAATTAAAAGAACGATCATACATTGTAAGATGTAATAAGATGTAAGAATCATAAATTTACATTTTATGATCATAAACAAAAGACAAGATATCTTTTAAAAACATGTTATCATTTGCTATCGAAATGATGCATTGTTTGAAGACCTACAATGCTATTGAAATTATGCATTGTTTGAAGATCATTGCTATTGAAATGATGCATTGTTTGAAGATCATTGCTATTGAAATGATGCATTGTTTGAAGATCATTGCTATTGAAATGATGCATTGTTTGAAGATCATTGCTATTGAAATGATGCATTGTTTGAAGATCATTGCTATTGAAATGATGCATTGTTTGAAGATCATTGCTATTGAAATGATGCATTGCTTGAAGATCTTTGTAACACTGCTATTGAAATGATGCCTGGTTTGAAAATGTACACTGCTATTGAAATGATGCCTTGTTTGACTATCAAAATTACTATTGAAATGATGCCTTGTTTGACAATCAAAATTGCTATTGAAATGATGCATTGTTTTAAGTACATTGTTATTTAAAATTATGCATTTTTTGAAGAACTACACTGCTATTGAAATAATGCATTGTTTGAAGATCTAAACTGCTATTGAAATGATGTCTTGTTTGAAAATATACACTGCTATTGAAATGATTAATTGTTTATAAACTGCTATTGAAATGATGCATTGTTTGAAGAACTACATTGCTATTGAAATGATGCCTTGTTTGAAATAGATTGCTATTGAAATGATGCATTGTTTGAAGCACACTGCTATTGAAATGATACATTGTTTGAAGATCTACAATGCTATTGAAACGATGCATTGTTTGAAGTACACTGCTATTGAAATGATGCATTGTTTGAAGTAAACTGCTATTAAAATGATACATTGTTTGAAGTCCTACAATGCGATTGAAATGATGCATTGTTTGAAGTAAACTGCTATTGAAAAGATGCATTATTTGAAGTAAACTGCTATTGAAATGATACATTGTTTGAAGATCTACAATGCTATTGAAATGATGCATTGTTTGAAGTAAACTGTTATTGAAATGATGCATTGTTTTAAGAAATACATTGTTATTGAAATGCTGCATTGTTTGAAGAACTACATTGCTATTGAAATGCTGCATTGTTTGAAGATTTACAATGCTATTGAAATGATGCATTGTTTGAAGTAAACTGCTATTAAAATGATACATTGTTTTAAGAAATACATTGCTATTGAAATGATGCATTGTTTGAAGAACAACATTGCTACTGAAATGATGCATTGTTTAAAGTAAACTGCTATTAAAATGATACATTGTTTGAAGAAATACATTGCTATTGAATTGATACATTGTTTGAAGTAAACTGCTATTGAAATGATACATTGTTTGAAGATTTACAATGCTATTGAAATGATGCATTGTTTGAAGTAAACTGCTATTGAAATGATACATTGAAGTAAACTGCTATTGAAATGATGCATTGTTTGAAGTAAACTGCTATTGAAATGATGCATTGTTGAATACATTGCTATTGAAATAATGCATTATTTGAACAACTACATTGCTATTGAAATGATGCATTGTTTGAAGAACTACCCTGCTATTCAAATGATTTATTATCTAAATCGGCAAATGTGGATATGTGAGAAAGCTTGTCAGTAGCTTCTTGTGGGTCATTGGTTCTTTCCACAGATTTCCCGGTTTCTTCCTCCACCATTAATACTGGCCACCATGTATAGCTATTGTGTGCTGAAAAATTGTGTTAAGCCCTACAACAACATTATTTAAAGAATACATTGCTACTGCAACAATTCATTATTTGAAGAACTATCCATAATCTATGGAAATATCTCAAAGAAGATAACTGCTGAATTTCAGTTGTGTCCCTTTACATATTTAAAGCAACTTTCTTTATGGAAAATAGGACAAAGAAATAAATGAGGAAAAGTGCTTATTATTTCATACACAAGCTAATCGTTGCAGCAGAAGAGTAAACATGCATGCAATAGGTCTGAAGGAATGAAACCCTCCAAGCTAAAAACTGTAAAACAATAAACTAAAAACACATCACATTTTGTAGACTTTGCCTTTATTTATTTTGTCTACATCCACCTTTTTCACATTTTTTATACATGAAGGGCATAACAACAATGTTGTTAGAGGAACTCAAACCAAAATGTACTTCATATGATAAATGTGTCCTAAAAGTAAAGAATTCTTTTTTTACACTTTAGGCCTAAAATAATGCTAATATCCACTGTTTCTGAAGTCCATTGGTCAACCAGCTTTTTATAGTCCATATAAATTAAATCAACATTTAGCTGTGAATCATTATCCTAAATTAAAAATGATTCAGGTATCACTTGGCCATTTGATATGTTATTTATTTTATCTTCTTTAGGACAACAGTCATGCCCTTGATGTCATGTTGCTGGTTGTGTTTAACTTTCAGCACTTTATTTGCCTTTAACATGTCATGAAAACAGGTGCCATGTACCTTGTGCAAACACCAGGACAGATTTTTAAGGCTGCCATGATTAGGTTCCAAACCCAAGACCTTTGGACTATAGGTTTCTTGCTCACCCAATTGAGCTACTGTGTCTACATTTGTTGAAATATATAGGAAAACTCCAAGACAAGATCATCCTGTCCAATATATAGGAAAACTTAGAACATTCAAGTGAGAGAGTGCAAAGACTAAAACCCTATACTGATTATATGTTTATTTCCAATGGAATTATTATTCATATGAAATCTAATCCAGATTTAAGTCATGCATCTAACAACTTATGAATAATTCATCTGTACAATCTATTTAATTACTGACAGGTAACACCCTATCCCACTGTGATCATTTTTGTTACATAGTGATTATACTTTCAACCTAGTTTCATTTATTTGTTTAAATTTTAAATTGGTTTTCTGACTAAATAGCATTAATAAATAGCAATTACTAATTTTTGACTAAATGGTTCAACATGCAAATTCCATCCACCAGTACAAAATGAAAATATAAAATACAATTTCTTTAGCTTATGAAGATTTAATAAAACAGGAGACCCAAGTAGGTCTGATATCACTCATTTTACTCTGATTGGTCTCTCTTTTTTTGTGTGGGTTGAATACCATTTTACAGCACATAAGCTATATATGGCAGACTTATATTTTGGTGAAGGAAGACCTTGGAAGAACCATCAACTCACTAAAAGCAGACAAGTTGACAGAGACCAGATATGTGAATGATTAGTAAAGGTGAGTGCCTTAGACCTCTTGGCTAGACAGGGCCTCCAAATGTACTAGAAATGAGGCAAGTGGTACCTTTGGCTGAAAGACATATATAAGGATAATTTCCATCTATTTGGTACAAACTGGTATTTGATATGTTGTTTAACTGTCTTGAGCAACCTCAGTGAAAAGTATATTTTTTCCACCTTGGTTTCTAAAGAAGACACATATTATTTGAGAAGCCACTTTGGACAAAACTTTGCCAAGAAATGCTCTACTATGTTTGATCTCTGACCTTGCAATTACATGTAATTGGGTTTTATTTTAGCCCAAGTACTAGCCATTCACAATGTTGGCAACCATATATGTTGGGGTGGTTACTGTGCTGAAACTAATTTCTTTCTTTAGGTTAGTGAATATGACCTCTGACCTTTTGACCCAATTTCAAAAAGGTTTTTCCTTACACAAAAGTACAAGCCATCCATAAAGTCTGTTACCTATATGGAAGACAATTTGAGTTACTATGTGAAAACCATTTTCTGTCTTTTAATCAGTGACCTTGAGCACTGAACTCTTGATTCCAAAATTGATAGATGCTTCCTTACTTCAAGTTCAGGTCATCCATATAGATTGGTATCTATAAGTTGCTGACAACTCCAATTACTGTACAGAAATCAAACCTGTAACAGATATATAGATGACACAATAACAACATGCTGTACCTAATGGACAGCATATACAAATTTTTAAAAAGTTAGGTTTTGTTCAATTCTTGTACCTCCCTGCATGCTTGGGGAAGGGGGTGGGGATGGGGGTAGGGTAGGCCTGATGCACACTCCTGCATGTTACAAGAGATGGCTAATGGAAGCAGGAGCTATGATGGCTCAGTGGTAACTGTATTGTTTAAATACTACATTAGCCTAGGTCAGCTACCATAGAGTATTTACTTCCACAACACATTTTACTCCAAATGACTTGGCACTAAATAAACACTACCTGTATTTCTGAGCCAAAAAAACCACCAAACAACACCAGACTAAGCAGGATTCTGGCATGTACATATATGCAGATACATCAGATCTTGTCATGAGGAATGAGAATGATAATGATAAGATTGGAAAATGTGAACCTTTATCACCCCCACCCCTTAAAACTAAGAGCAGAAGAATCAAACCTGAAATTATACTTCAAGTCCTTGGATAACTATGAATTCTCAGATTTGAAGAGAATATAATATCTAGATAATTGTGAAATTTAGTTATCCCTCCATTCATAGTCAAGTCACCAACAGTTACAATTGTCTGGTCTGGAGTCAAATTTTTGTGCTTTAAACATTTTAGTGCTATGGAGACCTGAGGAAAACAGTAAGTTTGGATGGCTAACTATTATATGTTGCAGTTTTTACTTGTGCTAGAAACAGGATAAAAACCAATGACCTCTGAAGTGAAAATGAAGCATGGTACCTGTACAGCTGTGTTATCCATGATCCAATAAATTTCATTTGAAAAACTTAATATGGGTGACTAATGTAGGCTTGTTTGTAAGTTTTTCACTATGATACCATTCAAAGGGGCAATACAATTAGGTCAAAGTTACCTTGTACTGTGAGGAAGTTCAAAGGGGCAATAAAATTAGGTCAAGGTTACCTTGTACTGTGAGGAAGTTCAAAGGGGCAATACAATTAGGTCAAGGTTACCTTGTACTGTGAGCAAGTTCAAAGGGGCAATACAATTAGGTCAAGGTTACCTTGTACTGTGAGGAAGTTCAAAGGGGCAATACAATTAGGTTAAGGTTACCTTGTACTGTGAGGAAGTTCAAAGGGGCAATACAATTAGGTCAAGGTTACCTTGTACTGTGAGGAAGTTCAAAGGGGCAATAAAATTAGGTCAAGGTTACCTTGTACTGTGAGGAAGTTCAAAGGGGCAATACAATTAGGTCAAAGTTACCTTGTACTGTGAGCAAGTTCAAAGGGGCAATAAAATTAGGTCAAGGTTACCTTGTACTGTGAGGAAGTTCAAAGGGGCAATACAATTAGGTCAAGGTTACCTTGTACTGTAAGCAAGTTCAAAGGGGCAATAAAATTAGGACAAGGTTACCTTGTACTGTGAGGAAGTTCAAAGGGGCAATAAAATTAGGTCAAGGTTACCTTGTACTGTGAGGAAGTTCAAAGGGGCAATAAAATTAGGACAAGGTTACCTTGTACTGTGAGGAAATTAAATTAGGGCAAGGTTACCTTGTACTGTGAGGAAGTTCAAAGGGGCAATAAAATTAGGACAAGGTTATCTTATACTGTGAGGAAGTTCAAAGGGGCAATAAAATTAGGTCAAGGTTACCTTGTACTGTGAGAAAGTTCAAAGGGGCAATAAAATTAGGACAAGGTTACCTTGTACTGTGAGCAAGTTCAAAGAAGAAATAAAATTAGGGCAAGGGTTACCTTGTACTGTGAGCAAGTTCAAAGAAGAAATAAAATTAGGGCAAGGGTTACCTTGTACTGTGAGGAAATTAAATTAGGGCAAGGTTACCTTGTACTGTGAGGAAGTTCAAAGGGGAAATTAAATTAGGGCAAGGTTACCTTGTACTGTGAGGAAATTCAAAGGGGCAATACAATTAGGGCAAGGTTACCTTGTACTGTGATGAAGTTCAAAGAAGCAATAAAATTAGGGCAAGGGTTACCTTGTACTGTGAGAAAGTTCAAAGGGGAAATTAAATTAGGGCAAGGTTACCTTGTACTGTGAGGAAATTCAAAAGGGCAATTAAATTAGGGCTAGGTTACCTTGTACTGTGAGCAAGTTCAAATGGGCAATACAATTAGGGCAAGGTTACCTTGTACTGTGAGGAAGTTCAATATAAAAAAAACGTTCATCCCAAAAATGTAATGTTTTGTATTTTTTTCTTTTGATGTTTAACAGTACCTTAACAAATAAAAGTTTATATTACATTAAGGAAACTAAAAAAATGTCTTTTCTATAAACACTTCACTATGGTGTCAGATCCAGTCTGGTCTACACATGAAATAAAGTGCCTTGCTCATGAACACAACAAGGTTTTAGACCCAGTCTAGAAGTGTCTTGCCCATGAATACTCCATGCTATCAAATAAAGTCTGATTTGCACGTGATGAAGTAAAGTGTCTTGCCCATGAACACATCATGGTTTCAGACCTAGTCTGGTCAGCACAGGCTGAAATAAACAGCCAGCACATGAACAGCCTGTCTGCACAGGATTTGAACCCATGCCCTTCTGGTTGCAAGTCTAGCTCCCTAATCACTAGGCATAGATTCATCACCCTTCCTATTTGTAATGAGTATCTAAGCTAATACAAAGGTGCTCTAATGTGACAGATAAATATACTTTTAATGAATCAATTATTCAAATGTTCATGCCTGTAAAATGTTTGCTTCTTGTCTGGCTAGAGAAGAATTTCTACAATTATTCTATTCCAGTCCCATAAGATTTTTAATTATCCAAATTAAAATTCTGCATTTGCACTCGAGGCTTTCTTACATATTTTGGGTTTGTAAAGCCAGTGATGGTTACTATCCGATAATTGTAAGGTAATGCTATCTATAATTAAGTATATTTTGCAACAACAGGCTATGTTGATCCAAAATTTGTAAACACTAATAATGGACTGTCAACCAAAACACTGATCATTGTAAGATAGACACAGTGAAGACAACGAATTTCCACTTTCTCAAGGTAAACTGACACAATTCGGTATAGTATAGTACTATGCCCATTATTATACATGTTTATACATGACTAGATTGTATTACAGTTATCAAGTCATCTACACTACCAGTCTATGAATTCACTTTGAAATTGTATTGTTTTGTTTGATATGGTATTTTACAGGAAATTAAAAAGCACTGAGGCAACTGAAGTAAAGTACATTGCCCGGGAACACATTAACCAGTCTATGCAAATTCTACATTGGGATCCATTCAAGAACCCTTTCATTCTATGTCATTTGTCCATAATCTTTTATTTCATTTTCAAAATTTTATATTAAATTTTCCTACATGTCAAACTCACCAAATCAAACCTTCATCCAATCAAGACATCAGTTTTATCCACTGTATTGCTTACAAAAATTTTCCCAGTGATAAATCTGACAAAATTAAAACATTTTTTTATATAGAGTGCTCCCTCCTTGTAATTGGGGCCCATAGAGTATATAGCCTTATAGTGAGACCACCTTATAATGAACAAGATGATACATATACTGGGGGCCATAGAGTATATTGCCTTATAGTGAGACAACCTTATAATGAACAAGATACATATAATGGGGTCCATAGAGTATATAGCATTATAGTGAGACCACCTTAGAATGAACAAGATGATACATATAATGGGGGCCATAGAGTATATAGCATTATAGTGAGACAACCTTATGATGAACAAGATGATACATATAATGGGGGCCATAGAGTATATAGTTTTGTAGTGAAACAACCTTATAATGAAGATGATACATATTATTGGAGCCATAGAGCATATAGCCTTATAGTGAGACAACCTTATAATGAACAAGATGATACATATAATGGGGGCCATAGAGTATATAGCATTATAGTGAGACCACCTTATAATGAACAAGATGATACATATAATGGGGGCCATAGAGTATATTGCCTTATAGTGAGACCACCTTACAATGAACAAGATGATACATATAATTGGGGCCATAGAGTATATTGCCTTATAGTGAGACCACCTTATAATGAAGATGATACATATAATGGGAGCCATAGAGCATATAGATTTATAGTGAGACAACCTTATAATGAACAAGATGATACATATAATGGGGGTCATAGAGTATATAGTTTTGTAGTGAAACAACCTTATAATGAAGATGATACATATTTTTTGAGCCATAGAGCATATAGCCTTATAGTGAGACAACCTTATAATCAACAAGATGATACATATAATGGGGGCCATAGAGTATATAGCATTATAGTGAGACAACCTTATAATTGAACAAGATGATACATATAATTGGGGCCATAGAGTATATTGCCTTATAGTGAGACAACCTTATAATGAACAAGATGATACATATATTGGGGGCCATAGAGTATATAGCATTATAGTGAGAATACCTTAAAATGAACAAGATGATACATATAAATTTATTAAATGTACCACTTAATGAAACAATACCTATGACTAATAAACCTGCCTTAAAATAGGAACCATTATAATGAAGTAATAAATGTAATGCAAGGCCAATGCTATTGAATAATAACTATTGGAAAGACAAGGATTTTGAATAATAACTATTGTAAAGACAAGGATGATGAGTAATAACTATTGCAAAGACATCGATGTTGAGTAATAACTATTGCAAATACAAGGATGTTGAATAATAACTAATACAAACACAAAAATGTTGAGTAATAACTATTGCAAATACAAGGATGTTGAATAATAACTGTAATACAAACACAAAAATGTTGAGTAATAACTATTGCAAATACAAGGATGTTGAATAATAACTGTAATACTAACACAAAAATGTTGAGTAATAACTATTACAACGGCAAGGATGTTGAATAATAACTGTATTGCAAAGACATTGATGTTGAGTAATAACTGTATTGCAAAGAGAAGAATGTTGAGTAATAATTATTGTAAAGAAAATGATGTTAAGTAATAACTACTGCAAAGGCAAGGATGTTGAATAATAACTACTGCAATGACAAGGATGTTGAATAATAACTGTAATGCAAAGGATGTTGAGTAATAACTGTTGCAAAGACAAGCATGCTGAGGTATAATTATTGCCATGACAAGGATGCTGAGGTATAATTATTGCCATGACAAGGATGATGGGTAAGAATTATTGCAAAAAAGTCAAGGGTGTTGAGTAATAACTTTATTGTAAGGAAAAGAGTATTGAGTAATAATGCTAATATGCCTACAACACTTACCGAACTTTCTAAAAGTGTGCAAAGATTACAATAGCCAAAATGATGCTGTTTAATTAAAACAATCTAAAACTCAATCTTACCCTTTTTTAATTCAACAGCTGACTTCTATCATGATGAGCATTCCATACCTTGCTAGAATTCTGTCACATTTGCCTGTCTTTCAACACTCATTAAGATGGGAGTCAGATTCTATACCTTGCTAGAATTCTGTCACATTTGCCTGTCTTTCAACACTCATTAAGATGGGAGTCAGATTCTATACCTTGCTAGAATTCTGTCACATTTACCTCTCTTTCAACACTCATTAAGATGGGAGTCAGATTCTATACCTTGCTAGAATTCTGTCACATTTGCCTGTCTTTCAACACTCATTAAGATGGGAGTCAGATTCTATACCTTGCTAGAATTCTGTCACATTTGCCTGTCTTTCAACACTCATTAAGATGGGAGTCAGATTCTATACCTTGCTAGAATTCTGTCACATTTGCCTGTCTTTCAATACTCATTAAGATGGGAGTCAGATTCACTACCTTTCTAGAATTCTGTCACATTTGCCTATCTTTCAACACTCATTAAGATGGGAGTCAGTATTTAAATATGTCTGTTGCATATATCTGGCAGTTTTAGCAAAACATCCCTATTTAATTGTGATAATGTTTCTAACTACTTATGTATATACAGGAAAATAAATCGCTCATGCATTGGGGCATACTGCCTGAACATGCAAATAGGATACTTTTTTGTTGAATCTGCAATGAACAACATAGTCACTAGCAAATTTTCTTTTAATTGGAATGTTACTAATAAATGTTTGATTAACAAACATGTTTCTCAAAAAGGTAAATAAGGAGGTTCACATAAAATTATCAACATTCTCATTTGATGATCAACCTGATTTGTAATGTTCACTACAATTTCTTGTTTTCAACCTTGGCTTTTCTTAGTGATGGCACATTTTATATGAAAATATTGTATATTTAAGAAATGAATTAACCAAACAAATCTGCTAAACCTAATTCTTAAGCAAAGATGTAGAAATATTGAATTGGAATCTGTAATACTTGTGCCAATGAGAGCCACATGCAAGTTTGTTTACAAGTTTACCAATTTTGTAAACATTTACAGGCAGTACATAAATAAGCAGATTGCACATGTAAGGTGTACAAGACCAATAATTCAAGCATATCCAAAATTTCATCTCTTAGTCTATTCCACAAAGTGTGCAAGATAAATAATTCAAACATATCGAAAAAAATTTCTTAGTCTATTCCACAAAGTGTGCAAGATAAATAATTCAAACATATCCATAATTTTTCCTCTAGGTTTATTCCACAATGTGTACAAGATAAATAATTCAAACATATCCCAAATTTCATCTCTTAGTCTATTCCACAAAGTGTGCTAGATAAATAATTCAAACATATCCCAAATTTCATCTCTTAGTCTATTCCACAAAGTATGCTTCCTCCACCATTAATACTGGCCACCATGAATAGCCTATCATGTGCTGAAAAATGGCATTAAGCCCAACAACAACAACAACAACAACAAAGTGTGCTAGATATATAATTCAAACATATCCCAAATTTTACCTCTAGGTTTATTCCACAAGGTGTACATGATAAATAATGCAAGCATATCCCAAATTTCATCTCCAGGTCTATTCCAGAAGGTGTACAAAATGCTCAATGCAAAAATCCCCCCAATATAAATCCCCAAATTTCATGTCTAACTCTGTTCTGTTTTTAACAACTTTATCACTAAGTGACCAAAACTGACAGTTTAATCACTAAGTGGCAGACTATGACAGTTTATTACTGACAGCTCTATTATTATCTGACTTACTGATGGACAAGCATTATTGCTGACTCTGACAGCTTTATTACTACTGACAGACTGACAACTTCAAAACAGTCTGTCCAACTCTGACAGTTTTTACTGATGGACTCTGACAGCTTTATTATGGTACATCAACTGAAACCTGCGGCCCTTCTTGCAGACTATAGCAAATGGGGACAGAAAAATCTGCATGCAAGAGTTAAATGGCCTCATTTGGTCATTATAGCCATGTATTGCTCATACACAAACAAAAATACAGCTACTTCCATGAAAGGGTTTTATTTCTAAAGAAAAAGCTTTAAAATTCTAATCTGTTTTATTTTGTGAAAGTGGGTACTTTGAAAGCTTAAATAAATTCTCTACAAAAACATTGGCTTCAAAGACATATTCATCATATTTGCACAAAATGGAACAGTAACCATTTAATTGCTTTCACACTGAGAAGCATAAACCATCATGTACAGGTATAATAAACAGTCCTGTTAATTAAACCTCTTTCATTAAATATGTTCATGTAAGCTAACCTTGACATATTCACCAAATGTTAAAACAAGTTACACTACTCAAATCAAAGAACAGAAAATCTTTAACAGAACAAAAGAACAATCTCAAAAGGATCATATTTTAAGAGAGAGGACATACTCCAATGGATGATATTGGAGGAGGGTTATTTATACTGCTAAACAAGACCTGACATGTAAGTGACTTACTTTTCACATCACAACAGGTATGTACTACTGTACTATGCTGCATTTTCAGCATAATACTACTATAGTAGAACCTGTCTGGAAGTCCACCTATTCTGCCAAAAAATCATCATCTCTCAAGACAGGTGGTCTCTCATGACAGTCATAACACTATATATACATCTTTGTATAGAGAATCCCATTCCATTTTTACTAAACTGAAACTTTCCTTAAATTAAAATTTAAATATCTTGCTTATTGTATAAGGCTAGATTTGCCCACGTCACAAGAAGTCGGCAATGTAGGCAGAAAATATGCTGATTAAGCAGTTATCATGCTGGACTAATAACAAGATGGGTTATCATGCTGGACTAATGACAAAATGGGTTATCATGCTGGACTAATGACAAATTGGTTATCATGCTGGACTAATGACAAAATGGGTTATCATGCTGGACTAATGACAAAATGGGTTATGCTGGACTAATGACAATATGGGTTATGCTGGACTAATGACAAGATGGGTTATGCTGGACAAATGACAAAATGGGTTATCATGCTGAACTAATGACAAAATGGATTATCATGCTGGACTAATGACAAAATGGATTATCATGCTGGACTAATGACAAAATGGGTTATCATGCTAGACTAATGATAAAATGGGTTATCATGCTGGACTAATGACAAAATGGGTTATGCTGGACTAATGACAAAATGGGTTTTGCTAGACAAATGACAAAATGGGTTATCATGCTGGACTAATGACAAAATGGGTTATCATGCTGGACTAATGACAAAATGGGTTATCATGCTGGACTAATGACAAAATGGATTATTATGCTGGACTAATGACAAAATGGGTTATGCTGGACTAATGACAAGATGGGTTATGCTGGACAAATGACAAAATGGGTTATCATGCTGGACTAATGACAAAATGGATTATCATGCTGGACTAATGACAAAATGGGTTATCATGCTAGACTAATGACAAAATGGGTTATCATGCTGGACTAATGACAAAATGGGTTATGCTGGACTAATGACAAAATGGGTTTTCCTGGACAAATGACAAAATGGGGTATCATGCTAGACTAATGACAAAATGGACTAGAATCCAACATCAAAGCAGCATGGATCAGCTTCTACAGCATTTCCATGGCACTTTATTCCAATTGCCTTGGCCTTAAATAACTTCCTACTGAGGCTGTGCCATAAAAATCCAAATAAACAAAGAAATGATTAGGTAGCAATAAAATTGTGTCTCCTGTACTTCATTTCAAGGTGGTATAATCTATGCTTCCCAGGGGCAGTGTTATTATGAGAGAGTATTTTATAATCCTTTATGGATTATACATGGCTGTATTGGTAATGATCATACATGGTTGTATGGGTATGGATTATATATGGTTGTATTTGTATGGATTATACATGGCTTTATTTGCATGGCTCATACATGACTTTATTTGCATGGCTTATACATGGCTGTATTGATGTATTGATATGGATTATATATGGCTGTATTGGCATGGATCATATATGGCTGTATTTGTATGGATTATATATGGCTGTATTTGTATGGATTATACATGGCTTTATTTGTATTATTATACATGGCTGTATTGGTATGGATTATATATGGTTGTATTTGTATGGCTTATACATGGCTGTATTGGTATGGATTATATATGGCTTTATTGGCATGGATTATATATGGCTGTATTTGTATGGATTATATATGGCTGTATTTGTATGGATTATACATGGCTTTATTTGTATTATTATACATGGCTGTATTGGTATGGATTATATATGGTTGTATTTGTATGGATTATACACAACTTTATTTGTGCGGATTATACATGGCTGTATTTGTATCAATTATACATGGCATGACATTGGTTTCTTGTAATCTGCTCATATCAGCAAGAAAATAGTAAAACAAAAATCAACTTACGATCACTAGTGGAGAACTCCGTAAAATTCTGAATTTTTTTTGTCTCAGCCTGAAGTCTATTCTGAAGCGTTGCTGCAGTTTCCTTAAGCGCTCTAATTCTATCAGCTTTACTCCGTGGCAATCCAAGATTATCTTCTTCTTTATAATCCTCCACAACTCTGGAATTTCTTGCAATCCCTGGAGGTTCCTCATTTAGTTTTTCATGTAACACGCGTGTAAATTTTGACATAACACCATCCATATCAAAAGGTATTCCATGAATAGATTTCAAGTTACTTGCAGTTGTTTCACCACTTTTACCTGATTGAACACTACTAGAGTTTGTGTTAAGTTCAACTTGAGTTCTGTAAGAAAATGAAGACATTGTCAAGAAACCCATTCTAAACACATCAGAAATACATGGTATCAAGAAATCAATCATGTTTAAGGATGGTTATTAACATTACAAAGATATTTAAATTCTACTTTAAATTTCATTGTGCAATTAATTTCTTCCTTTCTTTTTCTATTAAGTATCAGACAGCATGAAATTAATTGTCAAAAAAAGTAAACCTGCTGGCAAAGAGAAAAATAAAAAATTTGAGAATGTATTGAAAATAAGATTTTCTTACAACATTTTCTTAGAAGTTTTGAATGTATTTGTAGTATCATAATGCATAAAATATTCATAAGAATAAGATTTTTCAGCTAAGATGGTGTATTCTCTAATATCAACATATAAATCTGATATGAATGATGCCCAATACAAACACACAAATGTGGCATGAATAATGCCCAATATAAACACACAAATCTGGCATGAATATGCCTAATATAAATACAAATTTGGTATGAATATGCTTAATATGAACAAAAATTTGGAATGAATATGCCTAACATGAACACCAATAGTGTATGAATATGCCTATTATAAACACCAATTTGGTATAAATATGCCTAATATGAACACCAATTTGGTATAAATATGCCTAATATGAACACCAATTTGGTATGAATATGGCTAATATAAACACAAATTTAGTATTAATATGCCTAATCTAAACACAAATTTGGTATGAATATGCATAATATAAACAAATAAATTTGGTATCAATATGTCAAAAATAAAAACAAATTTGGAACAAATATGCCTAATATAAACACACATTTGGTATGAATATGCCTAATATAAACACACATTTGGTATGAATATGCCTAATATAAACACACATTTGGTATGAATATGCCTAATATAAACACACATTTGGTATGAATATGCCTAATATAAACACACATTTGGTATGAATATGCCTAATATAAACACCAATTTGGTATGAATATGCCTAATATGAACACCAATTTGGTATAAATATGCCTAATATGAACACCAATTTGGTATGAATATGCCTAATATAAACACACATTTAGTATGAATATGCCAAATATAAACACACAAATTTGATATGAATATGCATAATATAAACAAATAAATTTGGTATCAATATGTCAAAAATAAACACAAATTTGGAACAAATATGCCTAATATAAACACACATTTGGTATGAATATGCCTAATATAAACACACATTTGGTATGAATATGCCTAATATAAACACACATTTGGTATGAATATGCCTAATATAAACATACAAATTACAGATGTGAATGTAAGAATGTGCATAACATGAACACAAATTAGCATGAATGTGTCTAATATTAACACACAAACCAGGTACGAATACACCTAACATGAACACACATACCAGGTATGAATACACCTAACATGAATACACATACCAGGTATGAATACACCAAACATGAACACACACACCAGGTATGAATGCACCTATCATGAACACACATAACAGGTATGAATACACCTAACATGAACACACATACCAGATATGAATACACTTAACATGAATACACATACCAGGTATGAATACACCTAACATGAACACACAAACCAGGTATGAATACACCTAACATGAACACACATACCAGGTATGAATACACCTAATATCGGTAAGTAATTTGAAATATTGTGATATAAAATTGACAAATTACTAATTAATGGAAAACAAATGATGCCAAACTATGTTTGCAATGTATAGTTTGGTACATGTGTTCCCTATCCAGTCAGTGAAAGTTACTGGTAACATAAAGATCAGGTCTAATAAAAATTGTATGCTAGTCTTGCAATACACTAAGGTTATTATTCTTGACATCTTGTGCATTGTTCTCTTAGATCCAGTGAAACCCATTTCAGTGAACACCTCATCATAAATTACACCTTTTTATAAAGGATATTTATGGTCCCCCTTTTTTAAGTTTCCTGACATGTTTCACTTCCATATATAGGAGACATATCTTAAAAGGACAAATACAAACCCCATTCCTTAAGGATCCTTACACATTTCATATTCATATAAAGGACAACAAATAAAGGACAACATATAATGACCCTGTTAATTAAGTTTCCTCATATATAATACTTCTATTTAAAGGATGCATGTCTGAAAAGGATGAACAATTATGTGTCTTTATAAAATTAACCTCCATATTTCTCAGTATTAAAATACAAAAAAAGTATGGACCCCTTTCCTTAAAGTTCCTGACAAAATTCACTTCCATAAAATGGACATTATATGGACCCCTTTCCTTAAAGTTCCTGACAAAATTCACTTCCATAAAATGGACATTATATGGACCCCTTTCCTTTATGCTTCCAACATATTTATTACACTATCAAGAACAATAATAACCACTCCATAAAATTACTTTACATGATTCCATAAAAGTTAAACTCTTGTAAAGTTTCACTTGTACATATAGGACAAAATTCATGGACCCCCATCCTCATTACATTTCCATTAAATGGACAACATTGATGTACCCTTTTCCTTATGTTTCCTTTCCTTGTTTTCTTACATATTTCATCTCCATAAAAAGAACAATATTTATGCACCTGAATTCTTAAATTTTCAGACACATTTAATTTCCATAATAGAAACAACAATATGGACTCATTTCCTTAAGTTTCCTATATACATCACTTTCTCATTTTAGTGGACTACAAAATAAAAAAAAAAAATTAACATTTGTAACATCTGTAAGCCGGTGTGTAAGCAGATGTAGACAACATAGAAAAGGCAACAACACAGGCTCCTGGCTGCGTAGCATTAAAAATCTGGATCAAAAATCTGGATCACGTTTGGTAAATGAAATCTTGACATATCACTCATTTTATCATCATGAAATGTGGTTAGTGAACAGAACTTCTGGAATCAACATCAAGAAATTCAACAAGTTTAAGACAAAGCATCTATTCTGTGTAATTTTTTATCATAAAAATATTTCTCAGTATGCTATACACCATTAAATACAGGTCAAATGAAATTATTTGGAAATGCTCACTAGTAACATGGCTGTAAGAAATAAATACCATTTTAAAAAAGATCTTGACAAATGAAAACGTTTGGAAATGCTGACTGGTTACAAAGCTGTAAGAAATAATTATATTCATCTTTTAATTGTACTTTATAATTCAGGTTTAATGATATCTTCATAAATGTTTTTATGCCTTCTTATATTCTTATGTGAAATGAGTGATTCAACTGTCATAGTGATGTCTGCAAGTGCTTCTGTCAAAACCTAACTACTTGCTCAGCAGCTAAAAAAGATTTTATTTTGACATTTGTTGAAAACTTAAAGGTCCTTTAGCTCAAAGGGGCTAAGATAGATTTGACATTTCTTGAGAACTTAAAGGTCCTTTGACTCAAAGGGGCTAAGATAGATTTGACATTTGTTGAGAACTTAAAGGTTCTTTAGCTCAAAGGGGCTAAGCTAGATTTGACATTTCTTGAAAACTTAAAGGTCCTTTGGCTCGAAGGGGCTAAGCTAGATTTGACATTTGTTGAGAACTTAAAGGTCCTTTAGATCAAAGGGGCTAAGCTAGATTTGACATTTGTTGAGAACTTAAAGATTCTTTGACTCAAAGGGGCTAAGCTAGATTTGACATTTCTTGAGAACTTAAAGGTCCTTTGGCTCAAAGGGGCTAAGCTAGATTTGACATTTGTTGAGAACTTGAAGGTCCTTTGACTCACAGGGGCTAAGCTAGATTTGACATTTCTTGAGAACTTAAAGGTCCTTTGGCTCAAAGGGGCTAAGCTAGATTTGACATTTGTTGAGAACTTAAAGATCCTTTGACTCAAAGGGGCTAAGCTAGATTTGACATCTGTTGAGAACTTAAAGGTCCTTGGGGTTTAATGGGGATAAGCTAGATTTTATTTGGTGCTGACATTCCAGTATCATCTATCATTAGGGTTAGCATCATTTCTTGTCAAAATAACACAGCTTTTAGATAATCTGTGGATTGTTCAAATTTGCATTGATACATTCAAACATAACTTATAAATTCTAATTAAGTGCAAAAATTTTCAATCCTTTGTCTTTCCTTCTGATTGCTACTTTTTACTTTTGACTGGAATGTTGCATTCCAGAACTGTAAAAGTGCTGTGTGTTGGCTGTCTAATCAATGCTGTGTGTTGGCTGTCTAATCAGTGCTGTGTGTTGGCTGTCTAATCAGTGCTGTGTGTTGGCTGTCTAATCAGTGCTGTGTTTTGGCTGTCTAATCAGTGATGTGTGTTGGCTGTGTAATCAATGCAAATTATACATATTTGTATTCAGCACATGTGGTATCAATGAAGAACTTAATGGTGGTATTTAAAATAGGTGCCTTGTGAAATAATCTGTGTGAACACAGATGTGTTTAGCTTCAGTGTGAACATTCTGATGTGTTTAGCTCCAGTGCAAACATATTGAAGTGATTAGCTCTGTGTGAACATACTGATGTATTTAGCTTCAGTGTGAACATTTTGATGTATTTAGGTCCAGTGCAAACATATTGATGTGATTAAGCTCTGTGTAAACATACCGATGTGTTTAGCTCCAGTATGAACACACTGTGTTTAGCTGGAGTAGAAACACAATGTTGTGTTTAGCTCCAGTGTGAACTGATGCATTTAGCTCCAGTGTGAACACACTGATGTGCTTAGCTCCAGTGGTTTATGTTGGTAATTTGATCTATGAAGTTTTAGTGTTTGTTTACAATAAAATGCACATGTTCTGACCTAAAAATGAAAGAAATTCCAACATTACTGAGACACAAAATCAAAGTACCACACATCCACTAATTTTTAATAAAATTCCATTGTCATTTTACTGACTTCTTAACAGCTAAATATTAAAATACTTATGACGAATAGTTGTTTAGGAAAATGAAGAATATAATTCCTATCAACAAATGTTGCTAGTACCACAACATCCCACTACCCCAAACTGTAAACCAAAAATTTAAGTCACTATATATTACCTCATGCCCTTGTCTATGCTGTAAATGTTTATGGTCATCATATTATCATGTAAAGGTCCCCATATTATCATGTAAAAGTCCTATAACCATGTAAATGTCTTCATAATATCAGGTAAAAAGTCCCCATATAACCATGTGAAGGTCCTCCTATTATCATGTGAAGGTCTATTCCATCTCCACAGAAAAGATACATGTTCATAAAGGACAACACTAACTGATCCCTTTCTCTGTTTTTTTTTTCAATATTATGTTTTCATATTAACAACATCTATCCAAAAAAGCAAAACTGCTGTGGTCACTCCAGCTCTGGCACCTGCACACATCTTCACCACCCCATCAGGCACACATTTTCTGTAAATTGCAAAGATTTCATTTTATTTACTATCTCGGCCAAAACAATCTTGTTTTGATCTTTTAAATTTAAGAATTTTCATGTATGTCTCCTCACTTAAATTTTTTATAAAGACTCCCCCTACCTTGGTTCTTTATGATTTGCAGCCACTGTGGGTACCACTTCTGAGACCGACTCGTCCCCAGTAAGTGTAGAGCTACTGTTGCTGATGTCCATATCCTGCTCTTCTTGACTGGAGTCAATTTTTCTCCTGGTCTGGTTTTCTTTGTCAGATTCACCGCCAGCCTATCGAAGTAAAAAAAAAAAAAAGAAACATCATTCACTGTTATTTTCTTTTTGCCTTGTATATTAATATTAGAATTATAATAAACCCCCATACCAACTGTACTGTGACATAACCCATACAAATGAAAGTGAATTGTGAACAGAACTCAGAGATTTATAAAGTGTACTGTCATAGGCGATAGACATAAATGCTATACTGAGATATATGTAGTAGAGACATTCAATATGATTTGACTGTTTTCCAATTTTCTTGTCTTGTACACAGCCATATTGGATAGAATCCACTTTTCAAAAAATGTTCTGCTTCTGCAGTCTAAAAACAATACAAGCAGAATCTTTACAGCAAATTCTCCCCAACACCAAAAAATGGACATTAATAATTTGGTTTAACAGGTCTAGCTCCATAGTCTATGTAGTGGGTGAGAGGAACAGACATTTGTGTTTATACAAATGAATTAAATGATTATTTACAGGACTTATAATTAGTTTTAGATTTTGAAAATGTTGATGATATTAGAGACAAGACAGTAGATTAAGTTTCTCTAACAAGCAAGAATAACTTGTATATCATTTAAAAAGAAATTTTGACAATCTTTGCCAACCCTTACCTATAAACTACATTTATTTAAGATTAATTTTTGGAGAGAAAGGTTGAAAGTGAGTGTGAGTCTGATCAGATATATTATAATCATTTATATGTTTTCAAATCAAATTCTGGACAACTCATTAGTGAGATATCAAATGTTTAGTTTAATGTAGGAAACACAGATTCTGTGTACCAGAAACAATCAAGCCAGTTATAGAAATATGATATCAGTAAGTCTCCTGTGAAGTCCATTAGGCTGAGCTCACGGGCCTGAAGCCCAGCCAAGGGCTAAGTGCCTCCTAGGGAAAGCAGTACCAACCCTGTGTTAATACTGGGCTTTGGCAGTGTGCCACCCAGGGAGGATTTTGCCCAGTCTAGGGCACATGGCCCATGGCCCATGCCCGGGCCTGTAATCAGTTGTAAAAGCACAAAAGTGCATAACCAACTTAAAATCTCTTTTCGGCATAGGCATTTGAATGTGGGAACTGGGAGACAGTGAAAAGAAACCATTAAATAAATATGTAGCCTAGACATTTGTTTGCTTGCTCTACCATCTAATTCCCCAACAAAGCTGCCACCCTACCCCATCCTACTCAGCTACTACACATAGTCCACAAAAATATAATCTGTATTATCTGCATTGGGAAATTAATTATGAATAGATGATAACATATGCATAATAACTGTTGAAATAATAATATACACATACCAAGTCCTTCCCTCTGTCTGTGTTGAGGTGCTGCCGTGGCAAATCTCCAAAGTTTATTTTTGTCAAAAACTCATTGTAATCAAGTTTTAGTTTTAGTTTCTCTTCCTGAGGTCGTTTTTCTGGTTTGTTTTGGTGCTGATGCTGCACTGGTTGAGCGGATGTGAGTTTTTGTTTTGAGTATAATTCTTCAAGCTGCCTTTTCCTCATTTCATCTGCCAACTTCTTCTGTTGTTTCTCTTCACGTTCAATTTTAAGCCGTTCAACTTTCTTTTTCTGAATGTATTTTTTAACTTCTTTTGGATCGTAATGCCTCTGTTTTGCCATTGGCTGTTGTTTCTCTGGTTCTAAAGAAAATATAGTAACACAGCATTTATTATATTTGGTACTGCACACCAAACTGCAGACTTGTACAATTAAAGAGGTTTACCATCACAAATGTCCATGCACTTCAAGGTATATTCAACCCACCAGTATTTGCCACTCCCACCCTCAGTCAGTTACCCTGGGGTCATAATACAAATCCATCATAAATATCATGCAGCTCTTTAGCATAACTGTATTTATTAATTTTGGTCCAACATTATTTGAAAATGTCATTTTATCAGACCTTTGACATGTCCTCCTTCCCACAACATCAGGTCTTGAAGCTGTGGATGATATCCATTTAACAAATAGGGCTACATAACTGCAATGTGTTGTGTAATTCCACCAAGTGGTTACTGGAGATGTGAAAATGGACAGAACAATGTACAGATGAAGGGTATGTCAATATTCACAATGTTTGTATAAAAAAGCACTGTATATTTTTTTAATCTTCCACACACATTTTTTTATTTACAGCATGAATAATTCCAGGTTCAAACAAACATCAATTATAATTTTTAAAAGTATCTACAATTTTTATTTTTTATACAAAAAGTAGACAAAGATAAGTTTTTTTGCATAAAAGAATTTGGGACAAAAAAATTCTAATTTGTTTTAAACAAAATTAGAAATTGCACACAGTGTAGATCAAGAGGTATGGGCTGATCAGGGTCAACACTGTATGTCCTATTTATAATTTCCAGCATAAAAACTGACCCAAAAATCTGGATTATCATTGTTTGTCCTATGTATGACTTCCAGTAAAAGACACAAACCCAAAGTTCCAGGTCATCATTGTTTGTTCTGTGTATTCCATTAAAAGAAGCAAAGCAAAAGATCAGTCATCAATGTATGTTCTATGTATGATTTTCAGTACAAATATAAAAAACAGACAAAAAACAGGTGAAACTTTTGTGATGAAATGAATACCTGAGGATTTTGAAACTTTTCTTTTCTTTGCATAATTTCTCTTCTGTTCTCTATCTTCTTCATGTTTTGCTATCCTCTCTTCTGCATCTGGAATGAAATGCCTCCAATCACATAAAATCAAAACGATAGCATTAAATAAAGTATGAATAAAATAATACAAAACTGTCAACAACTGGTGCAAAAGATATAAAAAATGAATGAATGAATTAAGGAGATCATATCAGTGTGAAATGTAGATTACTATGACCTACCATGATATATCCAAAATGAAAAACCCATTCAGATTCATGAATGAACATAAGGTGTCAGAGAAAATGAGCTAAATGCAAAAAAAAATAATAATGATGCCTACACCAACAACAAATTAATAATGATACCTACACCAACAACAACAATACTATTGATAAAGTTATTTCTATGAGTAAGTTTTGACTTGCAGAAGAAGAATAGAAAGCTAAAAACAAAAGCTGCTGAACCTTTACCAAGCTGTAGATCACTGTAGACTTTCCTGGCCTCCTCGGAAAGTGCCTTGTGTTGTTCCAACTCCAAGGCAGTTGCACTGGGGATTCCTGAAAATGCCTTCTGTTCCTCCCCCACCACCTCTGGTCGTTCCTCTTCTGCATCATAACCTTCATTTCCTGCTTGACAAGAAAACAATGGTCCAAATAAGGCTAAAGTGTCATCAATTTAAACTTCACCACAAATTCTACCATGACAGACTATGCACAGATCTTAGGCAACCTTTAAGTGGATGAAACCAAACCCACCAGCTCAAGATGGGATGTGAATGGAAGCTGAAGAACTGATTATTGGAAGCTTATGATCAAAGATAAGATGCTGAAGACTTCTTTGAAGCAGTTATTTTATATTCTTCATTATCCTTCCTCTCGGATTATTTTCATTATCATACATTGCATTACCGGTATTTGGCCATAGTTCTCATTAGTCATGGTCAAAAACAAGAGTAGCTTGCCCAATTCCTGATGATCCTTTTGACACACTATATCGTATTCTTTTCCATGAACTGAAATGGCTTTAAACAAATGACAGAATAAACATTCAAAGGCAATATATGTTTAATTGATGTATAAACCACGATATGTTTGAATGAGAGAACTGTGCTGAAATTCACAGAACATATGATTTATGCTTGATGGCTACTAACTTTCCAAAACCCAATAGTAATCAATTTTGAAGAGATTTATTTATTCTGGAAAAAAGATATGTAATTATTTGCCCACATCCATTAGATGGGCCACTTATACTGAAAGGTCTGAAGAAAAATATCACAAATATTTGAAGTTTAATTTGATTCATTTATACACATCATTATATTTTCTTTAAAATCCCAATTTCTTATTTCTTTGTCTTTGTGCATCATAATCTATTTTTTTTCAACCTGACTGATATGTACCTCACTTGATTGTACCTTTGTTAAATGTTGTGACTTTATGTTTCCTACACATTCGTATTAGTAAAGATACATGTAGACTGTTAGGAAAGTAGCTGAGGGCATCAAAAAAAGACTAAAAACATCCATCTTCTAAATCAGGTACCCTTCTTATATAGATTATTATTATTATTATTATTATTATTATTATTATTATCAATATTTAGAGCAAAAGTTTTGCTGCTGCAGATTCTGTGGAGTAGAGTAACCTACTTTTGTCATTATGAACCTTCTAAACAACTTAGGATAGTAGTCTGTTGTGCTGGTAACACATGGTTAAGTACAGAAGGCTCTTTGTAATGGGATGGTAATCTGTTGTGCTGGTAACACCTGGCTAAGTACAGAAGGCTCTTTGTAATGGGATGGTAATCTGTTGTGCTGGTAACACCTGGCTAAGTACAGAAGGCTCTTTGTAATGGGATGGTAATCTGTTGTGCTGGTAACACCTGGCTAAGTACAGAAGGCTCTATCCATAATAGGGTAATTAAAAAAGGCAGCACAAGCATGGCATTTTCTAGAAAGAAGGTAAACTTGAAGAGAACAGTCTTCAGGAGGATTTTTTCCCACCTAGCAATTCATAGATGGATCCTTCCTTTTTTTATGGTCTTTTGTGGAATGAAAGCTGTGTTCTGAGCCCCTTGGTGAGCATAATATGTACCTCTTTGACAGCTTTTTTCCAGACCTCTTCTATCTGGCTGTGAAAAAGAAGGTACATGTACTGAAGTTGTGATCTGACAGATGGCCTTTTCTGTCACAGAATATACATGGATAGGAATGCATCTCTTTAAAACAGCAGCAGACATTCAAGAGTAAAGACAGAGTTGACCTGTTGAGTACATAAGCCATAGTGTTTGTGTTTTTTTTTATCAAGGCATCTAAGGCCAAGGTCAGACTCTGAAATGTAGTCATTGTGACCAAGTCAAGCATGAAGCCCATCATTACACTATTTAAAAGAAGTGGTTTATTGGCTAAGAAAACCACAAATGTATGAATTCTTTAGGATGCCACTGATGGAGTAGGATGAGGAGGACAAGAATGGTAATAGAAGCCAGAAGACTTATTGGCTGAGTATTCCCTGTACATCATCAGGGAGGAAGATGATACTTGTATCTTTCTTTAGAACACAGAGGAGGGAGGCAGTCTACAAAGATGGTGATGATGAAATTAGAAAAGCTGCATATTAGGAAAGTGACCAACATGTTAAGTTACAGCTTTCTTCAGGTATTGTATAAGTGTGTCATAAAATGGTTTGAGACATTTCCTGATGTCTGAATAACAATTACTGGGTTATTTCAAAAACAATACAAGTGATGGATCTGCTGGTGCCAGTCCACAATCATGCTTTTGGTCAGGTACTGGATAGAGTGGTATAAATCAACAGGACTGGCAGTACTGGCTGCCAGACATTGTCTGTGTTTTGGGGACCAGGGCTGGGCATATCATACAAAAGATCAATGTACCCAGTCCTGGTATCAGAAAGCACTAAGGCAATATCTGAGGTTCATTGGACATACTCTATAACTTGATGATGTCTTTTGCTATGTTTAGTACTGGCTATCCTGGAAATGATCATGTACCAACATCTGCATGTGTCTCATACCATGTCAGTACTGGCCTGATTGTCTTGATGGTATTCACTGGATGTGGTACTGTGTCTTGATGGTATCTGTTGAAAGTGGCACTGTGTCTTGATGGTATTCACTGGATGTGGCACTGTGTCTTGATGGTATCTGTTGAAAGTGGCACTGTGTCATGATGGTATTCACTGGATGTGGTACTGTGTCTTGATGGTATCTGTTGAAAGTGGCACTGTGTCTTGATGGTATTCACTGGATGTGGTACTGTGTCTTGATGGTATCTGTTGAAAGTGGCACTGTGTCATGATGGTATTCACTGGATGTGGTACTGTGTCTTGATGGTATCTGTTGAAAGTGGCACTGTGTCTTGATGGTATTCACTGGATGTGGCACTGTGTCTTGATGGTATCTGTTGAAAGTGGCACTGTGTCATGATGGTATTCACTGGATGTGGCACTGTGTCTTGATGGTATCTGTTGAAAGTGGCACTGTGTCTTGATGGTATTCACTGGATGTGGCACTGTGCCTTGATGGTATCTGTTGAAAGTGGCACTGTGTCATGATGGTATTCACTGGATGTGGTACTGTGTCTTGATGGTATCTGTTGAAAGTGGCACTGTGTCATGATGGTATTCACTGAATGTGGTACTCAGTCATGATGGTATTCTCTGGATATGGTACTGTCTTGATGGTATCTGTTGAAAGTGGCACTGTGTCATGATGGTATTCACTGGATGTGGTACTCAGTCATGATGGTATTCTCTGGATGCAGCACTGTGTCATGATGGTATTCTCTAGTTGTGGCACTGAGTGATGTGTTCTCTGGTTGTGGTACTATTTGCAATGGCATTTTATATTTATGGCATCGAGTTGTTGTTGTTGTTGGGCTTAACGCCATTTTTCAGCACATGATAGGCTATTCATGGCGACCAGTATTAATGGTGGAGGAAGAAACTGGGAAATCACCGGAAAGATTCACCGACCCATGAGAAGCTACTGGCAAGCTTTCTCACATATCCACATTCGCTGAATCCTAGACTATGTGGCATCGAGAGTGAATGGTTTTCTTGGATGTGGGATGTGGCACTATTTGTGATGGACCAGAGTTGTGACACTGTGTTTGTTGGTAGGATTTGGTTGTGGCACTGTGTGATGGTATATTCTAGTTGTGTTAATGTGCGATAGTATCCTCTGGTTATTGTGTGATGGTGAGCTCTGGTTGTGGCACTGCATGATGGTATTCTTTAGTTTGTGGCACTGTGTGTAATGGTTGGGCAGTAACTGTGTAGCCCAAGCTGATAAATAATGAGCAGATATTTATCTGACTGGATCATTTTTTGCCTCTACTGATGTCATCATCAATAAATTTACCACGGAGAAAGAGGCAACAGTAAATATAGATGGTGTTTAAGCCCCCTCCCTCTCCCTCTCTCTTAGTTAATATATTTGGAATGATTTACCCTCAGCTTGGCTCAAGTGGATATTATAAACCAGGGCTGTAGCTAATAACTCCACTTCATGATGTTCACTTCAGACTGTAAAAGGGTCATACTGGAAACATTAAACGCTATAACTTGACTGATAAGATGGACATTCAGTTTTCTCTAAATGAAATGGACTCCATGATATCTAATTCTCTCAAGGATTCAACAATACATGCAACATCCATGCATACAACATCAGACACAGAGTGTACAGTATTTGCAATGCATCGTTTAAGAGAATGTTGACCTGACACAGAGTGTACAGTATTAGCAATGCATCATGTTAGTGAATGCTGACTTGGCACTATGTAAATAGTATTTGCAATGCATCATTTAAGAGAATGCTCACTTGACACATAGTGTACAGTATTTGTAATGCATCATGTTAGTGAGAATGCTGACCAGGCACAAGTGGAAGTCAATAGCTGACAATTAATGTTATCTGGCACTGTGTGCTCTATCCCTGGTAGAGCACTCTTTTCTGATTCCTATCTTGTCATGGAGACAATATTTAGTGGTTTCATTGCTAACTGAAGGCTGTAGTATTGTCATATTTAGGGTGTATTTTTTATTGTGTTCTTCTCACAACATATTATGATCAGATAACATAAGAACAAACTGCAGTCATAATAACTGTTAATAAAAAAAGTTGAAACTAAAAGTTTCTTGTTATGGCATTTGCAACTGTTGACAACTGATAAATGCTGAAATATCTGTGTCAAGAAAGTGTCAGAAAGGAAATAAACCTGCCATAAATATGCAATATTCACAATGTCGTTTATCTCTCCTCACACTCCTTATTTAACTTGTGTCTTGAACTTTCACCTCTCATTCACACTTGTTAGCACTACAGGCTACAGGGTAATTAAACCATCCACAAATCAGGCATATGGTAAATGACTAAAGTTCACCTAAGAATTCCTCTTGAAACCAGGATGGTCATGGTTGATTTTTTTTTTTTGGCTATGCCAATGCACTTATTATATCCACACTTTTAAGGATAAATTTCACTTGGTCACATTCACCTGTCCATCAATAAGTTCCTAATAAAGATAGGACATGACAGTCAGTGATCTTGCTTGTTTTGTCTGGACTCAAAATTCCAGGGACAAATCAACAGGAAACATAATTATGAGGATTAAATTGCTAAAACTTTGATTTCTGCATGATTTTAAAATATTTTATTTTGGAACTGATAGACTCTTATCTTTGGGATATGTGTGCCCATTGTAAGTCCCTGAGGCCATAAAAAATACCTGATTGCTGAGGAAAGCAGGAATCTCAGACTTTGACAGACACTTGTTCAAGTATATTTAAGAAAACAAGGGTTATAAAACAATACACAAGAATAGCAACAAAGCAATTGTAAGTGTATTAAATGTCCCATGCAAACTATGAGGTGTGAACATTGCTCAATGCAGTGCATTTAAGTTTCTTTACAGCCCATTTTTGTAGCAGTCAAGGGCAAAGTCAAACACATATTTACACTAAATCATAGTCTCTGACAGGTATATGAGAAAGTGAGAAATTTATAATGTGCAATCCACTGCCCTACCAACAGAAACCACTGCAATATTAGCTTCTCAAATAAAGTTAATTTGTGCATCAAAGTGGAAACATTTGCAAGTTTTATCATGTACTGGTAGTTCATAAAAGCAGACAAAATGGATTCACCTTATTCCCATCTGTTTTGTATATTGCCCTAACTCCAATGTCTATTAATATGTAACATTACAACCATATCATTTTACAAATTAACTGAAAATGTCACAATTCCATATAACCTGTAGATGTTTAAATGTTCGTTTTATTGTTATAGTAGGATAGCTTTATTTCCCTCATTTTGAACAGTACCTATACAATCTTTGTTTTCTATGGTAAATAAAATGCTAAATGTATTTAATGATGTCTTTTTCTAAATACTTTTTTCATCAATAACCTTTCTAAGCAATACCAAGTTACCAACCTGATTATATTTTCATTTGAATACCATACAACCTCTCCATTTACTGTGAATTACCCATATTTCACAGTGTTGCAATTTTGATGGATTTTGCCGTCACTAAAAACTACAAATTTAAAAAGCACCAATGATTCCTATTTATAAACCAGAAGATTCCTTCCTCAGTCGTGGTAGCTCAGTTGGTAAAGTGTTGAACTTGTAATCCATGGGTTGCAGGTTCAATACCTGCACAGACCAGTACTAGTTGGCTGACTGTGTTTCCTTGAGAAATGTATTTAGCTTCCATATGACCATGATATTGCCAGTTGTATTTAAATGTACAAATTAAAAACAATGCAAAAATCCCTCGATCCATGAAAGATCAGTAACCAAAAATTGTTGACAAAAAAAAAATAAATGAATTGACAATATGATAATAAAACCTTCTGATTTCCATAACTGGATTGTAAGATTATGCATGTATATGTACAAATACAAATGTATTTACAGTCTTTATTCTTGATAATAAAATTCTTTAGCATATCCAACAGCACTATCTTAGATGTGTAAGTACACTGACAGCCAAAAGGTCCCAATCTGTTGTCTAAACATGTTGGTGTGCAGTGCCTATACAGGTGCTTGTAGACTCCTCTCAAACATAACTATCAGTTTTATGAAATTATAAGCTGGATTTAATGTTGACTTACATTCAAAAACTTGTCAACAGAGTTATAACCTTTCAGCAGACAAATCTGTATTACTATCCTTAAGTCTGGTGTGTGGGTGGAAGACATTAAACTCTTATTTACAAGAGACTGCATTATCTTAATTGAGTCACGAACTGAACCGGCAGAAGGGAAATTTTAACTTCAATAAAATAAGCTAACTGAAAGTCCTGAGAGAGAGAGAGTACAAGGGTTACTAAAAAACTGTGCATAAGATGAATGATGTTTGCACAAGTTTAAGGTTTATTTACCAGTCTGAAAGATTTAAATTATACACAAATCAATGAAGTGTAAATAAACTGATAGATTATTACTGCATGGGAGTGGTCAACATCAACCTTAATTTATTTTCATGATTCATTAGATATGATGGCCAGGAAATAACAATTACTTTCTGTTACAATGTGAAAACAAAAAAAAGAAAATTACCTTTCATATGTGCATTTTTTGGCTAAGTCTTCCTACTTTATTATGATTGGTATATATGTGATGAACAAAGATGATTTTGCAATACAATGCAATTCATTCTGTGCTTGTACTTCTGAACTGAGCAATAAAACATCATTAAAATATATCATGCACACTGAAGTGGATAAAGAATAATGTTCCACTGTATTCTGACTTAGTCTTAGATTGTTGGAACCTAAAAGTCTTGATATCTGAGACATAGGCCAAGATTGCAAATATCTCTTACATACATTTGACTGACCAGGACATCAAACCAGGAGATTTACAAAACTTTGATCAGCAGACTGGTTCCCAAACCAGTAGATTTTTAATTAACATAAATTGTATGTGTCAAAGAAATTGAAATAAAAACAGGTTTTATGTACATGATATGCACTCTTCATACTACAATAAAACAAGTAACATCTGAACAGGAATGAGATCCTAATGGAAAATGATAAATGAATCCCGCTCAGTATACTGTCAATTAGATGACAAGAATGAATAGCAGTTAGTGTATTGTCAATCAAATGATAAAGAATGAATAGCAGTTAGTGCATTGTCAATTAAATGATAAAGAATGAATACCAGTTAGTGTAATCTCAATTAAATTATAAAGAATGAATACCAGTTAGTGTATTCTCAATTAAATTATAAAGAATGAATACCAGTTAGTGTATTGTCAATTAAATTATAAAGAATGAATACCAGTTAGTGTAATCTCAATTAAATTATAAAGAATGAATACCAGTTAGTGTATTCTCAATTAAATTGTAAAGAATGAATACCAGTTAGTGTATTGTCAATTAAACAGCCATCCAAACTCAGTTCAAGGAGGAAGTTCCCAAATCTAATTTTAGATACATTCTTAAGTTTCATATTTCTTAGCTGGGTTTTCTTGGCTAGCACTGGGAAAAAGTGCATGTTTTGGCATTTATATATGAATAGGACAAACAAAATATTAACTGTTCTTAAATATTCCTCTAAAAATCTAGAACAACACAATAACAATTAAACAAGAGAAGAACTCAAATTATTAGCTCAAGTGTTTCCAACAAATTATCTGGTTGGTCTCTCCTTTCATTTCACCTCCAACAAGGGTCATATAATTTTCAGTCAAAGATTCTAAAGCTGTCATGGACCAACTTGGATTTATTACATCCCATAAAACATTCAGTATTTGGCCACCAACTCACCAGACTACAACAATAGAGTAATTAATTATTATCTTGTTGTGCACGTGTTAGCCTTGTTAAACCAATTATACATGTTAGCCTTGTTAAACCAATTATACATGTTATCCTTGTTAAACCAATTATACATGTTAGCCTTGTTAAACCAATTATACATGTTAGTCTTGTTATACCAATTATACATGTTAGCCTTGTTAAACCAATTATACATGTTAGCCTTGTTAAACCAATTATACATGTTAGCCTTGTTAAACCAATTATACATGTTAGCCTTGTTAAATTGATAGCTCAAATATACATCACTGAACTGGTATATTTCCTGTCCCACTCCCAGTAGACTGTTTCTTACTGGTTTTGGTAATGTTTGGATAGAACATATAAACGTTTTGGGCTATCAAAAATATTTTTTTTAAAAATCTTTTATTTTTCAAAGTGGTAGATTTCAACCATAAACTGGTATGTGTGAATCATAACCATTAAAATGGTATATCTGTCCTACTGTCTGTAGAATCACAGTTAGCTGTTATGATTGCCCCATGGAACATAGCCATTAAAGTGGTATAACTGTCTGTAGAATCACAGTTAGCTGTTATGATTGCCCCATGGAACATAGCCATTAAAGTGGTATATGGGTCCTACTGCCTGTAAAATCACAGTTAGCTGTTATGATTGCCCCATGGAACATAGCCATTAAAGTGGTATATCAGTCCTACTGTCTGTAGAATCACAGTTAGCTCTTATGATTGCCCCAAGTCATTTGCATCTTTCAAAATGTGTTTCTGACAAATTAAATCCAGTAAAGAAAATAGAAAACAAGATAAGTTTTTCACAATACATTTGTAATACTATTTATACTAAAGTATAAAAAGTTTTGAAATAATTCCTAAAAACTTATGGATTAAATACTTGTTTGAGCTTTGTAACTTATTTCAATACTACTTTTCATTTTGTCTCCATGGATTCAGTGAATGTGTTCAACTCAATGGAGAGGCCTGGTGCAGTTATCTAATTACTAACCATTACAAGCCCTTCCCAGTAAAGCACTTAAAATTTCACCTTAAGTTAGACCAATTTTCATTAAGGTGAAACAAAATAGTATGTACTGTCTTTGTCAATTTGGAAAACATGCATGAGAAATTTAGGTGTAGTCTGATGCAGCAAATGAAACATTATGTTCAATTAAGCACACAATGGCCTTAATGACCTCCAATTCAGTTTCACAAACTACAGTTCCAAACCCCATGGAAATCAGTGACTTCATGCAGGATTTTAAAATGATGTCCCAAACCCCATGGAAATCAGTGACTTCATGCTAGATTTCACAATGATGTCCCAAACCCCATGGAAATCAGTGACTTCATGCTAGATCTCACAATGATGTCCCAAACCCCATGGAAATCAGTGACTTCATGCTAGATTTCACAATGATGTTCCAAACCCCATGGAAATCAGTGACTTCATGCTAGATTTCAAAATGATGTCCCAAAACCCGTAGAAATCAGTGACTTCATGCAGGATTTTAAAATGATGTCCCAAACACCATGGAAATCAGTGACTTCATGCTAGATTTCACATGATGTCTCAAACCCCATGAAAATCAGTGACTTCACGCTAGATTTCACAATGATTTCCCAAACCCCATGGCAATAAGTGACTTCATGCTAGATTTCAAATGTCTCAAACCCCATGGAAATCAGCGACTCCATGCTAGATTTCAGATGATGTCCCAAACCCCATGGAAATCAGCGACTCCATGCTAGATTTCACATGATGTCCCAAACCTCATGGAAATCAGTGACTTCATACTAGATTTCACAATGATGTCCCAAACCCCATGGAAATCAGCGACTTCATGCTAGATTTCACATGATATCCCAAACCCCATGGAAATCAGTGACTTCATGCTAGATTTCACATGATGTCCCAAACCCCATGGAAATCAGTGACTTCATGCTGGATTTCACAATGATGTCCCAAACCTAATGGAAATCAGTGACTTCAAGCTAGATTTCACAATGATGTCCCAAACTCCATGGAAATCAGTGACTTCATGCAGGATTTCACAATGATGTCCCAAACCCCATGGAAATCAGTGACTTCAAGCTAGATTTTACAATGATGTCCCAAACCACATGGAAATCAGTGACTTCATGTTATATTTCGCAATGATGTAATCTTTGTGTTTTAAAATTTGCATGGCCATGTAATCATATCTCCTGCCATAGGACTTATTCAAATTTAAATGACATGATCTCCAATAAATCTTATTTCACCATTCCTGTTTTTCTGCCATGCACAGACAATTATCTGACTGTTCCTTTTTTGTGCAAACTATTTAGATTGTTATTATGCTGATGGATTCCTTCACCTTCTATATGTTCCGACATTTCTAGCCAGTACTAAAAGACTGATCACATTCTGTATAAACAATATTGATAGATCACAGCGACTAATGTACCCATGGTAGAGTCAAACTGGTTCAGGGAACAACTCCACTGCATCTAACATGAACACCTGGATTAGACCAAACAATGACAAGCCAATGCTTTCGTAATTTTCATGTCACTTCAGTAAGTTTCAAAGTAAAACTTTATGGGTAGTTTATACAAGTAAGAGAAACACTCATTGCTTATGACTCAAATTTGGAATTTAAAGTAGTCTTTGTGAAATAAATAAATATGACATAAAATATACCTGAATCTGTGTCCCTGGGAGCAGCATCCCTAGACTTAACTGAGCCCTTCTTGACCCTGCTTGGTCCAAGTTCCCTGATAATAGCCTCCTGACCTGTTCTCCATGATGAGGTGGTGATTATATCTATGATGTGGAAAAAAACATCAATGTCAAAATATTGTGTCATAAATAATGTAAGAAAGATTATGATATAACGATTTATCACACAAGAAATCTTGTCATAAATTATTTATGAGATATAATGACATGATAATTCAAGTTATAACATCAAAACCTTCATAAACAATACATGTGACATTGTGACTTCACACTTATGTTAACATACAACAAAACATGTCATACAAAATGTACAAGACTTACGACATAGCACTTCATTTTTTTCACATGGCAAAAACAGGTAATAATATATAAGACATTATATCGCTTCACAAAATTGCATTGGAAAATATGTCAAATAATATATGAAAAATTATGGCATAATACTTATGTTACTATAAAGTAAAACATTTGATAAATGCAAAATTCATACAATAGGTAATAAATTGGATTTTAAATTCTTGGTCAATGGAAATAAAATTATTTCCAATAAACACTTATGTAAGATCCTATATTTATCATGACATCACCTTGTACGTCATTACATGAATTTGTACTATAGTTCTTTGCTTTTTTTCTATTTACCTGTGTGAATTATGATGTCATAATTTGCAATTATATTATATGGTAACATCACCAATGGTAAGGGTATCATTAAGAATCACCTAATTTAATTTTTAGCAAAATTAAAAAATTCAGTGATTTATTGACAAAAATTGTGATTTTTCTCAAGAGAGAAACATTATCTTACAAAGGCCCTCTTTTGATAGGAACTTTTATTACTCCAGAATGTGCTGAAATGTTCTGTTTGCCAACGCTTGAGAAAGATAAAACTGACTCGACATGCTACATAAATTTCATTTGAAATGAGCTCTAATGTCTGCAGCCCCCAACATGTTATATCAGGTACCAAAATGAACCAATACCCAAAACATGTCCCAATTTAGGGAATAACACAAGAAAAGAACAGGCCATAAATTAAACCCTTAGGATAAAGTGTTTTCTATCAAAGGCCCATAACATAATGAAAAATGGGCCTTAAAATAAGACCCTGAATGCAATGAATCATCTGTGTGACAGAAAAGCAAATCAATCATTTGTCATTTAAAAGTGTCAGTGTATACATAGAGTACAGAGTCAGTCTTGTAGTATGCAGAGATGATATTTGTATTCATTTTTTAAATATTTCCTATTTCTTCAAAAATCAAGCTTGTTTAAGTCATAAATCTGTTACTTGTACATGTATGTCACAACAAATTCCCAAACACATGAATCTCAGGAATAAAAGTTTATTCATATTGATAAAGATTTTTCATAAAGTCAGATAAATGTGGAAACTTAGAGCACAATTTCTTATATTTTTATATCAAATCACTTATACAGGGCTTGAAATAGCTAGTAATTCCACTAGCAAAGGGCGAGTAAATTTTCTGATGACCTATTAGTTTTCATAATTTCAATAGTCCAATGGCTAGTTAGGTTTAATATGAGCATGGTATTGTTTTGGGGGTATAGGACTAGTGAAAATTAAGCATAACAAGTATATATCACATCTACTAATCCTTCTGGCTAAAAAGAAATTTATGTTAAATCCAAGGCATATAAAATCAACAATGGTGACTTTCCCTTTCCACAAGGTGAAGAATTTTTCCAACTTAAATCATTTACCAAATAAGATTTCTTAGTAGGTTAAGACTGTGACCCATCTAGTCTCTTTACAGTACTGTAGCTGTAATGACTTCAATGGAATGTGTTTAGGATGAATAATATTGTATATTAAAAGTATTTCATTGTATTTACTGTTCTACTCCAGTTTCAGAGTGCAATATGGAGGTGAAATTCATAGATCAATTTTTATTTTGTTTCAGTATGCACACCTTTTTTCTGTTTAGCAGCATTCTTTCTTGTTGGTGCAATGACACGTGTCATCGGTTTTCTCTGCTTATCTGCATGATCTTCTTCCTCTTTTAGCCACCCTGCAAATAAAAAAAGTGTATTCAAATATTTGCAGATTTCATGCTAAACATAAACAAAGAAATGTGTATTTAAATCATTGCAGATTTCATGCAAAACATAAATGAAAAAATGTGGATTTAAATTATTTAAATTTCATGCTATACATAAGCAAAAAAATGTGTATTTAAATCATTATTGATTTTGTGTTATAAATAAACACAGAAATGTGTATTTAAATTATTGTAGATTTCATGCTATAAATAAACAAAGAAATGTGTATTTTAATCATTGCTGACTTGATGCTGAAATAAACATAAATGTTTATTTAAATTTTTAAATTATTGTAGATTTCATGCTAAAAATAAACTCATGTGTTTTTCATGCAAATGAATGACCATGATAATGTAAGTTTATCAGTAGAATAAAAAAAAACCCTGGTACAAAAATTTTTTGCACAAAAGGCTAACAGCTGTACACAGTAAAATACTGTGCAATGCTTTAGTCTTTATTCAATCAGGTTTCCAAGGATTCTATGTGTTGTTTACATATTAGACTCTAATTAGAAACTAATATTATGGGAATGATTGCTCAAATTTGCATCAATTTTTCATGTAGTAGATTTCATAATATCATAAACATAATCAAGCACCTGATTATGACAACAAGCACTTGATTATGACAACTGATCTAGAATGAAAGCATTCACATCACTGTTAATTTTAATAAATGTTGCAGATTTGTTATGTTCATGTTAAATTGGATGAATTTTTTGCACTCTTACTCATTTTTAAGGAGGGTTGGGATTGGTTCCATTTAGGAATGGATTTGGACAATTGCATTTCCTGGAGAAATTAGTTTCATGCAATCACATAAAAGGTTGGACAAATGGCTTTTGAATCCTTGTAGATTTCATGCTATTTAAAGACTGCTTGAACACCTTAATGATGACTTGGTTCAGATTTTACATTCCCTCCAGGCTTCATGCTATCAAATGATGGGCAGTGGACCTTGTGTAAAGATTTCAAATCCTTGAATATTATATACTGGATAATCGTTTGATAGTAATTCTAGTGTCATGAATGCAATACATGTCAAGGTTGACTGTCTTGGTGTGCTCTTGGGAAAGGCACTTAGCTCCCATTTCTTCTGCATCATACAGCCAATAAGGTGTTCAAAATGCCATTAACTCATTACCCCTAGTGCCATGTTTATGGGGCAGGAGGTGGTAGCCTACTTCTGAGCTCTGTAGCGTTAAGATCAAGTGCAACACAATAAAGTGGGTGATATTATTGAAAGGTAGACAGATGTAGCTTTATGTTTATAACAAATAATATGGATGCTCTAGTTGCACTACAAAACACAAGAGGGATAAGTGTCACTTTTTGGACCCGAGTTTTTTCCAGCCGAAATTCGCCTGAGGTCATGATCCGGTTTTGTGTCCAGATTTTAGACTTTTTGGCCTCAGATCTAAGACAGACCAGTTTGAATTACACACAGACATGTGAACCTTTGCAAAAAGTAGGATAAGATGGGCATTTAGAATGAAGAGTGGTCTTGACACGAAAATGATGGGTCTATTAAAAAAAGTCCACTTTTTACCCTTCTGCTCATGCTCAGGTGAAAGAGCCAATGAAAATCGACTTTTTTAACACAAATATGCATTAAGTTAACCTAAAATGTCTTCCAAGTCGATGTATTATAATGTATAATTGATTTCCTACTCATATCTCAGGCAAAAATGACAAAAACCTCCAGGGGTAAATGGGTTAATCAACAACAAATACACTTAAAAAAATTTCTCAACAGTTTGACAATCTAAACCTGTATTAAGAGTTTTAAATCATTGTACATTTATCAAAGGCCAAGTTGGACTGTGTCAGCTTTTAAATTCATCAAGATTTTATGCTACTACACACATATGGAGCTGGCACTTGGATTAAAAGTGCTGTAAATACTAATAAAACATGATTTTCTTGAAAGGACTGATGCTCTTTTATGGCCATAAAGAATTTCTAGCAAATAAAGAGGAGGCCATTTCTTCCTTTTATCTGATTAGGTTCAAATCAACTTGGATATTCTTCATGAAGAACAATAGTGTTAAACTAGACGCTGTGGTGGACATATTGAATGACTTTCTGTTTTTGAAAAGCAATGATAAACAAGATTACAAGTCCCTCTGGGACCACCTTGACATCATAAAGAGCACAATACTGACATGACCAGCCATGAAGAAGAAGTAGCCAAAACAATATTATCAAGATGGCCATTGTGGCAGCCATATTGATATCAGATTGGCGTAATTTTTATCTACAACCAGCCATATAATATCAGATTGGTGTAATTTCATATATGACCAAACAGATATCATAAGAATTCTGGTGAAAATCTCAAGTAAATAAGATTTTGAACTCAGCAGGAGAAGTGATCTGATTTTTGAGATGGTTGTTCTGGAGGCCATGTTGGATGTCAGATCAGCACTATTTTCGTTTAGGAACAGCTACCAGACACCATAAGAAGTCTTGTGGTGAAAAACTCATGCTGATACATCCTTCCATTTAGAAGGAATAATGATAAAAAAATTTCAAGCTGTCCATTGTGGTAGCCATATTGGATGTCTGAGCTGCACTATTTTCAATTGTGATAAAGTGTGTCATTAGCTTTATGTGGACTGGTGGTTCTACCTGGCTTCTTCCTCCACCAAATACACCACTCCCTCAATAATTTGAACCTTGATAACTCGCAAACCTGCTTATGATGCGGAGTCAGGTGTGGATCCTAATTTTCAAACCAGAAAATACAAAAAGAGAACTATTTGTTGAACTTGAAGGAAATTATAGTAGAAATAGGTAACAGAAACTTTTGATATATTGCATATTTTATCATCAAAAACGGTAGACAGGACCTGGAAATTTAATCAACATTATGAAATATTAACTTTTAACAAGAAGTCATATAATATGCTACATTATCTTTTCAAATACTATTCTTTGTAAACTGCTATTAACAATATTCAGGGGAATTTTGATCCATGAAAATGTTCCTTACAACAAATGGAGGAAGTACTTTAATAAATAAATACCAATTAAATAATTTTTTATCAATTCATACTTGTGTTCTAGTTTTATATTTTAGTTCATTTTAAGTGTAATCATAATAAATGCAATGTATCCTCTTCTAATTAAACATAAAATGTGTAAATCTACTGTAACAGCCATGTCCATGAGTATTTTGCTGAGAACCTAAATGCCCACCATGTTTTGATATCAGATTAGTGGAAGTATTTGTTGTATTATTGCACTAAATAAAAAGATGGCCTCTGTATCTATCATCATGATAATTACATACTTGGAATAAAATAAAGCAGGTGGGAAAGAAATGTTAAAAGGCATACAAATCCTACATACTTTAGAAGCAGTCATATGTCAGGTAACTCATTCCATCAATCTAACACTAATACATTTTATAGAGTACATATCTAATTAAAACACCTTCAATTAACCTACTCAATCATAAATGTGATTAAAGATAGCAAGACAACCAAGCAAAAGGAGTACTTTGTAAAATAAAGAGCTTTGTTTCACAGATAAGGACTGCTTTTGGGGAAAAAAAGGTTTCAGAGAATTCTTGAATTTGCATATAGAGATATTCTCAAGTATGATAAGAAATTTCACTATTACTTTTGCAGTGAAATCATGGTATCAATATTTTACTAACTGAAAAAACAAAAATTGAGTTTTGACATAAATGATTGCCTCACAAATTAAATGTTGCATGTTTTTGATATAAAGGAATCTTGTTTGGTAGTGTATCAACAGTTAGTCTGGTTCCCTGCTTCATAGACTCAGTTTCATGAAATACTATTATGCATCCCTCCAGGAACCAGACTAATCAATGAAACAAAAAGCCATAATGTAATACATGAATGTCTTTGCTTACTGTATTTGGTTTTTGAAACCAGTTGCAATCATGTTATTGCTATTTGTTGGACATTTTGAAAATAAATGTGATATATAGATAATAACAAACAACTACTGATCACCAGAAAAAGGGCTTTATTGACAATTTTTTTTTACTCAATTATAAAACGAGGATTCAGTCATTAAATAGCCAAGTTCCCAGCACCAAACACCAATCCAGTGGTTTTCTGGATGTATAGCAGGTTTATTTGAGGGTCCCTCAATAACTTGCACCCTTGCTTATGGTGTGGTCTGTGTTACTGGACACCAATCTACTCGAATTATCGAGGGAAAGGTGTATACTGGACACCATGTATAGCCTATTATATATTGAAAAATGGCAATAAACCCATAAAAACTAAACCAAATCACTTTCATTTAGGAGCAACCAGACCATAGAATGAATGTTTGTGTAAAGTTTCATGACTTTGAAATTTGGATAGAACAGCAAACTTGTGCTAATGGACTGAAAGATGATGGATAATGAACAAAAGACCAATGCAGAAGCTTTTCTGGTATATGACCTGTAGAGCTGACAAAACAAAACAGGTAGAACATTTGTGTTAACTCCTTGCAGATTTTAATGATAACAAATGACAGATTTAAAACACTTGTGTTGACTTCTAAATTCCTTCAAGATTTTATGCCATCAAAAATGGCAGACTGGAAAGAAAACTTTAATCCTTGTTATATTTCATGCTATCTAATGAAATTTTTAATCCTTATTTATTTTATGCCATCAAATAAGAGATTTAACATCTGTATAAACCTTCAAAATTGTTTATAAATTTATTATTTCCAAATAACTGTTTGAACATTCATACAGACTTTTAAATTATTGTTGATCTTATGCTAGAAGATGACAGACTGAACAGCTATGTATAATTTTAAATTACTGTAGATCTTATACTGGAAGATGACAGACTAAAAAGTTATGTATAATTTTAAATTACTGTAGATTTTATACTGGAAAACTAGATTCAACAGTTGTGAGTAATCTTGTAGATTTTGTGTTTGTAACAACAGGTTATCCACTTGTACAAAATGACATGATGACCTGTACAGACCTTTAAATCCTGGGCATAGTTACATAGAAACAAAAGACAGATTGGATATTTGTGTAGACCATTATATTCCTTGTAATATCAAATGACAAATTATACATCAAAAAGACAGCTTTAACACTGCTGATGACTTGAAATACTTTACTTCATGCTGACAAACATGTTGAACTTATGCGTTGATTTTAAATCTTTTGTTGATTTCATGCCTTGTGACAACATCCATGTAACTGAATGTTTTCTAAAAGCAAGTCAACAACAGTACATACTTTTAAATTCCTTGATGATTTCATGCCTTGTGACAGATCCCTGCCTCTTTAGTTTTTTCTAATTAAACTTTTCTAAGTAAACTTTTATGCTGTCTTTTAAATACCTTGTAGATTTTGTTTGCATTTTTTACTTGAGAACAATATAAGCTTGGAAAATACATTGCCTACCCAATTTACATAAGTGGAAAAACATATTTAAAAGCATCAATAACAAGAAGAGTAAGTTGCCTGACAGATTTCTCTGAAAGGTTTCTCTGAAACCTTTTTTTCCCAAAAGCAGTCAGTTGCCAGTAGTTTTTGAGAAGTTGAAGATGGTAAAAATATATATTACACATCCAATTTCTTGCAGAGAATTGCCAATAATCTGTTCAAAGTGCCATTAAAAACCAACCAACCAACTCAATAAATATAAGAGTTTAAAAATTTCATGTTCTGTAATAAACATAACATGTTTACTGCTGTTTTGCACACCAACCTCTTTCATCTCACAAGACAGCTCAAGCCTTTTTCTTAATGATGCATTACCAAATGTTTTTTTTTTCTTAACTCCTACACATATGTACCAAAGCGGTCATTAGATTTGTAACACAGGTACCATCATCAACGGAAGAGTGATACTGATGTCTTGCAATGTGAAAACAGGGTCCATAAAAATATCTTACCAGCTAGCTCTAATCTTTTTTCTTGCAGCTTGACACTGAGTTGTCGCTTCTTTTCTTTACGTCGACTATCACTTTTTAGTACAGGTCGGTCTGCAAAGCGATACTTGACCTCGGTCTCACTAAAACCTACAAGTGATAGCAAAGTTTAAACAAATATTCTAGTCAAAATGTATCAAAATCATTATTTATTTCCAAAAAAAATGACTGATATCATAAGGCATATTTAAATCAGATCAAGCTCTGTAGCAATTATCTAGATCATACCTGTCAGTGCATCATGAGTGGAAGACCTGGGTCCATGTTGTACTGAAATGGATCTCATTAATACATAAATATATATGGTAATAATTAAAAATAAAAACTGAAACCAATCAATTCTGCTAACAATTAGACTCCCCTGCACATCATTGTCATCTAACTTATTATTCAAAACCTCTTTTTATTTTAATAGATAAGAATGCAGGCTGACAAGATTTTCTACTCCACAGTTAATGCATGTATTGTGGATAAAACTACAATTTGCACACACTGTGGTAAATAAACTAGAAATAAATCTTATCATTTTTAACCTTGCATGCATTTGAAGCATTAGTCTTTTGTACAATTTGTTACATCAACATAATACTTGATTACTGTTGTCACTGACATATGTCCTCCACTGTCAATAACAGATAGTTACTGTGTAAATAACATAGGCCCACAGGACTTTCAAAACCTTGAAACTGTTCCAGTCATGCACAAAGCCATAAAGGCAACATGAAATAAATCTTCAATGTGATTTTATGTCAATATTATAACTGTATACAGAAGAGTCTATCATTGAGTATAGATGGAATTTTTTTCATTTAAGAATTGGAATTCATAATATATAAATGAACTGTTATTGGTTGGTAGATCATAACTGTTCTTCATAAATGATTAAATTCTCAATAATTATAAAATATGTCATACTTTTTTATATTTACAATTTCACATTTATAACAATGGACTCTACCAGTTTGTATTCTCAATGTTACCATTTTACATTTATAATAATGAACTCTACCACATATTTTTGTTTCTCCAAATTTATCTCCTGTAAGGTGCATATGAGTGAACATATGTCTGTCATGTTGGTGTCAGTAGTGTAACTCATTCTGGAAAAACCTTCCAGGAGATTATTTTCCTTTCACCTCTGACAGATTTTCTTAAAATATACAATTATAATTGGCAGGGTCTGCAAGTCAAGTGCATGATCAAAGCATTGATAAAAATCCTGGACCAAAATCTAAACACTCTATTATGCAACTTATGTTTCACTTCCCACTAACATTGGCACAACAATAACATTAGCTTCCATTAAGCCATCTTGAAAACTACCTGACAAAATTATGCAGACCTGGTCATTTAATACATATAAAGTGACAGGAAAAAATTGAAGCAACTTCTGCCCATGTAACAAATGTAAATAAAAAATTAATCAGAAAAAAATCCTTTGTTTAATGATTATCTTCATCTGAATTGTAATGATTTTGTGTCTAGGCAAATTTTTCAAATTATATTTTTGCTGATCCAGGGTAAAATGGAAGTGTTCTGCACTTGAAAAATCTTAACTGTCCTGGGAAAAAGGCATCAAATGTCAAATAAATGACAATGGTTGACTATAAAATTTATATCACAATTTACAATAAGAGAAAAGTTGCAGAAACATTTAATTTCATAAATGTACAATTTTGTAACTTCTGAAGTAATTTGAAAAACAAGAAAATGTGGAAATCAACTGCCATTGTGGACAGTGAAAATTCAATGGCAAAAATGGAGAGTGACAATTTCTTAGAATGGCTATGAAAAACAACAAAGTTTGCAAGAGATTGTGGATAATTAGAACAATATGCACCTGAAAAATCATCTCTGAAAGTTCAGCACTTACTGTATAAGTATCATTTCAAGAAATATTGAGTTTGCAAGACCCTGACAGTATCTGCTGCTACTATAAAAAAAAACTACTTAAGTGGGTGCCAGGAAAGAAGACATTTCAAAGCTAAAACATTCCAGAATAAAACATACAAGGCTCAGATAATTTCTGTACTTGGCCGACTGGTGAGGTCATTAAATGTAAACTAGTGATGAATGGAAACTTGAAATACTGATATGTTACCTTGAAACTAGGACCTACCCATAGGACCTACCCATAAGACCTACCCACCCCAATGTGGTCTGCAACAAACCTTCTATTACTATTGCCTAAATATATATCTGTATAAATGCCTTTGCAGACATCAACTGTTTGTATAAATGCCACTGTAGACATCAACTGCCTGTATCAATGTCTTGGCATAAAGAGGACAATCTTCTGTGAAAAATATAAAATATCCTTTGCATATTTAACATTGTTATGCAATCAGACGAGATAGTTTATTGCAGCTTACAATATCAATGAGTTATTGTTCTTCCATGTTGCTTGGAGACAGTTGAAGAAATCAGTCGATTATACACAACTTTCCATCCAATTCAAAATTAAATGCAGACAATGCTTTCTGTCACACATTATCAAGTCCAGTCCAGTAAGAAAGCTTTCTGTCACACACTGTCAAGTCCTGTTCAGTAAGAAAGCTTTCTGTCACACTTTAACAAGTCCTGTCCAGTAAGAAAGCTTTCTGTTGCACTTTATCAAGTCCTGTCCAGTAAGAAAGCTTTCTGTCGCACTTTGTCAAGTCCTGTCCAGTAAGAAAGCTTTGTCACACTTTATAAAATACTGTCCAGTAAGAAAGCTTTGTCACACTTTGTCAAGTCCTGTCCAGTAAGAAAGCTTTCTGTCACACTTTGTCAAGTACTGTCCAGTAAGAAAGCTTTGTCACACTTTGTCAAGACCTGTCCAGTAAGAAAGCTTTGTCACACTTTGTCAAGTCCTGTCCAGTAAGAAAGCTTTTTATCACACTTTGTCAAGTCCTGTCCAGTAAAAAAGCTTTCTATCACACTTTGTCAAGTCCTGTGCAGTAAGAAAGCTTTCTGTCACACTTTATAAAATACTGTCCAGTAAGAAAGCTTTGTCACACTTTGTCAAGTCCTGTCCAGTAAGAAAGCTTTCTGTCACACTTTGTCAAGTACTATCCAGTAAGAAGCTTTGTCACACTTTGTCAAGTCCTGTCCAGTAAGAAAGCTTTCTGTCACACTTTGTCAAGTCCTGTCCAGTAAGAAAGCTTTTTATCACACTTTGTCAAGTCCTGTCCAGTAAAAAAGCTTTCTATCACACTTTGTCAAGTCCTGTGCAGTAAGAAAGCTTTCTGTCACACTTTATAAAATCCTGTCCAGTAAGAAAGCTTTGTCACACTTTGTCAAGTCCTGTCCAGTAAGAAAGCTTTGTCACACTTTGTCAAGTCCTGTCCAGTAAGAAAGTTTTCTGTCACACTTTGTCAAGTCCTGTCCAGTAAGAAATCTTTCTGTCACACTTTGTCAAGTCCTGTCCAGTAAAAAAGCTTTTTATCACACTTTGTCAAGTCCTGTGCAGTAAGAAAGCTTTCTGTCACACTTTATCAAGTCCTATCCACTAAGAAAGTTTTTTGTCACACTTTGTCAAGTCCTGTGCAGTAAGAAATCTTTCTGTTACACTTTGTCAAGTCCTGTGCAGTAAGAAAGTTTTCTGTTGCACTTTATCAAGTCCTGTCCAGTAAGAAATCTTTCTGTCACACTTTGTCAAGATCTGTCCAGCAGTTTGTAACAAGCTACCTGTGCCTTATTCAATTCTTTGTCTCACTGTGAAGTTTTGTGTACTATCTTTATATCCTTTTCAAAGCATTTGCTGGCTGTAACAAGAGTTTACTATTGATTATGTTGGAATATCCAATATTGATATAAACACAGTTTACATAAATGTTGGAATATTCAATGTTGTTAGAAATGGAATTTACTTTAGATATCGGAATGTAAATGGAGATTACTGTAGATATCCGAATATCCAATAGTGTCATAAATGGAGTTTACTGTAGATATTGGAATGTCCAATATTGTTGTAAATAAAGTTTACCGTAGATATTGGAATGTCCAATACTGTTATAAATGGAGTTTACTGTTGATGTTGCATATTCAATAATGTTAAAACAGAGTTCACTGTAGATAACAGATGAATTAGAATATATGTGACAAGCTGAAAAGAAAGCTGACTTAAAGACCTCTATGGCAATGAAAGAAAGCAATCAGTTTTAGTCTATATGAACTGACAGCTAAATTAGTCCAGTGTAATTGACTCTGATTACTGTAATTTAGTTATCTTACCTTTGAAACTGGGAGCAGGAGGACCAGCAGCCACCTTTCGCACTAGTGGTTGTCGTTCCAGATTCTCAATTACATCCTGAGAATGAGGAACAACTTCATCATACTCATCATGAAGAAGATGACCAGGGGTCACCTCATCTCCTCTCATGGCCCCACCTACAGCTCCCCTTAGCTCATCCTTCCTTTCTGCAAGAGGAAATGGGGAAGGTGTAAATTCTAATGATGCTGACTGGAATGTTATGTATTCAAAACATTTTTCATGGTGTCAATGTGAGTACTTGCTGACAGGGTTATTTTGAAAGGGTCATAGTGCTCGCTGACAGGGTTATTTCTAATGGGTCATAGTGCTTGCTGACAGGGTTATTTTGAAAGGGTCATAGTGCTCCCTGACAGGGTTATTTCTAAAGGGTCATAGAGCTTGCTGACAGGGTTATTTCTAAAGGGTCATTGAGCTTGCTGACAGGGTTATTTTGAAAGGGTCATTGAGCTTGCTGACTGTCTTAGTGAGAATAACATTGAAGTGGACTGACTTTCAAAACAATAAATCAAGAATTTTACATTTTGTACAACTTTTCAATTGGGATAATAGTCTGATATCTGAGGACTCCAACAAAAAGCTCTTTGTGAGTAATTTATGATTCTAACTTGTCATTTTTTCAATTGCAAAATTTAACCCTGAAATCAGCCTTTCTTTGTATGGACCAAACTGATTGACATTTGTGGCGTTTTCAAGAATTTCTTTTTATAATGCATTTAAATCTACCCATTATAATACAAAATTTGGCATTATTGACTGCAACTAATAATGCTCCTAATGAAGCAGGTCAGTTCTTGAAATCCCTGTTCAAAATAGAGCTGATGCTCTGTCCTGCATGTCATAACAGGTGAGTAATGGTAGCAGGAGCTGTGATGACTTAATTAGCATGCCAGAACCAAAATTGAAAAGGTACAGGTTTCAATTCAACTATTCAATCAGCTTGGATCAACTAACATAGTGCTCACTGTACTCCAACTGCCTGGATCAACTTCCATAGTGTACACTGTACTCAAAAATGCCTGGACCAACTACCATAGTGAGCACTGTATTCCAACTGCCTGGATCAACTATCAGTGTGCACTGTACTAAAAAAAATGCCTGGATCAACTACCACAGTGTGTACTGTACTCAAAAATGCCTGGATCAACTACCATGGTGTGCACTGTATTCCAACTGCCTGTATCAACTACCATAGTGAGCACTGTATTCCAACTGCCTGGATCAACTATCACAGTGTGCACTACTAAAAAATGCCTGGATCAACTACCACAGTGTGTACTGTACTCAAAAATGCCTGGATCAACTACCATGGTGTGCACTGTATTCCAACTGCCTGTATCAACTACCATAGTGAGCACTGTATTCCAACTGCCTGGATCAACTATCACAGTGTGCACTGTACTAAAAAAAATTCTGGATCACTTACCATAGTGTGCACTGTACTCCAACTGCATGGGCTAAATGCAAGTCAGTTAGCATTAACACCTACAAGTGGCATAATGTTTTCTCCTCTAGTATACTCAGCTGATAGCCAAGCTACAATTGGGTTATCTCATATAATCATAATAGGGCTGCATAGCAGACTGGAATACTGAAATGTTTGGTTTTTTCCTATATTTTGTACATGGGGTTTATTTTGGCTCAAGAGTTGTCCATGATCACACATACACAACCAGTCTTTCAAAACACATCTGCCTTTTCATTCTGACATACCACTGTTGACCTAATGTGGCCATTGGCTGTTTGGTGAACACTCTTTTGCCAGGGACCATATGCTCACTTTTGTGAGACTTGTGTATATGTCATCCTCATAACTGTGTTAAGCTTTGTAGGAAACTTCTGTACAGCACAGTAATATTTATCTTTCCATTCCTGCTTAGACATCAATAATTGTGAAATACACTGTACTTCCAAACCATGCTTACATTCAGTCACACTGAACAAGACTGTTACAACTCAATGGTTTTAAACTTAGTAACAAAAAAGTGTGAAAAACCGAGTTTTCTCAAATTCAACAAATAATTTATTTCCCAAGAATACAAACTGAAAATTTAAAAAAAAACTTGACAGTATTGTGAATTAAATCCCAAACAGTTTTGAAACACAACACATAATATAAATTAAATATATAGCAAAGATTTTCACAAGAAGACCTGGATACAAACAATTTCAGTTACACATGTGACAAGCTTAGTTGTAGAGCATAAAATGCTAGTGAATGTGAATTTGCATGAATCATGGTTTATCAACATATACTTTTATACCATAGCAATAATAAGTATCAAAGGTGTACATGTATTGGTAAACTTGTCTCCTAAATAGTGTATGTGTGTGTGTGTGTGTGTGTTTATTCCATAGGACAGTAATATACTCATGCTGTATTCCTTCAAACATTTTTACATCATTGTCATCCATGCTCCTTATGATGCTAGATTAAACTTTCAAAGTATTAGATTTTGATGTCATTGTTATCTTAATGATGTCATAGATTTTGATGTCATTGTTATCTTAATGATGTCATAGATTTTGATGTCATTGTTATCTTAATGATGTCATAGATTTTGACGTCATTGTTATCTTAATGATGTCATAGATTTTGACGTCATTGTTATCGTAATGATGTCATAGATTTTGATGTCATTGTTATCTTAATGTCATAGATTTTGATGTCATTGTTATCTTAATGATGTCATAGATTTTGATGTCATTGTTATCTTAATGATGTCATAGATTTTGATGTCATTGTTATCTTAATGATGTCATAGATTTTGATGTCATTGTTATCTTAATGATGTCAGATTTTGATGTCATTGTTATCTTAATAATGTCATAGATTTTGATGTCATTGTTATCTTAATGATGTCATAGATTTTGATGTCATTGTTATCTTAATGATGTCATAGATTTTGATGTCATTATTATCTTAATGATGTCACAGATTTTGACGTCATTGTTATCTTAATGATGTCATAGATTTTGATGTCATTGTTATCTTAATGATGTCATCATTCTAAAGGTGAGATATAAACCACCTTTACACAAAAGACATTTCCAAGACTGATTTAACTATAAAACAAACATCCAATAAAATGGACAGGAATACAAGCTGCAAATACCTTTAACAGCATGTCATCTACATATACCAATGTACTAACACATTGTGTGGTACTAATACTTTATGTGGTCCATACATTAGGTGGTTCATACATTAACTTTAATTCTTCATCAGTCTTGACTAATTAGTTTGAACTATTAAGTTTTGGTTGTAGAGTGTTTATAAACTGACCTTTTCTTCTCTTAAATATTCTTTAATAGTAAAATAATTTATATAAGGAGAGGACTTTGAAGTTTGGATCTGAACAGTTCAACAGAACTTCTGTTCTTGTTTGGGGTATACTGCCATTCATTTTCCTGGATCTGAACAGTTCAACAGAACTTCTGTTCTTGTTTGGTGTGTACTGCCATTCATTTTCCTAGTTTATTTTTCATTGGACACACACTAAATGCTCCACACTTCACACACACAATTCAATAAATCACATTTTTAAAATATCAATTCATGTCTTGCTTAACTTTAAATATTTTACCACTTCTCTTTTAAGATTCAAACTGGCTTTCATGCACATAACCAACAGTATCATTATATGAAAACTGAAACAACAATTGTATTATTCCAATATATTCATATTTAAAGCCAATTAATGATCTTTTGTACCTCAGATTGCCCTTCGGGTACTTTTTCCCAACCTACATCTCTCCACAAATCTGCTACCAAGTTAAACCTATTAAAGCTTCCTTATTTTAGTTTTGGGGTACGGTTCACAGGATAACAGATATTGATAACAAAGGAGGTCAGTGACTACATGTATATACAATATACCTGGACTTACTTGGGTAAGACAATCAAGTGTAAAACTCAACCAAACAGCTAGCATTCAAAAGCAACAGAAACTGCATATTATCAAAAAGAGAAAGGTACTCTTATCAAAGGCTGGACTAAGCCTCATTCAAAGTGTTACTTTATAAACAGGGGCAATACTAAGCAATCAAATCTGGTTGACCTTATAAAATCAATTATATGGAAAATTTATCTTCAGAACATTTGGTAGTAAAATGGGCTTACAAGTGTACAATATACACTGGACAATGGACACCCAAGGCTACTGGCTCCAACAGCAACAGTTGCCCTTAATCAGACCTCACATAATGTGCCCACATATCAGGGTTTATGTAGTTTGTTCTCTGAATCAATCCTAGATAACTGCATAGATCTATTTATGCTTGTACACTATATTACAGTAGGTCAGGGTCTATACAGTTTGCATTCAGAAAAAAAAACTTATGCCTGTATTAATTTCTGATAATTTCTTAGCATTCTCAGATTTTCTCAAGTTTCAATGCATTTGCTTGCTTACCTTTATAAAAAGTTAATTTGCTAATTTTCAGTTTTAACTTCAGTAGTTGAAATGTTGATGTTTACAATCTCTGGATGGGGTGTTTGAGATGAGTTATCTAGATGCATGTTGTTGGTAATAATGAACCACAAAGTAAACATAAATTTCTTGTAGCAGGAAAACTTCATCATAAAAGAGGGGTGCCAAAGAACCACCATAAATGTACACTACAAACTTGTTAATTTACTAAATTTTCATAATTATCAGCTACACTTGTTGGAAATCCTTGCAGAAAAACTTGTTATAGCCAAAATGTCTTCTACTTCTAATGACTTACATAATGGTATGCTTGGATGATCTACAGGGATTGCAATATTCAAGAGTACAATCATGCATGTAATATACTTGAAATTGGAACATTTGTCAACATTTCACTTACAAAATATAGCCAAAATTGTGATTTGGGCTTAAAGATCAGAAAGATCTCAGTTGTATAATAAATTCAGTGACTTTTGCATTAGCTTTCCAGGCAATGGCAATGCCAAATGGAAGGATGATAATATACATGCATGTTACTAGAAATACGAAACATACAATGTCAACACATAATGGTCATTAGAAAGCCTACTTCAAGCTTTCAAGTTCAATACTGTGAAGTTTAACTAGCCTTGGCAAGTCAGTGGCCTTTCTGAATCCTGTCTAATATAACTGAACTATATCTGTTTGTCTGCAACAAAACAGTGTTCATTCAACCAAATGACACTATGAATTTTATACAAAAGTAACCCTAACAATACAAGGTTAATTAGGCCGCCTGATCAAAGAATGTTAACTATTTGTAGTGTCCTGCTTGTTATTATTTATGTTTGCAAGCAAAGTGTATGGTTTGGTTTGGCAACCTATACAAAGGGCTTTGATTTCTGTCCTGTTTTCTTTACTCCAATGACTTTAGTAAATGTACTCTTGCTGTAATTTTCACTCCCCTGTTCAGTAATAATTAATGTTGGATTGGTGTGCAGAAATGCTGCCAGGATTTGATCTAAAGGGTGGGGGATATTCCACCTTGTCACCAAATTATGGGGGGAGCATAAAAAGGGGGTTGAGAATGCAACAGCTATAGTTATATATTTACCAAACACTTAAATACATGTCTCTTTTGTGCTCACTCTGTTAGATTAATACTGAAATCAAAAAACTCAAAACCTGTGTAGTATAATATTAATCTGTTTGTAAAAAATGTTTTGTACTAATAATAGCAGTCGAATTTATCAAGCAGGATATGCATAGCTAGCCTGAATAAATTGGGAAAACTGTTCTTTATTGTTGTGATGTACAATTTTACACAAAAGTACATTTTTTATTTTCACAACTTTAAACTAATTTGCAGGAGTTCACATGCATCACAGCTATCATTATTTGGTGATAAGCACATGGCTCTTTGGTTAGGGAACTGCTGCATGACAGCCAGGCAACAGGTGCCATTATATGTGGCACTGGTTTTAATTCCTGCAAGGAAGAAGCCAGGGAACATGTGCCATTTTATGTGGCAATGACTTTGATTCCTGCCAGGAAGAAATTTTAACTGTCTAATCTGTTTGAGAAATGGTACCTGTTGCCTGGCTTCTCCCAAGCAGGAATCTGACAGTGTACTAAAATATGACTACAAATGACAGTATCTCAGAACATAAATAACAATGACATTGTCCTAAAATATGGTTATCAATTATGACTACCACTGAAGGTGTACTAAAATATGACTACCAATAAATAAACACTAAAATGTTAAATAATTATATTTGGAAAATTGTAAATCATGAGGGCACAGTGGCTGGTGCATGCAGACAAGAGGATGAGTAGTTGAGGAAAAATTCAAAATTCTCTAACATTTTTATGTGAAATCATGCCATAATATGACATTATAAGCATTAAAAAAAACAATAAAACACACCACTCCCTCACTGTAACAATTTTTGTTTTAAGACAGGTATGGTCATGAATCCCAAATCATTAAGTGGTATTACTTCATTATAAAGCAGTCTCATTATAAGGAGTTAAACCCTATTCCTCTCACATTAAATCCACTGAGAGTGGAACAAAGCAGAGATAAAGTGATATTTACCCAACTTGTGCATACCTCTTTATGAGTGAACCTTGACTTAAGAGCATATCAGCCAGTGTCCACTGACAGTGAAATACATTCTTGTCAAATGTGTAGACTTTCACACCATGACACAGAAGAATTTTGATGTGCACTTCAAGAAATTGTATGATGATGTACCAATCAGAGAAATTAGTGGGTTTTAGAGAGAATGTGGTTGGTATAATACATTTTTATCAGCTGTCTGTAACAGAATTCTAAGTTGTACTGTCATCCTTTATCTTATAATCATGTTTACATTTAGCTTACACATCATGTTTAAATTTATTTTGAAAGGTTTATGGTCTTAAAGTTTGTGTGCAATTCTTCCCTTTTCCCTGTTTTTGAATGTGATCTTTAGATGGTGCCATACAACCAACATTAAGAGATGGTGTTATAAAACACTACTATATAAATAACTACAAACAAGATAGACCTTGTTTTTCTATCAAATAAACCATGAGGGTCCGTGTTATTTGTCTTACTGATCACACACACAGTAGGGCTCCAAATGATGGGTTATAATAAGTAATGCACATGTTTATGGCATATCTTGTCAATGATATGCCATGTAATATTTAATGAAATTTTTCACTAATACACAGATTTTTGCCTAGTTTAATGCAAATGCCATTATCTGGTAAGAGACAAGTCCAAAACAACCAAGTACATGGTTACTTTCAACAAATGAAAAAAGATTGTATTAATTTGTTTTTAAATTTACTTTCTGTCATTTTTGTACTACTTATTTGGACCAAACAATGTAAACAATTAAAAGTCACCAATTAACTATAGCATAATACAGTAGTTGTGTACATACTTGTATATCTATAAGATCAGAAAAAAGCAGAATCCAAATGGCTAGCAATTTACAAGCCATAAAAAAGCTAATTATTTAAATGAGACTACATCATGAGCCACAAGCTGACACCTTACAATCATCATCTAATCTTCATTGATTCCTGCCAATCTCATTAACAGATTTTCTATCAAAGTGAATGGCTTCATGGGATTTTTAATTTAGCAAACAGAAAATCTAAATCAATCCATAACCTAAAGTGTGATCTGACTGCTGATTTCTGTTCAGGAAAGTTCTAATCAAAGACAGATCATTTGGGAGTTTTGATTGCAAACCTGGACACCTCTGGTGAAGGTAAAAGCTGTCAACATCTATATCACCTAGCATGAATGTCAATGAGAAAAAAAGAGCTCAGTAAATGGAATTCTATCCAGTATTAATCCTTTTGGTGCTGAATGCAGTTGTGCTACTAACCAAATGCTTGGTCTGAGATTTCTTTGTATATATTTTTGACTCACCCTTTAAACTTTGGGGGTCACAGGTTTTATCCCCAGCCGAGTCATACAAAAGACTTACAAAAATGGTACTAACAGCTGCCTCAAATGGTGTTCAGCATTATGAGGTTAGTGTTAGAACTGGTCAGCCTTGTCTCAGGATCATGTGACTGCATGGAACATCATCCTACATGTCTGTGGCATGATGTCCCAATGCTAGACATCACTATAAACTACCATGCTGCAAACAGTGAAGCAATATGACTGAAAAATGGTTAAAGCTATGTTAAAAATTCGAATAACATGCACACAAATATGCCCATAAAACACAAATACGCCCATAAAACTTAGTATTACATTGTTGAGCTAGTATTGTCCTAATCACAAGAAACATTTCTTGCACACCAGGCTGTGTTGTAATCATGAAAGTTACAATTGTTCTGAGCACAAAAAATGAATCCATGCTCACTTTTATATTAATTTGATATTTTTAAGAACATTTGGTCATAAGTTTAAAATCAAGAAAAGTGTGTTGTCTTATTGCCTGTTATTTCTAAAATATACATAAAACTGCATTATCTTGTATGTTATTTCTATCTACATAAAATTGTATAATCTTGTCTGTTTTTTAACCTAAATAATCAGTCACATTAACCAAAAACATGTCCCACAAACTGTATCCTGAAGGTCAACTGAAATGAAGTAAGAAAAAAATTTACATCAAACTAAAATAATCACAAGTTGAGCAAGGTATGACATGTACATTGTGAACAGCACACATTTCAATAGCTGTCAGGTGTAACCTTATTGTACAGATCAGAAGAAAGGCCAAGTTTGGAATTGGTTTAACACAATTTTAGTTGCTATATACATTTACACATTTGGAACTTTTGTTGAACATGTTTTTGCACTCTTCATAGCTGAATATATCCATCTATAGATTGTTACATAGAAAAGTTGAAAAAGTCGTCATTAAATGTTATTAAAATAACAGCTGAAAAAGTTTTTTAAAACTTCGTGAACTGTTCTCTCTGTGAAAAATCACTGACTCCTCTAATTCAACTTTTGTTGAACATGTTTTTGCACTCTTCATAGCTGAATATATCCATCTATAGATTGTTACATAGAAAAGTTGAAAAAGTCGTCATTAAATGTTATTAAAAGTCATTAAATGTTATTAAAATAACAGCTGAAAACTTCGTGAACTGTTCTCTCTGTGAAGACTCCTCTAATTGAGACTCATAGAAAAGTGTTCATGAGGTTTTTCTGTGCACCACTCCCTGGACAATTCATGCCCTAATAATTTGCAAACCATTATAATGCAAGGTCAGGCATGCATCCCATTTTTTAAACCAGAAAATACCCTAATACAGATTCCTTTGTTGAACTTGAAGAAAATAGTGATCTAACTTAGTAATGGAAGCTTTGATATATTGTTTGTTTTATTGTTGGGCACGGTAGATAGAACCTGGACATTTTAATCAACATTGTGAAATATAACTTTAAAAAGAAGTCATTAAAATTTGTTACATTTTCTTTCCAAACAATATTATTAATACACCATAATTAATATTATTCAAGATAATATTGATCAATGAAAATGTCACGCCTAATGGAGGTAGTATCTTAATAATACCAAATATTTTTTTATCAATTAAAATATGTTGTAATCATTGTAAATGCATTGTGTCCTCTTGTAATTACATATTGAATGTGTCAATCTACTATAACAGCTATGTCTGCCAGGATTTTTTTTGAGAACCTAATTAAGTGTCTACCATGTTTTGATATCACACACTGGAAACATTTGTTATATCCTTGCACTAAAAAAAAATGCAGACCTCCTTTTCTATTATCACAATTATTGCATCTTATGAATTAAATAGAGGATGTAGAATAGACAATAAAGGCATACAAATCCTGCATGCTTAAGAACCATAATCCCCAATTGCATGTCAGGTAACTAGCTCATTTCAGTTGACCTTTTATTAACCTAATCAATCATAACTGTGATTAAAGATAGCAAGGCAAAATGAGTACTTCACAATATAAAATGTTTTGCTTCACAGATACAGACCATAGTGGGGAAAATCAGTTTAAAAGAATTTCTGAATTCAAGCATAGAGATATTCTCAAGGATGATAAGAAGTTATACTGTTACTTGCACTAAATTTACAGCATCAATATTTTACTAAATGAACAATTCAAAAATTGAGTTTTACTGTCTCATGAAATGTTGCATTTTTTTAATTTAAAAAAATCTTGTTTAGTAGTTTTTCAACATTTAGACTGGTTCCCTGCTTCAAAGACTCTTTGTTTCACAAAATACTATTATATACCTTTCTGGGAACCAGATTAATAAAAAAAACAAAATACCATGATGTAATAACTTTTTGTGTGCCATTTTGGTTGTTGAAACCAGCTGGATTCATGTCATTGATTTTTCAGTTGCTGGACATTTTGAAAATAAATATCATTTAAACACAATAATGAACAACATCATCAAAACAACAGCTTTAGTGACTATTATTCTCAATGCTATTATAAAACAAGAATTTAGTCATTAAACAGCCCAGTTCCTCACCTCCCACTTCTTGGTTCTCCTTTATGTCTAGCAGATTATTTAAGGGTTCTGATGTAAATCACACATTCCTTTATCAATGTTTTTGGACCCTGATGTGCTTGAGTTATCAAGGGAAAGGTATAATTCATGACATCATATTGTTTTAGGTGACAAAAAGCCCTGTGGTTAATTGACAGCAAGTCAGCAACAAAAAGCCTGCCAGTGGCCCATTTAAGGCATCATAAATCATTAATTATTTAACAAGGTTTCTTACGTTTTGTTGACTTCCTCATTTTTTCACAGGACTGTTATTGCACTCATTAAAACTGTTATAAGCATTTTCCTTTGTCATATTTCATTTCAAACAGAAGTTCAAATCATGTCATATTACATCAAATTTCTCACACAGTGCATTGCACTACACTACATGCAGGCAATAATTGATGTAACATATACAGGGACACAACATAATGATTATATCATTTTACATCCAATCCCTCTCCAATAGAACTACACTAGATGATGTAACATATACAGTGACACAACATAATGATTACATCATTTTACACTGAATGTCTCTCCTAGTAAATAGAACTACACAACAGCAGGCAATAATTGATCTAACATATACAATGACAAGGTAATGATTGCATAAGTTTACATGTACATTGAATCTCCCTCCAAGTACATAGCACTACACTACACATGGGCAATAATCCATGTAACTTCTATAGTAACATGATTTAATGATTTCATCATTTTATATCAAATCTCTCTCAAAGTAAATGGCACTACACTACATGCAGACAATAATCAATGTAACATATACAGTGATACAACATAATGATTACATTATTTTACATTGAATCTCCCTCATTTCAATGATAGTCTGGAAGAAATTTTCATTCTTTCTTCTGATCATTATTCTTTTGTTTTAATTTTTCCTATGGTCACTATTTTACTTTAAAAATGCTTTAATCCCAATCTGCTTCTTCCATCATACAAATTAACAGTTGTCTCTCATGCTGACATACATAACAATTAACAGTTGTCTCTCATGCTGACATACATAACAATTAACAGATGTTCCTCATACACAAAAACATAATAGTTATTAGTTGTCACTCATACTAACATATATAACAATTAACAGTTGTCTCTCATACCAACATACCTAACAATTAACAGTTGTCACTCATAGGGACATTCACAACAATTAACAGTTGTCTCTCATACCAACATACCTATCAATTAACAGTTGTCACTCATATGGACATTCACAACAATTAACAGTTGTCTCTCATACCAACATACCTAACAATTAACAGTTGTCACTCATATGGACATTCACAACAATTAACAGTTGTCTCTCATACCAACATACCTATCAATTAACAGTTGTCACTCATATGGACATTCACAACAATTAACAGTTGTCTCTCATACCAACATACCTAACAATTAACAGTTGTCTCTCATGCACAGATCATATGGTATGACTAATGCCAATTATGTACTGTGATGTGTCTGTGTTACTTTGATTTTCATAGAACTGCAATTATATTTTTTAAAATTCTGTTGTCTGAAGATACGCTATTGAATACAATTGATGAGTGAAGCATCAATTCATGTATTAGTACATTATCTCCTTTTGTGGTCAGTACTTGTAATGGATAAAGACAAAAGTTGTTAATCTTGTAATTTAAGCCAATGAATGTTTATTCTCAATTTTGAAATAGATTTTTAATTTTAAATGCTGTGCCTACTTTGTTTTTTCTTGTAACAACATCACCCTTCCTTCTACAAGCTAAGTTTACACAGTGTATTGGAAATCTGCCCAATTAATCTTGCATACTTAAACTATTAGCTGAGTTGACTACAATTGTTTTCGAAAATTGAAAAGTAGCTACCTGCAAAAAAGTGTGTTTATGGCATACAATGTGTTTGCTATGTTCAAAAGTGCATCCATGTTACATTAAGAGATTATTACCTTGAAGAGTGTGTCCATGGCATGTGAGAAATTATTACCTTCAAAAGTGTATCCATGGCATGTGAGAGATTATTACCTTTAAAAGTGTATCCATGGCATGTGAGAGATTATTACCTTTAAAAGTGTATCCATGGCATGTGAGATTATTACCTTCAATAAGCTTTGAAATAGTGCATTCCATGAGCTTGCTAATCAATAAAGACAACTATAAAACATCATTCTACTGTTCAGAAATCTTATTTTTTACTTATCATTTGTTCAACTTGTTTAATGAAGTAATAATGATTTAACCTTGAGTTAATCTACCTTAAGAAGAAGTAGCATATCTCTTACCCCTTGATTGGCAATGGGCCAAATCTATATCTAAATTTCAAAGACTGCTAATTACATATTTAATAACTTGAATAAGGGTACTATTGTTGAAATGAATATATCTGAATATTATTAAATTATTCAAGTTATCAGGTTTATCATTTTATATTTTAATAACTTTACATAAAACAATATGATTCCAGTTACATGCTGATGTGTTTTGATCTAATAGTTGATAGGGAGAACTGACTAGTTTCACAATTGCAAACAATTATGTTCATGCCAGTTACTGCATTATCTCACTAATCAACAATGAGGCTTGGACTGTATACTTCATATTATAAGTTACAAAATCCAAGGTTTACAGGTTCAATATCCACCTAGACCTGCCCAGGTGTGCTGCCTCTTCAATATCTACCTAAGCCTGTCCAGGTAGACTGCATTTTCAATATCTACCTAAGCCTGTCCAGGTAGACTGCCTTTTTAAGCCTGGACAGGTAGACTGCCTTTTCAATATCTACCTAAGCTTGTCCAGGTAGACTGCCTTTTCAATATCCACCTAAGCCTATCCAGGTAGACTGCCTTTTCAATATCTACCTAGGCTTGTCCAGGTGTGCTGCCTTTTCAATATCTACCTAGGCTTGTCCAGGTGTGCTGCCTTTTCAATATCTCTTAAGCCTGTCCAGGTAGACTGCCTTTTCAATATCTACCTAAGCCTGTCCAGGTAGACTGCCTCAGCTTGACCTTGTTGGTGAAGACAATTGCCTACCTTTTTCTCAGCACAATACAGCTCTCTGCCAATATGATTCCTGTTTGTAATGAATTTCTCTACATAATGTAGTACCACTATGGACCCCGTGCCATAAAATAAAACCATTGTATAGATTATCAAATTGATGACAATATATGTAGAAAGAAATTAACATAAAACTAAGCATGATATCATATTTTCGTTTAAAACTATTTTTATTTGACAGAAATTGTATCGTTCCAGTAATACCATGGTTCACAACAAATGACATTCATGGTATACAGTGGTTCAGTTTATAACACTATTTTCACCATGCCATACAATTCAACACATAATGTAGTTGGTGGTAAATGCCACATTAAAGCTAGGACCAGTGTGTTGAAAGTTTCAACAAAAACCAACAAACCAACTTAAGAAAGGCGCTTATGACCCAATCTGACAGGAGTCCTTGTTTATATAATGCTACCGAAATTTGAAAGCCCAAAGTCATACAGCAGACGTAACTCAGTAAAATTTGTTGGGAAATGGTATAACTTTAACATAACTTTGACCTTAATAATTAAGAGCTAGACATTCCTAAGTTTAATTTAAACTAAGTTTATGATGATGTGATATGAAAACACCAGTTCACAATGGTAATAAAACACACACACACACACACACACACACATACATACATACATACATACATACATACATACATACATACATACATACATACATACATACATACATACATACATACATACATACATACATACATACATACAGGGATATATATGGCATGGATAAAAAGGTGATAAATAGTTTTGTGAAAGTAAACTAACATTCAGAAAGTTTATTTCAAGTCCAAACTAATGCTCAAAAGATCTATAACCTCCTGGCCTGGAAAAGACAGATCATTTAATATTAATCTTAAGTTGGTGACCCCTCCCCCCAAAAAACAAAAAAAATACATATACCCTGAAAGCAATGCGGTTGATCAAGAAAACCAAATAAATACCCAATGCATGATGAATAGCAACAAAAAAATTGAAGTCTTGACCTCCTTAGATGTATTTACAGTAATCATACCTCTCTTCTCAATACAAACAAAATATCTAAACTCTGTCCACATTTTCAAGAAATAAGAACAAATGGACTTCAAACTTTGGTACAGCAAATATTTGCCAAGGGTAAATTGTCCAACCCTAGAATGTGATACAGCTTGCAAGATGAAAGCCATGACTTTAATCATCAGTTATCCTTGTGTTCTTCTAATCAGGCTGTAACCCACCTGTATTAAAGCTTAAATACTTCCCAGAATTGCAATGAAGTTAACGGACAAGTAACACATCTCATACCCTGCAATATCAATTCAATTGTCATGTTAAATTAATTCTAATATCTACTGACTTTGAAATGTCCAAAGGGTGATAAAATGATATACAGTCCCCAAATGATCTATAACAAGACCAAAGAACTGCCAACATAGGTTCTTTCTGTCATAAAAGGTTTAATATTGTCTGCAAATGAAATGCTGTACTTCAAAGGAACAATAAACTCCATTACCTCAAGCAACAGTATCACTCCATAGTAAATTATTATAAATCTTGAGAAAAGAAAAAAAACAATGTTATTTAATCTATTGTTTGTTAAGTTTTACTTCATTTAATCAATTTATTAAATAGACAAAAGGACTATCCACAAATTGGATTTGGTCTGCCAACAACACCTTATATTACTGACCTTAGATAAACTATTTAGCATATGCACATGGTAAACAGTATTATTTTGGTTCTCTGATGTAAAACCCACCTGAATTGGTCAGAAAATTTGGATTAGAAATGACCTTTTGAGCTTATGGGCTATGCCCTCTTGAACTGAAACAATGGAATTTACCTTTTGAACATATGGGTCATGTGGGTTTGATATAATACATTGGAATTAACCTTTAGCATCTGAAATAAATTGTTATCTTATGTTTTAAATGCATGCCATCTGAGATATTTGACTAACTGGTTCCAAAACTGATAGATTGAGTATTTTGTGATCTGTTTCTAAGTGCAATCAAAGGAATCTGATATAAAACTTAAAATCCAAACCATTTTTTTCTGCATACCTCTTCCTGTGACACTGACCTTTTTATCATAACATCCTCTTTGCTGTACATATATAAGGACAACTTTAATGTCTGGGAACACTAACCATTTAACTTTCAAAGGAAAAACAACAATTAAAAACTTATAACATCAATGTCATGACTCTGGACTTGAAAGGTAAAAGGTCAAGGTCACAGACTGCAAGCAAAAAATATTGCATCAATGTTACTTCACAGTAATTATATGTTAACAAGAACAAGTCAAATATTTTACTAAAAAGACTCCCTAATTTAGCTAAAAGATTGTCAAACTGAAAGATTTTAAAGGGCTAAATACACCTGTACTTTAGAAACAGTATGCAAATATGCAAATGCATCACCAATCTTCAGACATAATTGCCATTTCACAGGAATCAAACTTGATCTTGACTAATAAAATGCTAAGAGAGTGTTTATTTATGTTGGTTTTAATGGCACTTTTAACACATTGGTGGCTATAGCATGCCTAGAAAATGGTAGCAGAGAGATTGTACCAAGAACACACTGAAGCAACCAATCAGACTAATCTATGCATGAACCCACAAACTTTGAATTATGAGTGTGATGTTGTACCAACTAAGCAACATGATTCATCTTCTATCAAATCTTGTAGTATGCTTCCACAGTCACTGTTCTATTTACTAATATACACAAAAACATTACACTGTATCTTCTGCATGCTAATATTCCCAAATGTGAAAGAACCTACTTAACTATGTTACTTTAAAACTTAATTTGGTCTATATAAAAATTAATTTGGTCCATTTAAAACATAATTTGGTCCATTTAAAAACTGAGGAGATACTTCAAACACTGAAAATATCTCAAGCTCTGTATTCTTGCTTTCCCCCCTAAAAATATTGAGGAAGCTTAAATGAAATAATTTAGAAGACTGACAAAAATAAGTCAAATTAAAACTTCACATCCAAATTTGAGCAGTTAACAGTAATGTTGTCTTTTCCCAAGAAAGTTGCAGCTATGGATAATTTTGTGCCCAAAAATTAAGGAGTCATTAATAATACTGTGTCTGCCCCAAAATATAAGCACCAAGTTATAAAGCTCTTTCCTCCAAGAGTGAGCATTCAGTGATAATTCTATCTTTTCCAAACAGTAAGCAGTTATTACTAATGTTATCTCTGTGGAAAAAGTTAGCAATTATTGTAATGCTATCTCTGCCCAGAAAGTGAGCAGTTAATAATAATCCTCTCTGACAGTAAAATAAGTAGTAAGTGATCATGCTCAGTCTCTCTCCAAAATGTGAGCAGTTAATGATAATCAATCCAGCATTTCCACTTACCTGGACATGGAAAAAACTGGAGAAATAAACTAAAATTTCACCAATAATTAACTTTTATCTGTGTTTTAAAGACAAATTCATTTCACAATGACAACAACAAAAACAACAACAATAATAATCATGATTAATAATAATAATAATGACAACTTTATTTAAAGAGAGTGACACAGTTACAATGTTTCTTTGACTGCAAATTTACAATTATTTCTTGGGTTAAATTTGTTCAGTAAAACCTGCCTTCATAAACTGTAACCGCTTAAAAAGAAACACTTCTAAAAGAAATGTTTGTATGTCCATTTGGTGGTTTTCATATATTATTTACCTCTATATAAATGACTTCTATCCCTAAAGGACAGATAAATATGCACTGTACAGCAAGTTCTTGCATTTTATATCACATGCCAGTCCTTTATGCCATTCATTGTAACACATTTCATGTTAAAATGTCCATCATACAACCTATAAAACACCCTTTTATAAGATCATATTTCAAGTCAAAAGGTTCATTATTATAACACGTTTTCTGTCTTCATTACAACACATTTCCTGTTATAGGGTTCATTACAACATATTTCCTGTTATAAGGCCTTTCATTATATCACATTTCCTGTTATAAGGCCTTTCATTATATCACATTTCCTGTTATAAGGCCCTTCATTACATCACATTTCCTGTAATAGTACCCTTCATTACATCACATTTCCTGTTATAAGGCCCTTCATTACATCACATTTCCTGTTATAGAGCCCTTCATTACAACATTTCCTGTTATAAGGCCTTTCATTATATCACATTTCCTGTTATAAGGCCTTTCATTATATCACATTTCCTGTTATAAGGCCTTTCATTACATCACATTTCCTGTTATAGAGCCCTTCATTACAATACATTTCCCGTTATAAGACACTTTATTACAACACATTTCCTGTTATAGGGCCCTTCATTACATCACATTTCCTGTTATAAGGCCCTTCATTACATCACATTTCCTGTTATAAGGCTCTTCATTACATCACATTTCCTGTTATAAGGCTCTTCATTACAACACATTTCCTGTTATAAGGCCTTTCATTACATCACATTTCCTGTTATACAGAGGCTTAGGTCCTGGAACTCCTTATAGTATATAATGCTAAAATTACAGGATTTATATTGGTAAAATGCACACTTTGAAAAATACCCAACCAGCCTATCTCACCATTTTTACTAACCAGGTGTTTTTGATCTCCTTCATTGCTGATTTGAAACTAACTGCATCAATGACTAAAATTACATATATTACTAAGCAAATAAACTTTATATGTTTATTTCATTGTTATTGCTTTCTACACATTCTCATCTTTCAAAAAATAAACTTGTGTCCATGTTAATATCATTACACAGCAGCATACTCCATAGCTGCATATAAAAAAATGAACAGCTTCGATACAACACTTATGATGGTTTCTTTATTATGACAAACTAAGATAAATAAACCTAAGACAAAATGTCAACCTTTGATACTCTTGGACAAAAGAACTAGATGTGGGACCAGAGAAGTGCAAAGACAGTTTGTCATCTGCTACTCTACTAAGTGGATCAATAAGGTAAATTATTAATAGTTATCTCTAAAATAATCAGTATCCACATAAACTAAAACTGATGACGAACTTGTACCAAACCTAAATATTATCCATGGCAAAAATGAAATCTTAAAAATACAGTAATATTTTGTGATAATGTAGCTTATGTGTACATTGTCATACTAGTGGTGTTTATTATTCCTTACTAAATAACATATCAGCAACAATGCTGATTAGTAATCATGAATAGGATATCACTTTGATGAACTTACACCATGCCTGACTTAGGACTCTGTAGTAGTAGTACTAATAACAACAACAACAACAACAACAACAATAATAATAATAATAATAATAGTAACAACAACAACAACAATAATAATAATAATAATAATAATAATAATAATAATAATAATAATAACAATAATAATAACAACAACAATAATAATAACAATAACAATAACAACAATAATAATAATAATAATAACAATAATAATAACAACAACAACAACAATAATAATAATAATAATAATAATAATAATAATAATAATAATAATAATAATAATAATAATAATAATAATGACCTTTATTTAGAGAGGGTAACACAATTAGCTAAGAACTAATCTGCCTTGAGACTCTCATACAAAGTAATTTGTTTTAGTTGTATCACTGAAGCCACTGGATATATTAGTTTTGAAGGAAGTAAATAGAGTGGGCATTTTTAATCTCAACTGGAATACTCTTCCAGAGCAAAGTTCCAGATTATTGGAAACTTTTTAAATTAAGTCCTTATTTGGTTTGGGAATTTAATACTGTGGGGAAGATATGGATCACAGGTGGGGAGTACTGCCAGGTAGCATATTACTGGAATAGTGATTGTAAATATTCTAGAGCACTATTATTAGATATACTGTACAATAATTTGGCTTATGTCAAATGGATTTGGTCTTTCATAGGTAATATTTTTAACTTACCAGCTAAATTTTCCTTGCTTTCTTTCTGTATTGATATAAGCCCAAATTTTCTTTTTTGAAGATGTGCCAACTTTGCCATGTTTTTATCATTTGAATTACCCCATACTGTATTACAGTAGTCTAAATAGGGTTGTATGTAACTGTTATAAAATAGTTTTCTGGGCCTTTCTATGAGAAAGTGTCTTATCCTACTGAGAAGCCAAAACTTTGAATTAACTCTTTTACTAACATGTTTGATATGTTCAGTCCATGATAAGTTATTATCTGCCAAAACACCAAGTAGTCTATCATGACAGACCATTTGCAAATTTGTATCCTTCAAATTGTCAGACATAGTTCATCACTATCAAGCTTTGTTCTTTTTTGCTGTGTTGATATAAGTAATATTTTAGTTTTAACAATATTTACCACCATGCCATTGCATGCACACAAGTTTTCTAGTCTGTTTTGGGTATTCTGTAAAGAAACTGAGTTCTTGCTTTGTGTTTTGGATGTCTGACAATGTTGTGTCATCTGCATAGAGATCTGTAGATTATATTGAGTCCCTTAGTACAAGTGGTAGGTCATTAATACATAAAATAAACAGTAGCAGACCCAGAACTGAAAGATCTTTTTTAGACAGGCCAAGCTGAGTCTGTTTAATTGCAGCAATTAGAAATGTATCAATTGTTTTGTTTTTTTTTGTTTTTTTAAATTAATGCAGTTTATAATAATTCAGTCAAAACAGTGTTTTTTTATTCACTAAGAGCTGAAAACACAGTAGACTGCCACTATTTGTATTTGTTAAAACTGGTATCCAACCATATGTTGTGCTCAATACACAAAAAAGCTTGTAAGATCTACACTAATGATGGTTTAGATTGAGAGCAATCACATTAAATAAATGTACATTTCAACAGATTCTTTTGCCTCACTAGGCCTCAGCATTAAGAGGTTAATGTTAGGACTGGTTGGTCTGTGTCAGGATAATGTGACTGGGTGGGAATCATGTTACATGTCTGTGGCATGATGCCTCAATGCTAGACATCACTATAAACTGCCACACTGCAGACACTGTAGTGACATGACTGAAAAAGTTTTAAAGCTATGTTCAAAATCCATTTGATAATTTGTTGTAACTGTTGACCAATCAAATGTCATGATTGGCTACATTTTGTAGAGTATACTTGCTTAACTTGTCATTGTGCCTTAAGGTTTGAACAAAAGATCAGCAATGTTTAAATAAAAGAATGATGAAAACTGTATTTATCTGACATTCTTCACAAGACATTTTGCAATAATTAAAGATAAGTGCTCACAATGGCATAGAAATAACATGACATAAAGCTATTTCATTAAAGTGACGTGGGATGAGATGTCTACATGAAAGTAAGGGCAACTGCGGAGTATGAGATTTCCCATGCTACTTAAATTTTTATCTAAATAAAGAAATTAAATCTGTATCACAACAGTTCAATGCACAGATCATTTCAAAAATATTTTTGCAATTTAATTTGCATTGCCCTACAAAATACTGATAAGTTTCATTAATATAATGGCTGATTCTAGGGATATGGAAAAAAGCCTGGCTGATTCCAATGCATACCCCTTTGTGTCGGCTTAAAGACTATGGGCATATCAGGCAAAAACTATAATAAAGATGAGTAAATTTTCACAATTAATTTTCTTGCCATGTTAGCCAGATGATTCATTAAAAAATAAATGTACGAGAAGGGCTTTCATTACGACTGAAAACAAATGACATTATGACAACAATATCGGTTCCTAATATCACTGTAATTTAAATGATTTAAGGTTGAAGTACAATCTGTACTAAACAAAGAAAAACATGCCAACTTCCCCATTCCTGATCTAGTATGGAAAATTCTGTTAAGAAACCTGCAAATTTTCAAAAGGTGATATAACGATTATTATATTTATACTGCACATAAAATTTAAAGTCTTACCTCCCACCTGTCTTGCTTCAGAGTATTCCAAAATGTAATGTTAAACCAGACCCCCCTCCCAAATTTTGTCTTGTTTTTCAGTGTTTCAATGTTTAATGTAAAGATCTCTAACTGTCTCATTTTTGAGCATTCAATATGTAATATAAAGTCAGACCCCTATTTTTGTCTTGTTTCCAGTGTTTCCATGTGCAATATAAAGCCAGACCCCCAACTTTGTCTTGTTCTGAGTGTTTCCATGTGCAATGTAAAGTCAGACTGCTAACTTTGTCTTGTTCGGAGTGTTTCAATGTGAAATGTAAAGCCAGACCCCCAACTCTTCACTTGTTGCAAGTGTTTCAATGTGGCATGTACAGTACAGGTAGCTTACATGCATGTCATGTCCGGTCAGACAACTCTCCTACTATTTAAAACTAAGTGACCTGGGAATAAGGGATCTGTGGCTGGACTGGCTGTAATGAAGACTATCTTAAAAGTGCAGAATAATTTCTTTGATCTCCAGAGGAAAGAAAGGTTGGGTGGATATTGATGGTGTTATAGGTGTATATTCATGTTGATTTGTGGAATGAAGGACTGAAACATGAAAAGGTTAGGTGGGTGTTCATGGTGTTGTACTAAATGGGGAATAAATGAATGTGATACTAAAAGGATAGATAGGTTTTCATGGTGTGTACTAATTCAGGAACGAAGGACTGAAACATGGAAATGTTAGGTGGGTGTTCAAGGTGTTGTACTAATTGGGAACCAAGGAATGTGAGACTAAAATGTTAGGTGGGTGTTTATGGTGCTGTACTAATTGGGGAGTGAAGGAATGTAATATAAAGTGCATTATATACCAGCAAGTAAAATTCAAATATCTAGTTGTCAAGCAAGTTACTCAAAGTACAATAGTCATCTGAAGTAGCTGACCTCTAAAAAGAGCCTGACAAGTAACTTTAGGATTAAATGGCATGTCAGCACCATGCTGTCTGTACTGTCTTGATTAAAAGTAAATCTTCAAAAATGTAAATGTAAATAATTACAACAAAAACAAAGATATAACCTTTCAAAAATCATGGAAGGTGATGCATGTATGTACTAGTATTTAATGGCATTAAGAAGCTGCTATTATTTGAAAATTTTTTAGAAGAAAAGGTAAACAACTCCCATTTAAAAACAAATTTTAATTTACAACTGACCAATTCCACAACCAATCTTTTATCAAAACACTAACCTAGCTTATTTGTTGGGTTGGACAAATGGTCAGACACTCTGATCTAATTTTGTCACTTTGCATAACATACGATTATAAGATTTGGAACTTCAACATTTCTTGTCCAATTTTCATGAATGTTCACCCTAAATTAAAAATCGTTTTTCAATCACCATTATGTTTATCAAGAAAAAAAATTAGATTTTAAGTAACAGGCAGAAAATTCTGTTTTTCTGAAATGCCGATTTAAAACTGCCCCATGAAATTAGAGAATTAAATATGCTACTTTAAGCACAGCAAAATACATGGCAATTTTTAATTCTTTTAAGATGTTAAAAAATGTAGCTTTCTGTGTTTATAAATGAAAGCAGCTTTTTAAAATCTGTTCAATATGCAACTTAACTCCTGCTGTATTGATATTTTTCAAGTCAAACTCCTTTAATGAGTCCCATCCTAATTCCAGGGCATTTTGATAGCATCAGAGTTGTTACCCTTTCTAATGGGTTAGTTTTAAGAGTTTCATATCTCTTGCACCAGCTCAGCAAAGTCAACTTGAAATAAATCTTTTTCTAGTATATGTAAACAATTTTATTTTTTTTGAATGACGCAACTCACATCATTTACATAGTCAAGTCAATGCTGGAGAAATGTCATCATTGTTGAACAATCAGAAACTACTAGCAGAGCAATTCTAATCCAAGTAATACCATGTTACTTGAGATATTGTACTATTCATTAACACACACTGTACTGCCAACTGGCAATCAAATCGATGTTTGTTTAATGGTTTTAAGATTAAATCAGTTTGGAAAATATTCTGGCCAAACGATGCTGGTGACCTGCCAGATACTACAAAATTGTCAAAAGTTCTTTTCATTTAAGTACAAAAATAGAATTGATTTAAGTGCATTAAACTCCATTTCACTTTTGAAAGCTGTCATCTCATATTTGATTGCACTCATAAAATACAATAGCAGGTTAATGTGAATAGCATTTACTTTTTACAATATATGCCTAAAAATTATTTGTAAATGAAAGCCTTGTAATCTAGTGAAAATCAGTAACAATAACCAAAGCCTGATGTATGTCTCCGGATGATTGAATACTCATTTTCTAATCTTTCATGGCAGAATAAAACAAGGGGTTTAAATGAAGAATTCAAAACAGTTTCAGTTTTATATCAATATTAGTCAATAACTTACTATATAAATATATAAAAACAAACTTGTTGGATATCAAGTAAGTCATTGTTTGTTCAGCATTTCCATTTACACTCATATGTGCATTAGAAACCCTAGGAATTTATATTTGCCTCCCCCACATGTTCTAACACTAAAGCTCATTTTTTATTTAATATATCCTCCAATTCTAACACTAAAGGGATTTTTTACTCTCAATCTTACATCCCTAGGGGAGACATCATTGATTTTTACTGCAAGGCAACATAAGTATGTTATTTTGTGCCACAAGCCATGAGTTTGATAAAATTTACTTATCTGTGTTATTATGCCTACAAGCCATAAGTCTGAAAGAAAAAAAATTTTATGTCGGTGCTATCATGCCCACAAACCATGAGTTTGATAAAATTTACTTGTCTGTGTTATCATGCCCACAAACCATGAGTTTGATAAAATTTACTTGTCTGTGTTATCATGAAAACAAGCCATGAGTTTGATAAAATTTACCTGTCTGTGTTGTCATGACCACAAGCAATGAGTTTGAAAAAATTTACTTGTCTGTGTTATCATGCCTACAAGCCATAAGTGAAAGAAAAAAATTACTTGTCTGTGTTATCATGCCTACAAACTATAAGTCTGAAAGAAAAAAATTACTTGTCTGTGTTATCATGCCCACACACCATGAGTTTGATAAAATTTACTTATCTGTGTTATCATGACCACAAGCCATGAGTTTGATAAAATTTACTTGTCTGTGTTATCAAGCCTACAAGCCATAAGTGAAAGAAAAAATTCACTTGTCTGTTATCATGCCTACAAACTATAAGTCTGAAAGAATAAAATTACTTGTCTGTGTTATCAAGCTCACAAACCATGAGTTTGATAAAATTTACTTGTCTGTGTTATTATGCCTACAAGCTATGAGTGTGATAAAAATCAACTTGTCTATGTTACCATACCTACAATCTGTGAATTTCATAAAACTCAACTTGTCTGTGTTATCATGCCCACAAGCCATCAATTTTATAAGAATTTACTCATATTTGTTTATGTTATCATGACCATAAGTCTTGAGTTTGACAAGAATCTACTTGTCTGTGTTGTCATGCCCACAAGAAAATGGTGACACCTGTCCTCCTTCCCTAGTCCAGTCATTAGATCTTGAAATCAACAGCAGCATGCTATCCATTTGTATACTGATAAACACTGAAATACAAGTCTGGTCAAAATTCATTGGCATATGTATGAGTCACTGTGTCCATAAGCTCAATGAAGTATAGAAATACTAGCAATCAACTTTAAGTTGAACCCAAGGTGGAAAAGGTCTGATTTTAAATGTGTCCAAAGTAAGTCAAAATGCTCTAAGCCATTCATCAGGACTAATTACATAATGTAAGAGATGCTTTAGTGAAAACCCAATGTCAATGCAACCTTTTTCATCAGGACTAATTACATAGTCGAAACCCAAGGTCAATGCCAACTTTTTCATTAGGTTTAATGACATAGTGAAAAAGGTGTTTTAATGAAAACCATGTCAAAGCCACCTTTTTCATCAGGAATAATTACAGTGCATGCAGTGTTTTAGACAAAACCCCATGTCAATGCCACCATTCTTTCAAAAGAGCAGTGTGAAGATTTTTGAGTTGGTCATTCAGGGCATGTTTCATATTGGAAACATTTTTTAAAACGAAATGACCTTTCTAATACAAGCATCTGCTCAGGAAAAGCAGCCAATAGCCTAAGTTTCTCATGATCATTGCCAAGGCACCCATTTTGTTTTTGAAGATATTTTAAGATTAGCATCACATAAATGTTCAGCAAACAATATGTCTATGGCAAGATACAGACAAAAACACCAACATCTATATTTCTCCATACCATGGCAAGACCCAAACATGGAAATATCCATATCTCTCCATGCTTTGGCAAGACACAAACACACCAATATCTATATCTCTCCATAATATGGCAAGACACAAACATGCCAATAACTATCTCTTCATACTATGGCAAGACACAAACATGCCAATATCTATATCTCTCCATACTATGGCAAGACACAAACACACCAATAACTATATATCTCCATACTATGGCAGGACAGAGACAAACACACCAATAGTTATATCTCTCCATACTATGGCAAGACACAAACACACCAATAGCTATATCTCTCCATTCTATTGCAAGACACAGACAAACACACCAATAGCTATATCTCTCCATACTATGGCAAGACACAAACACACCAATAGCTATATCTCTCCATTCTATTGCAAGACACAGACAAACACACCAATAGCTATATCTCTCCATACTATGGCAAGACAAAGACAAACACACCAACAGCTATATCTCTCCATACTATGGCATGGAGGGGGCACAAATCTGGATAAAATGCAGATACTGTTTACTTAAAACTTTTTCTATAACCATCATTGTACCTAACATACAAAAGAAAGGAAAAAAATATTCAATTTATCAACTGTACTCACCTCGCGGTGAGGCCTTGTTCAACTGCTGCTGGCGAATTTTCTCCTTCAGTTTAGCAAGACCATCTAGAAAATAAGAACATAAAATGTAATAAATCCAAAATTGTAACTTATAATAATTACAGTTGCATCATCTGATAAATGAAAGGAAGATTTCCATTGGTCAGAACATAATCATGTGATCAAACCCAAATGTGTTTATTTCTGTATAAACTGTACACAGAACTACCTGATGCTAACTTCTATAAATAATCACATGCAAAGAAACCACATGCAATGCAAACAATGAACTGGAAAGCATACACTCTGCATGCCTTTAAAATAAAATAAAAATAGGGTGTGTGTTATTCTAATTAGAAAATTGAAACAACTGATTTGGCAGAATCAAATAAAACATTTTTGCCGTTTATCAGAATATAAATTCTTCATTCTTTGACTAGATTTGAAAAAGAAAATATGCGAAACTCAAAATCTGCCAAGAAAACTGGGACTAGTGCACTTTCACTAAAGCTTGTTACAAATGAATTTAAAATGATAGGTAAATGGATACAGTGATTGGGGCATTATTTGCTGTGTGTCTCAGCAACTGACTGTTTATACTACAATAAACTCAGAAAACAACAACAATAAACTGAAATATTTTTGAATTTAGTGAAGAACCTAAATTAAAAAAAAACACATTTTAGTATTAAGTACAAAATTACTCATTGTATGTATGTATGTATGTATGTATGTATGTATGTATGTATGTATGTATGTATGTATGTATGTATGTATGTATGTATTTAATGGCACATCAGCATAATAATGGCTATATGTTAAAGATTAAAATGAAAACACTAAAAACATATACATATTTAGCAAGACAATCCAGCCAATAAATGTAACTATTAAATAAAATAAGATAAAGTGTAAATCTGAGAATAAGAAATGCACAAAAAAAATGTTAGGGAGATACCCTTCCTAATAAATGCAAATATTAAAAGTACTACATGATAAAAAAGTTATACGTTAAAGATGTTAAAATTATGTTAAATAAGGGTTTGTTCTAGAACTGAAAATACTGCAAGGGTGCATTTGAACTCATACGGGAGAAAGTTTCCAGATGTGAAGAATTTAAATTAGAAAAAATCAGATCTTTCAATTATGATACACTATTTTCATGCATTACAGAAATATTTTACAAATCAGTGTGAAGTTCTTGTGTCACTGAACAGACTTATGAAAAATGTATGTCAAAAAATGATAACAGCAGAAAATCCTTACATTATAGTCACATTATGTTATAGAAACCATGTTCCATCAAGAATATTTCCTATGTAGTAAATCACTATAAAGCATATTAATTGAATTCACATCAAAAGCTTCTGTTTCACAGTGGAAGTCTACACACTTTGCAAATATGCACTCCCCTGTCTGGGCACAAACACAGTTTAATGTTCACCCTTCTGGAAATATGTGGAGTTAGGTTAGGTACATATGTCCTATGCCACAAAAACACTTTATCAGTATAAATTGTTCTTAATCAAGGATGCTATTTTCTAATGATGCAATGAAGCCTGTTAGTGGAGATTTCACTTCACATAATTTGAAAAGTATATAAAACATGATGGCCTGTATACTATTTTAAGTCCTTATATGCAACATATACAGAAAATGATAACTTATATTATTTGAAATCAGTATATGCAACATATACAGAACATGATAACTTATATCATTTTAAATCAGTATATGCAACATATACAGAACATGATAACTTATATCATTTTAAATCAGTATATGTAATATATACAGAACATGATAACTTATATCATTTTAAATCAGTATATGTAATATATACAGAACATGATAACTTATATCATTTTAAATATGTATATGCAACATATACAGAACATGATAACTTATATCATTTTAAATCTGTATATGCAACATATACAGAACATGATAACTTATATCATTTTAAATCAGTATATGCAACATATACAGAACATGATAACTTATATCATTTTAAATCAGTATATGCAACATATACAGAACATGATAACTTATATCATTTTAAATCAGTATATGTAATATATACAGAACATGATAACTTATATCATTTTAAATCTGTATATGCAACATATACAGAACATGATAACTTATATCATTTTAAATCAGTATATGCAACATATACAGAACATGATAACTTATATCATTTTAAATCAGTATATGCAACATATACAGAACATGATAACTTATATCATTTTAAATCTGTATATGCAACATATACAGAACATGATAACTTATATCATTTTAAATCAGTATATGCAACATATACAGAACATGATAACTTATGTCATTTTAAATCAGTATATGCAACATATACAGAACATGATAACTTATATCATTTTAAATCAGTATATGCAACATATACAGAACATGATAACTTATATCATTTTAAATCAGTATATGCAACATATACAGAACATGATAACTTATATCATTTTAAATCAGTATATGCAACATATACAGAACATGATAACTTATATCATTTTAAATCAGTATATGTAATATATACAGAACATGATAACTTATATCATTTTAAATCTGTATATGCAACATATACAGAACATGATAACTTATATCATTTTAAATCAGTATATGCAACATATACAGAACATGATAACTTATATCATTTTAAATCAGTATATGCAACATATACAGAACATGATAACTTATATCATTTTAAATCAGTATATGCAACATATACAGAACATGATAACTTATATCATTTTAAATCAGTATATGTAACATATACAGAACATGATAACTTATATCATTTTAAATCAGTATATGTAATATATACAGAACATGATAACTTATATCATTTTAAATCTGTATATGCAACATATACAGAACATGATAACTTATATCATTTTAAATCAGTATATGCAACATATACAGAACATGATAACTTATATCATTTTAAATCAGTATATGCAACATATACAGAACATGATAACTTATATCATTTTAAATCAGTATATGCAACATATACAGAACATGATAACTTATATCATTTTAAATCAGTATATGTAATATATACAGAACATTATAATTTGTATCATATCTTAAGTCAGTAAATGGACCTTTCATTTGGAAAAGGGTCATTTTAGCATGGCTGTTATTTCTGCTGCAAAATTGGAGGATTTATCCAAAATCTGGTCCTATCATGAGATTGGCATTCCCACTTGTTCTATACATATACTCTCAAGTTATGTTCTACTTGGTCCATTACTTGTACTCTCAATTTATTATACTACTTGGTTGTGTACTTGTACTCCAGAGTTTTATACTAGCTGGTCCCAAACTTGTACTCTGGTTATATACTTCTTGATTACATACTTGTGCTCTCAGGTTTTATACTACTTGGTTCCAGTTTTACTCCCAAGTTATATACTCCTTTGTCCCTATGTTCTCTTAGGTTATATACTACTTGATTGTGTATGGTATTCTCAATTTATATAATCATTGGTCCCATAGTGAATTCTTAGGTCATACTTGGTCCCATTCTTGTACTCTCAACTTATATTGTCTTTAGATACATCAGGTCATACACTACTTGGTCCCATACCTGTACTCTCAATTTATAATACTCCTTGGTCCAAATTCTCAGGTCATACACTACATCCCATACTTTTACTCTCAGGTCATATCCTACTTGGTTGCATACCTGTACTCTCAGTTTATATACTACTTGGTCCCATAATTGTACTCTCAGGTTATATATTAATTGGTCCTATACTTGAACTCTCAGATTATATATTACTTGGTTGCATGCCTGTACTATCAGTTTATATACTACTTGGACCCATAATTGTACTCTCAGGTTATATATTAATTGGTCCTATACTTGAACTCTCAGATTATATATTACTTGGTTGCATGCCTGTACTCTCAGTTTATATACTACTTGGACCCATAATTGTACTCTCAGGTTATATATTAATTGGTCCTATACTTGAACTCTCAGATTATATATTACTTGGTTGCATGCCTGTACTCTCAGTTTATATACTACTTGGACCCATAATTGTACTCTCAGGTTATATATTAATTGGTCCTATACTTGAACTCTCAGATTATATATTACTTGGTTGCATGCCTGTACTATCAGTTTATATACTACATAAACTCATTCAATTTTCAAGTAAATGTTCATTACCATCTATACTCACTCTTAAGTCAGGTAAATCTGCAAACAACAAACACCATGATCTATCTGTCATCACACAATATACAGGTAAAATAAGGTCCATTTCATTTGTTTTACAGATTACTTGTTAAAAAGCATATACCTAGATGTGATGTTGCTTTATGTAATGGCAGATCCCCCCCCGACCGTGAAGTTTGCAGTTGGATCCAACATGTACTTGAGTAATAATGGTAGATACTGAGAATTCCTGTTATTTTCAATAAACAATTTTGCTATAATAAATTTTTTAAAACTTACATAATGTACCAATCAAAAGAGTAAGAAGAACTATATCTGTTCTAGTGACCTGCCAATGCTTTGAGAAAAATAAATGTTTGCCATGATCAGGAGTAAATATGATCCTGATAATTCAAAATCTTTATCACTGTAATTGATCAAAGTGCTTTTATAATAATTTATAAAATCTTGTGAAATGCTTCTGATAAAGCAAAATTAGGACTTGAGAGTCTTTTGAAAAAGTCACTCTAAATTAAATCTACTCTCAACAAACATTTCAATTTCTTGACAAAATATTGCTGAATAGGTCATAAAAATTGAAAACAAACTTGAGCACATTCATAACAATATCATCCACATATAACCTCCATCATTCTCTATCACTAATCCTTTCAAGAAGAGGGTTTAAATTGGTAATGTAAATATGCAGTCCTCTATTAAATATTAAAAGGCCTGTTTGACTTTACAGATGAATATGACAATACAAATATAGATCCCTAACACCCACAAGATTTCAACTGCTGGTATATGAATAGTAATTTTTATATTTTCTTCCATTCTATTGTATTAAATAGTTGAGGCTTACAAAGGTTCCTGTCTTGGTTTTATTCTATATACACTACCTGACATTTACTCCTTTGTTGTTTTAGATTTGGCAATTATTGTACACAATAATGGCATAGAAGATAAGCCTAGGTGCCTTTTAATACAATGTTGACAAAAAGCAGAATCTGGATTGAATAAAAAAAACTTCTAGATGGTACAGTTACACAGTTCTTCACAGCTTTTTTTTAATAAAGGATATGTCATATGCATGTAAATCTGAGCAGCTCAATTACTAAATAGCCATGGTTAAAATACATGTACATGAATGGTCCAAAGATTTTTCTTTGTATGAGTGTGAGTGTGTGATTTAGATTTTTAACGTAGCTTTAATAATTTTTCAGTCACATGATAAGATGTCTGCAGTATGACAGTTTACAATGATGTCTAGCTCTGGAGCATCATGTGGCAGACATGTAGCATGATGTCCCACTTATTCACATTATTTTGACACCAGACCGACCAGTCCTAACACTAACCTCTTAATGCTGAGCACCAAGCAAGGCAGCTGTTAGTACCATTTTTTTTAAAAAAATCTCTTTGATATCACTTGGCCAGGATTCACACCCGTGACCTCTTGCATCTGAGGTGGACGCTCTAACAACTATGCCACTGGAGAAGTCTCTTAGGTAAGAGAGAATGAGGTTTGAACACACCATTTTCATAAACAGTTACACTAATTGGGGAACAAAATTTTGCAGTATTTAAAAAAAAAAAATATTTTAAATGGAAATTCTTCATGGCTTCTTGTTAGGACAGGAGCCTATGTTTTGGCCTCGGTAGATAGATTTTATGATCTTATGATCTTAAATTTTATATATATATATATATATATATATATAATATTACAGCATATACATATATCACATAAGTGCAAAATTTAAACATGTAAAAGGAATGGTGCTTCAATTTTCAAATCTTCATTATCCCTATTGCAACTGAGTAAACACAATGAAATGTTTTTATTTTGGGGTCTAACAAAGCTTGTGCCTGGGCTACCAAAGGGATACCATATGGTGGCATAAAAAGTTCAGTGCCATACTATCTGTAAAATTTCTTTTCATCAAGGCACTCCCATGTTTGAAATATTCTAGGTTACATATAATGTACCAAGTGATTTCCAAATCTCAGCTTCAGAGGGCCAATTTAAAAGCTTTTCTTTCTATTAGGTTAATTCTTTTATTGAAGTATGGCTAATTTTCATACTGATGCATGGCATCTCTAGGTAAAACAAGTTCAGCCAAAGAATATTCAATGAGTAAATTTATAATCAAAAGAAGTTGCATTTCAATTCACATATTATCATCAATGCAAATCCAACAAAAGATTGTACCCATTTGAATGCTGTCCCAAGACAAATAAAGCTGGACAACAAGAATTAGAACAATTCACTTTTGATTTAAAACTACACTATACACAACAAGTTTGTGTTAAATTTATTTTTTGTTTTCTATTTGAAATATAAATATGGAAATCACTATCTGGATTCCATATTAGGCACCAGGCTTCTGGGCATGAATTTGACTCCTATGTCCAAAAACATTTTGACTGACCTGAAAAATCTGGCAACATGTGCTCTCTGTCAAGGTGCTTTGTACATATATGGAAAGGTAACACCTGTGACCTTGGAGTCACTGATAGTAACCACCCAGACACTTAAGGAACCAAGGATCTTAATTATCCTTTCATAAGGTGGATATAATGTCTTTCAGCACATCATAGTCTATATGTGGCCCCCAGCATATTTGATGAAAAGACCTGTGGATACCCCAGGAAGAACGAAGGATCCTACTGGCAAGCTTTTTCCCATGCTGGTCAAGCAGACTCATACTATATACACAGGTGAAATTTGTGAATGCTCTGTAAAGGCCTTGAGTCACACAGGCCACCTAATAACTAGTGGAGTAGGTGTGACAGGTCAAGAATGGTATGACAGGAAACTTGGATGGCACTATCCTGATTGCACTGATCATGAGGATTAGATTTATGTTGAAGCAGGAATCACCAAGAATTGGGCCCAGTCTGTAACTCAGTTTCAAGTAATGTATGATCATGGAGTCATATACTGTAGTTATCTTTATTTTTAGCACCTCAGAAATGATACTAGTCAGCCCCTAAAAGCTCTATAGATTGTGCCCCTTAAAATTTGGCCTATATAATAAGTGTCAACAAAGTTTGAAATTGGATGAAAAGAATGCATAGATTAGGATGACTATGATAACTGTCACTGCTGTCCTTTACTTTTCTAAATAATAGTAGTAATAGCTATTCCTGGTACATAACAAAAAAGATGAAGCCTTGAAGCTAACAGTTTCATTTATATTGCCTTGACTGAGCTACAGGATATAAGTTAAGTTATCAGATTCTTTCATTTGTAACTGCTGGGCTGCCTTTGGATAATTTTGTCGTATTTATATTTACTAATATTTACATAAAGCAAATTGAGGGGCCCCAAGTGGCCTGTCCATTACAGATCACTGCCATCTCACCTCTGTCTGTGTGGGTTTGAGTCTAGGATTCGGCGAATGTGGATATGTGAGAAAGCTTGCCAGTAGCTTCTTGTGGGTCGGTTGTTTTTTTCCGGTGATTTCCCGGTTTCTTCCTCCACCATTAACACTGGCCGCCATGAATAGCCTATCGTGTGCTGAAAAATGGTGTTAAGCCCAATAACAACAACATAAAGCAAATTCAGGAACTTTACATCTTAATCATACAGTCTACTAGAATACAATGTTACATAAAATCTTTGCACAACATTGCTGGACAACATGTATATATAGCAACATCTCACACCCAAGTGTGTTGCTATACTATCCCTTTCTGTCTGTCACACTCTATCAAACAATTGCAGTTTTGCATCAAATGTGTATGGCTGCAAAAAATGTCATAGTCTCAAAGAAAATAGAATTTTCCCACCAAAAGAAATAGGCAAATTTTCAATTGTTATCACACATGCCTGACAGTGCTGGCCCTATTTCTGATTTCCCAAATTGTGTTTGGCTAAAGTATATTTTTCCAAAATATATCATTTTTCTCCACTGGAAGTGTCACAAAAAACTGTATTATCTTCTTTTTCAGCAATGAACACAGACTTCATATAACCAGCCACTTCAAACACTAAGTCAGGTAAATCAATTATGCTTAATAAACTTCATATAAAATAACACAAAATGCTGGATTTATCACAATAAAAATTTTATGATATAACAATGATAATATCTGAATTCCTTTGCCCTGTTCTTTTACCTTACTTGAGGTCATGCATGTAATATCACAAATACAAATGAAGTATATTGTACACTGAGGTCTAAAAAAAATAAAATTATTAATCAAAGCATAGAAATCAATAAGAATACACTTATCAGTACATGCTGAAGTCCTTTATTTTTCATTACTTTTTAGTAAATAGTCATGATAAAACACCAATTATTATTCATACAAAAGAAATTTTAATGACATTGAACAAATCTATATATTGACTTTTAATCTGGTTTTTACTGTGCAAATTTGTCTTGTTTGGTTCAACATGGAAATAAAAACCCCACCTGTATACAACTAGGTCAATTCTATTCCTATAAAGGAATGCCATATAAAATCATTTAAAAGTCAAAGGCAAACTGCATGGACTCAGGTCTGCTAGTGCTTTATCTGATGTTAGGTCTAACTCTGTCCAGTTGGTAGTTGGATGAACTTAAGTGAGAATATAAACTTCACACAAATTCAGGACAAATATATGTGTAGTCAAAGGGGACAAATTTATAGTCCAATGGGGACATGTGTAGGCAAAGGGTGACAAATTTATAGTTAAATGGGGACATGTGTAGTCAAAAGGGGACAATGTGTCAATTTAAAATATCAGGGGTGACAAGCTGACAACCAAAGTTGTAAATTTTATATTTATCAGAAAGACTAATATTCAGTTCAACATTGTTGGAAATTGCTCTATTTAATTTAAACTCTTAATCAAACAAGACAAGCATCTTCAAGGAAAAGATAGTCCTGTATTAGTAAAATATATGATCTGTGTCTATGCAGGTTGTTAGGATAATCAACAGAATAAACACTACTGAACCAGATCTGCATGTACACAATGTAATGGCAAATCTGGGTCTATGATGTTTACCTTTGAACCCAGATTATGAGTGAGTAATGCATTAATGAAGCATATCTATGTGTAAACTAGACCTAACATCAGATAAAGCACTAGCAGACCTGGGTCCATGCAGTTTAGCTACTCTTACCTCTATTGTGAGCTTTTGCACTTTGGAGGTATATTCTCTGTATTGGTAAAGGAGAAGTTGCATGTAAAGATTGATTATACAAGGTTAAAGGGCAAACATCAAGCCACTTGGCATGCATGGTACTAAGTTAAAAGTAAATACCAAGCCACTTAGCATGTATGGTACTAAGTTAAGAGTAAATACCAAACCACTAGGCATGCATGGTACAAAGTTAAGAGTAAATACCAAGCCACTAGGCATGAATGGTACTAAGTTAAGAGTAAATACCAAGCCACTAGGCATGCATGATACTAAGTTAAGAGTAAATACCAAGCCACTAGGTATGCATGGTACTAAGTTAAGAGTAAATACCAAGCCACTAGGCATGCATGGTACTAAGTTAAGAGTAAATACCAAGCCACTAGGCATGAATGGTACTAAGTTAAGAGTAAATACCAAGCCACTAGGCATGCATGGTACTAAGTTAAGAGTAAATACCAAACCACTAGGCATGCATGGTACAAAGTTAAGAGTAAATACCAAGCCACTAGGCATGAATGGTACTAAGTTAAGAGTAAATACCAAGCCACTAGGCATGCATGATACTAAGTTAAGAGTAAATACCAAGCCACTAGGTATGCATGGTACTAAGTTAAGAGTAAATACTAAGCCATTAGGCATGCATGGTACCAAGGTAAGAGTAAATATGAAGCCACCTGCACCCATGGTAGCAAGTTAAACAGTAACTACCAAGCCACTAAGGTATGCATGGTACTAAGTTAAGAGTAAATACTAAGCCACACAGCACCCATGGTAGTAAGTTGAAGAGTAAATACCAAATCACAGGGTATGCATAGTTGCTGCTGATGTAATAATGTAATAATTAATCTCCCACTGGAGTTGAACTGTAAATATGAGCTTGACAGTGCAGAGAGAGATCCTTATGTCATATGAGTCATTTGAGTCCTGTGTCAGTATTTAACTATGTTCTGGTTAACTAAGCTTTCACTGAATGATCATTTATCAACTGATATTTATGGTATATACCCATATCATAATTTTATGGTAATATGCCCATATTATAATTTTATAATATACCCATATCATAATTTTATCTTAATATAACCACATCATAGTTTTATGGTTTTATGGTAAACAACCCATAATATAATTTTATGGTAATATATTAATATCATAACTTTATGGCAATATACCCATATCGCAATTTTATGGTAATATTCCCAACCCATATAATAAATTTAAGGCAATATACCCATATCATAATTGCATGGTAAATTATACCCTTATAATAATTTTACTATACATATAATAACATCATCATAACATTAGAAAAAAATGTTTCAAAACTTTATGCAAAGGGAAGGGGCAACAATCAAGGCATATGAATGTATGTCCTAGTAATGTCACTACACTACTCCATTACATGGTCAAATAACACTAGTATTCTTTATCATGTGATAATTAAAATCTTACACAAATTTATAAAACAAATGAAATAATTCCAATACTTTGTTTGCCAAGACTCACAAAATATTTAAGTTATTAACCTGTTCATAAATCAGACATATACTTAAAGAATATAAAGAGATAAATGTGTGTGTGGTTCAAACAAGTCAGGCTCTTTTCAGCAGCAGACCTGCCCTTGGTGCATACCTTGGAAACTGTCAAGATCCCCACCTTATAACTGTATGTACACTACCAGGTAAATAAAGAGACCAAGGCAGGTTACCAGTCTTGCCAATTGGCCACTGGATATTTTTATGCTTGGAAGGGTCAAGCTAGGTAATGGCTTACCTTTAATTTAATTTAAGTTGTTGGTATGAGCAATTCTTAGGGTAAAAATAAATAAGGTGTGGATACAGCTTTCAAAAATTAGGACCAGACTCAAAACAGCCTGAAATCTTTCACTTGGCTGACTCTGCTAAATATTCTGTGATGTTAAATCCATGTTATAAAAACAAATGTTGAAAGTTTCTCTAGTTTTGATTATCAGAATCCAAGATATGAACTCACAGCCTCATTACTCCAGTTTTGAAAGAACCCTATGCCATGATGCTCTGTGCAAATGCTGACAAAAGTTTTTCATTATTTGTGTCTGTTTTTGTTGTTATTAATGGCAGCCAAATTTGAGGATAGAATAGCATCTTTTGTATCAATCTGAAAAGCATTCAAGCTAGGACACTTGCTGTCGAATGTAAAGTAGTTGTTGAGTTCAAGCTAGGACACTTGCTGTCGAATGTAAAGTAGTTTTTGAGAACAAATTACTAAAGCATTTTTATATTTGATTGCAAACCAACATCATTTATACACATTTTAAAGGTCTTGATGCTTGATGCCATTAAAAATCTTAAAGGCTTTTAAGCCAGGATGCTCTGTGCCAAGTTTGGTTGCACATTTGTGTAAAAGGACACTAGCTGGATAGCATCCTTTGATGCATGGCAGACAAAGAGCCATACATCTGTACTCTTGGCCTTACCTGTGCATAAAATGAAACAATTAAAACCTGTTTACTCTAGCTAGAACATGTTTACATTTACAACATAATTATGAAAACACATATACACTGCAATCTATCTCTCAAATTGTTGAATTATTCTTATTCAAAGAACACTCCCAAAAAGACATTCAACCTGTTCTTATCATTGTCATCAAATCCGGAATTTATTTTTTTCGTGTGTTTGATGACATCACATTTTATGTTAAGTATTATTTTGAAGGGAAAAAAATACATACTTGTAATAAAATTCAAATCTGACCTATTATATCATCCAGCTTTGAATTCAGATAATCTATAGATACCATAGTCACTGACTATAAAGTCCCTCAATATGCTCCCACCCATACAAAAGGTACATCCATGGCTCTACCATTGTTGTTTATTTCACTTGGTTTTTTAGTTATTGAATGATAGGATTTGATTTTTCACATGGTTTTTGATAATAAATTTATATGTGTGCAAAATATCCAATTATGACTAAACTTCATCACCTACTCCTACAAAACATGTCTTTACATAATTACCATATATACTCCTTTATAAGGCAAGTTCAACTGCAAACATTTCACAAACATTATACTTTTGACTTTCCAATGAATCAAGTTATAATGAAGGAGCAGTGCTCCTTTATTTTTCAAGGAAACCATATGAACTGTCTTATGTGTGAGGTCATCTCCTACTTAGGTACATTTACACTAAGTCTCACTATAACCACCATAACACATGCAAATAAACTGTGATATACATGAAGTTATCTTATATATAGGTATATTTTATCACATAATCAGTAAACTTTGCTGATTGTGTGTGCAGCTTAATATTTTTGATATAATAACATGTGAACATATCATTTTATGTGGTAATGATTGATCCAAATAAACCCATGAACTTATTGTGCAGTATTCTCTTTACTGTATGGCAGTGATCAATGAAGAAACAAATTTAATCCCACCTTTTGTTTTTAATGAACATTTTGGCAGCCATATTTCAAATCAACTTATGAAAGGAACTTGAGAAAAAATTATCTTGGCTGTCTGAATATGGACAATTTATAGACAAGGGTTTGTTATGGATAATAAAATCAGCATAATAAAAATTGTGTAAAACTCCAATACAAGAACAACAAGAAGTAAAATTAAGGGCATAGCTTATTTGATATCTGGTGTGTGGTGTAGGGGATGGTATATCTGAAACATAGAATCCAGCTTATGTATAAGCATGCTTTTAATTTTAACTACTGAAGTAAGTAAACCCAACTCTGTTCACAGACAAATGTGAACATAAAACCAGTCTCCTAACTGAAAGAACTTTATTCATCCACACCATTTTTATGCAGTAAATATCTGATGCAAAATGGACTCATAAAGATATTTGTTTACATCTTTTGTACAGTCTACTGTTCCAAATTAAATTCTGCAAATATCTATCACAAACAGCTTACATAGTAAATATGGGGATTTCTGCATTCAATAATTCTATTTAACATGAAAATCACAACAATGTAATGTTTAGTTGTGAAAGTGACATTTGAGGGTTATTTATTTACTCTAGGCTTACGGTGTGCCATATCAAAAGTGTGACATCGCACACGCATTGATCATTTTGTTGTTTTTTTAAAACAATAATTTTGTTGTTTTAAAATGTTCTGTTTATTCAAATCAATGCATGTTCTTTGATCTCTCTTTCGCTTCCCCTTCCCCCCTCTCTCCCCCCTCCCCAAGTGCACCTGGCAAGATAGTACAATGGTACTGGGACATTATTTTCTTTCTGACATAAAATCCATTCTTTAATTATTGAAATCCCTTACATCCAATTAAAATGAGGTACAGGGAAAATTGCAAGAAAGGAAATACTCTGTAAGTGAAAATCCTGGAGAAATCAGGTAATAAAACTGAGTTATATGTATACTTACTCATAAGCTGGATCTAAACTGCAAATAACATATACTTGCATCTATCATTGCACAAAGTGTCTGCAGATCAATGTCTATGTTATTGCTCTACTTATTACAGACCCAGATCTTATCAGCCCACTATGTGGCAGTAGATCTGGGTCTATGACATTCTGCAAATGGATATGACTTATAAGTGAGCATATACAGTATAAGCTTTTGATTTGTATTGATAGGTGGTTAAATTACACTGCTCTGATATATGTGACAATGCATTTGTTGCAAGCATATGAATTTCGGATAATTGAAAAAGGCAATAAGATCTTAATTATCCAAGTAAATGTAGATATTATCAACAAATGTGACATGTTCAGTGACTGTTTGGAATTAGACACATGTTGCACATATATCATACTTTTTTCAAGCCATAACCTTTCCAAGGTGCAATGTTCTTTTGGTATCTGCTTACAATTCTACTTGGTTGATTTGCTTTTGAGTTTTACAGAACAGTGCACTAGTAGGCATTTTAGTGCATAGGTGATTAAAGTGTTTTGCCAAACCACAATAGCTGCTCAGGCTATCCTGATGATAGGATTCAAACCCAGGCCCTTTTGGTCACAAATCTCACCCATAACCACTAAGCCACTACAGCTTTAACAATTATATTTGAGTATTGACACATACATGAATGCATTGTCACAGGTCCACTAAGAGAGATTCATAAAACATTCAGTGGCAAACACTTTGGTTTCATTTTGTTTTATGTGCTACAATACAGCAACACAAGTAAGTTATTTAGTGCTGACAAAACAAGGACTCTGCCTTGCCCCCTGACACACCACTGTAGCCATCCTGGCCTGCTTGCACCTTAGAGTCTGGCATCTAAGCACACATTACTACAGTTGCAATGAGGTTTCATAATGGAATAAAAGACAAGTAGCTATTAATGATAGTTACTACAGTATAATAATTTTATTGAGGTATGATCAACAAGAAACATGAGCAGTAATTCATATAAAAACTATAAAAAGTAATGTAGTACTTGAGACATTTCATGAAGTTCTAATATAAACATTACCCATTATTCATGATTAACTAGTTGTTGAAGTTTACAAACATTGATATTAGTAATAAAAAAACTGCAGCATAGTCTACATTGGGGAAACAATTAATGCAGAAGATTTTCTCTTGAGTCTATAATTTCACCTATTTCACCTAAACACACACAAAAAGCAAATCTCACTTCACCTTATCTTGATTTCATGCCAACTTCTACCCTATTTTTTTTCCTTATCATGTATTAATAATCAAATTAACAATGTGTTAATTTTACCTTCAGGGAGTTAGAGAAAGAACTTTTTTGCTCTGAAGTTGATTTTGCTACAAATTCTGTCATTACAAATGACATAAATTACATTGCTACCTATGGAAACCCCACTGATACTGTACACATGGTCCTTGAAACAAACAACTGAAAATTTGATTAGTTTGGCTCTGTGGGGTTTAGTGCCATTTTTCAGCACATGATAGGCTATACATGGCAGCCAATATATTTAATGGAGAAAGACCCTATGAAGAACAACTGACCCACATGCAGCTTTTTCATGTACCTACATTGGTAGAGACTCAAGCCTATATGTAGAGAAATGTGAGAAGTGACAGATCTGTAAAGGTGAGTGCCTGGATCACTTAGCCACCCAAGGCCATAATGAAAAGCAGAACATTTGAAACCCAGTCAGAAGTGAAATATGATTCAATGTTTCCTGAGCCAATAAAAACTGAAATTAGAATTGTATCTGGTATTTCATACACAAGTCTACTAAGGTATTATAGTACTATGTCAGAATCAGAATTTATTATTGTTTTCAATTATACCAACAGTAATTATTCTTTGTTAAAATAATAACACTGCAAAAAAAAAGAAATGTGTTAATAAAACACAAATGCCACCAACAACATTATGTAAATTAATCAGTAAAGTCTTGGAAAAACACAGGGAACCATAGCTATAAAATTCTGTTACAAAATAGTGAAAATCAAACTTTAACCTAGGTTTCAGCCCATGAAGTGAATCATCCACAATGATGGACTGTGCTAATCTGGTTAAAAAATTGTGATGCCCTCACCCACCCACCTTTGTACTTGTTTTTAGACATAAAATGTATTGGAAAACTGACCAGTTGAAAGCACTTGCCCTGTTGACTGCTACCCCAAGGTAAATCTCTTTAGATGTCAATTCATCCATGTCAATAATCAATAGTACTACCAGATCAGAAAATGACTGAGCACCCAACCATTTAAATATTCAAACACACTTCATATGACCTTTGAGATCCTTGGCATTAGTCCTTAAGAATATCTGTTTCCATGATGCATTTAAAGACAAAATTTTAGGATGCCTAATTAAATCAATTTCAACCAAAAGTCAATGTCAGACAGACGGACAAACATTGTAACTGCTATAATTTGCTGTATTTGAGACAAGGAGGTGCATTTGTCAAAAGGCTACATTAGAATTAAAAGTCACATTATACATCTACCTGTCACATATTAGGGACTAAACTCAACACATGTACTTCTCTGTGTAGATCTAAATATGTGGTATTACAGGGGCTACAATAACATGGGTACTTCTCAAGGTAGATCTAATTAATGTCATCTTACAAGGGCTAAGATCAACAAAGGTACTTCTCAATGTAGATATAACTGTATCATCTTAAGATCATCACAGTGAAGACCTACCATCTCTGAGTATCTGAATCTTTTAGGTTACATTTTCAAAGTTACAAAATTATGAACATTTGACAATACATATAATTTTCTGAATATGGTGGATTCTGAAATTAATATTTCATTACAAATGCAATATATCTTACATGAGGTAAACTGATAACAGAATATCTGATATCAATACAGCATTTGAAGAGTCTTGCATTTCAACTGCAAAGTCGATCTGAATGCATTAGATTTAATAATTTACCTAAATGACCTTGTTATGTCAGAGTACATGATTGAATAAAGAAAATATTAGACTAGTTTATGAAATAAAGTGTCAATAACAGTACAGAATATATTAAATAAACAACCTGCCAAAATCAGTATACTTTAGCTTTGTAGCTTGTTTCTAAGTGCAAGACATTTTGTGTACCTGGAGTTACAAGTTAATAAAAATATTTTCTGTATCATAATAATTTCTTCTCTCACTCTCGCCCCTTAGATAACAAAAAACAACCAACTTACCATCTCTGATTTTTCCCAACATCAGCTTTTTATGCAAAATATCCCAAGTATAAAAAGAGAATAATGAGGAGACAATTTCTCTCCTGGAAGGATAAGAAAATACTAGCCATGCAAATAAAGTAAATTACTGTGAATGAATTCACAAAACTGCAAACTATTCCAAGTGAAAGACTATTTAAATATGTTCCAAGCAAAACAGTAACTTGCTATATGCCTTAAGGTATGAGTGCCACAATGCAAGTTATACCCCAGCTGGAATGAAGGACCAAACTTGAATACTTCAACTCCCCCTTGCATGTTCTAAACCCTGGAATTTTGATTCCCAATTGATCTATGTTCAAAGTAGGTGACATAAACCAGCAAACATACACAATATCATTCACACAGGTATTGGGTTTATTTACCCAATGTGGCATGGTGCCAGCTCAAGGGGAGATAACAATGTATGTCCTCTGAACACTTCTATAACTTAACATTTTAATAAGTACACACTGCAAGGACAATGCTCAGCTGCAAGGACATTCTAGCATATCATGGGCTTGTAGTACATTTAAATCTTACATGATTAAATTTTATCAAAAAGAAATATGTCCATGTCCTACAAATTATTTGCTTTGTAGTCATCTTAGACAAGAGGAAGATGGTTTACTTGAATATACATAAAAAGTACCTAACTGAATGGGAAATGAAAGGGAACATAATCTTTGTACACTTTTAAATCATTTATTTAAAAAAGAGTAAAAATAATAAGTAGTTAGGGAAAGAAAAAGATGATGATAAAAAGGTTTTAAAAAACACACACAAAAACAAATAGAACTTTTAAGGGTCCCTGGAAATAGAGAATGGAGTCAACAATTTTGGGAAACAAATTGGTTCAATATTGGGAATCAAAATTTTATAAGCAAGCAGCTGAATTTGGGAAATAATCATTTTATTTTTATTTTTCATTTGAATTGTGATTTTTTGCTTACAAGAAGAAGTCTAGTAAACCTTGCTGAGAACCCTAATAATTCATCTAATGAAAAATATTGTGAAATCTCCAAAAATGATTGAAAAAGTATTATAAACCAGAGTAATTAATTATAATTTTTATGAAAAAATTCAACTTTAGTGTCTTATTTATTATTTACTGAAGGAAAAAAACTGGTAGAAATCAAAAGAGTGAAAGTTATTTAAATAGAAAAATTTGTAAATCAAAACATTTTTTTGTTTACATTCTTGTGAACAGTGAAAATCACTTGGTTCACACAGACAGGTGGAATGCAAACAGCCGATCTGACATTTTCCAATGTACATTATATTCCCATGATAAGAGCAAGGCACCAGCCTAATAAAATGACTTGGGCTTATTATCAAAGATATGCTAAGTAAATAGTTTCCAAAATTTGTACAAAAAAAAGAGATAGGCCTTACCATTCAGCAAGGGTTTCTCATCAGAAATATGGAACTGAATTTTAAGATGGATTAAGCAATTAAATTTTCACTTAAAAACTCATTTTAAATAGTACTATATTCTGTAATATTATCTATTTTCATGGAATTCCATCCTTTTTCATTATTAATACATATTCTTCATAGTGTAAACTGATCATTTTAATGATAATTGCTTGTGAAATCTTGGATTATTTAACTTTAAAATATTTCTACATTGCTGAAGACTCAACCAGTCCAAAATCAAAAATCATGCAATCACAGTAAAATGATTCTCCAAACATTGTGCTAATATGGATTGTACAAGCTATCAGGGCCCTCCTTCACTGAAAATTTGTTACAACTATAGCCTCTGTCCTTGTTGAAGAAAAAGGTACCTCCTTCTTGATTTTTGTGATGAATTCCACAAAAAAATTTTAAAAAATTAATTAACCAAGTACTGGATAAAAATCCTTTAGTTCTTACACTGTCAGGAAAGATTTCCTATTGTGTGACCTAAACCCTCAAAAATTACTGACACAGATGAAAGGTTCATAAAATATGGTGCTTTTACTTTAAAAAATTCCGACTATTTACAGGGTTCCTGCAGACTTAACAAAAACAAATTCCATGACTTTTCCAAAACTTTTCCAGGGCCATTTCATAAAACTCAAGGACCGCGCTATCTTGCATTGTCAAGTAAATGAATATAAAGAATGACATCTTTCAATTTAACATAACAAATAAGTTAACAACAAATATTTGTAATATGTACATTTTAAATTTACCTGGGCTAGCACACTTTGACTTTATGTAGTAATTCATGTCATAATCCAATGATCAATGTAATTTGTATTCAAAAGAAAAAAGGAAACAATTCAATGTAGTGTTTGTATGTGTTCCTATTTACAAAAGTAAGGGGAACTTACTCTTATTATTTGAATTGAAACCATTTATCGATTTTAAATTTATTTTATTTAATCGGTTCTCAGTGCTCTATGAAATTTGAAGTAAGCAATTTCTTTAACTCTATTGTCACAAATTTCATGATTTTTCCAAAACTTTGCAAGGTTTTGATAAATTCCATAATTTTTCAAGGCGCTTGTAATTTATTTTTTAAATTCCAAAACTTTTCCAGGATTCCATGACCTGCAGGAACCCTGTATTTATATCGTTAATTTGTCCACAGAAAGAAACAGTGCTCCAAATTAACTAAATTAGCATGCATAACACCTCAAGAATCCCAAGAAGGGACTGAAACTCTTACAGACCTACAAGATTTTCAGAAATTCAAGATCAACCCATTTCTTCCTTTTAGCAGCTGAATGCTGAAACCTGATGATCTCTGATAATGATATTCTTCAGCAATAACAAGATTTTCAAATCTGATGCTGTGGTGGACATATTGAATATCAGACTGGCACCATTTCATTAAGGACCAACAAGATTGCATAAAAGTATTTTGGAGGAAACCCATGTTTATACAACTTTCTATTTTGGATGAATGACAACAAGATGGCTGCCATGATGGCCATATTAGATGGTACCATTTCGATTTAGGACCAACCAGACATGATCAAAGACCATTTTCGGCAAAATTACAATAATTATACAACCAGCCATCTTGGATAAGTATTGATAATCAAATTTTCAAAATAGCTCATTGTTTCAGCCGTATCAGAAATCATACTGGCACTATTTTCATTTTGACTGATTGACTGACTGATTTGGATTATATGGCACATCAGCACAGTAAAGCCACAAAAAAGATTAAATGATAAATGATTTATTATGGAAAGTGGTCCATGAGCAATGAGCAAAAGACAAAATAATTTTAAAAAAATGCTGAGATGGTGAGGATTGTAAATGAAGGTTTCTAATGAACAAGAAATGTAAATAGTATGTGTGAAAGGTACTTAGATAATAAATGATATTTAAAGTGACAGTACACTTGCTGGTTAAGAAGACTCAAAAAGAATAGGCTGCACACAAGCTATAAATGTTAACTTACTTACTATCAATAAGCTACTTTATGTGCTGAACACTGCAGGAACAATCATGCATAGGTTTGAGATGTAAACAATCTATCAGATAAAGGGTTCATTGCAAGAAATATGTTCTGGTACATCTTAACCTTCTAATATGTAAGAGTGGATTATACAACTATGACCAATTCTAATTCATCAATGATTACTTTGTTCTTTGGATGGTTCTACTTAGGACCAATTAAAAAAAGGCATTCCTTCATTGAAAACCCCATGCTGTAATGACCATTCATTCAGGAGGAGATCAGAAGTTCAAGATAGACACTGTGGTGGCCATACTGGATGTCTAAGCATTTCATTATGAACTAACCAGACTTTATAAGGAGTCATTTAGTAAATCTCCACATTCATACAAATATCCCAATAACAAGATTTTTAAGATGGCCACTGTGGTGGCCATACTGGAATGTGATAGAAATTTTGCAGATGCTTGTAATGTGCAGGTGATACTGTGACATGTAGCAATATGAGGTTAATATATGTGATTTGACAAGGAATTAAACCCAGAACCTGGATAATATATGGTTCTCTAGTCTGTCTAGTTTTGGCTTGATTAATTTTCATTAAGTCCATTCAGTAACTATTGTCAGGTTAACAGCTGAAGCTTTAGTTGTTCATCAAGAATGCCTAGGGTTGAAATATTGTAAAAACAGCACTTGTTTCCTGAAATACTTGCCACAAAAATACATGTTTGCAAGAAAATATTTTATAGTCTCTACTGTTTTTGTGTTTTGTAACTTATATGATCATCAGTACTGATTCAAACTGCTAACTTCTTTAATATGCTGATGATAGCAACAGCCTTTTCACACATGGGAGGCCCCTGAAATATATTAACAAAATTTTAACATTGTAGAAAAAGAACTTAAACATGTCAAAATTGTTTGATAAATAACAGCCATTGCACATAGGAAAAACATAAAATTTATTTTGGATATAAAAGAGTACCTTGAAGGCCTGGGACTCTGAGGAACAAAACAATTTCCAAAAATTCAAGATAAGAATATTTCTTCCTTTTAATTGCCAAGTGTTGAAACCATTTCTGAAATTCTTCAGCAATGACAAGAGTTTCAAATTAGCAGCAGTGATCAGTATAGTGGATATCAGAAAGGCATGTATTTTCAAATGGACAAAGTAGACATTATTACAAGTCTTCTGGGGAACATCAATATGACCATCCATTCTATTAGGAAGTAGAGATAACAAGATTTTCAAGACAGCCATTGTTTGGAAGCAGAAGCCATGATATATTCAAGAGGTCTGCCAAAGTAGCCATAATGGATACCAGATATATACCATATAGATTTCTAGCAAAAGCATTATGTCAATATGACCAACCATCTAGCATAAGTAGACAAAAAGAAAATTTTATAAATGGCAATTTTGGATCATTTCCATTTATTAGATATGTGGGCAGCACCATTTTTATTTGGGATGAACTGGACATCTTAGGTAGTCTTAGTGAAAACCCATTTTGTTAAGACCATCCATTTCAAGATGGCCACTGTGGTTGCCATATTGGAAATCCAGGCAATACTATTTTCATTTAGAACCAGCTGGACAATGGGATAAATGTGTCAAGACAGACAAAATAAGTTGTAAATTATAAAAAAAAAGTTATTGAACTCAAGGTTCTGTGCACAAAGACCTGTTAAATACCCGGGCATCAATAGTGATGAATATTCTGTCTAAATAAACTTTAGCTTAAGATCTTAATAAACAAGAATCCCTCAAAGGGTCTGAAGCTCTGCTATTAGGAAGTCTCTTCTAGGACAACAAGATACTGGCAGCACTTTTTTCATTTCAATTGCTGAGTGCTGAAACCATGTCCCGTATACTTCATTGATTACAAGATGTTGAACCCTTTGTAAATGTCACCATTCATTCAGGTGATCAGCAAGAGTTTCAAGACATCTATCATAACAAGGCTGGTAGCAAGAACAATATCCATGTCAAAAGTATATGTCAATATGATATCAGCAGTAGTAGCAATATGAAGGTAAGACATATTGAAGTATTCATTATGATATCACTGATTACTGTAATAATCAATCCTAATTTATTTAGCTACATTAGATATATCTTATGGAAAGGAGTACAATGGAAAACCTACCACTTACTGCCCAGAGTGGATGATGCCAAATATGACACAAAAGCAAATGTCTCATTCAGAAAAATTAAAAAGAAAATTTTATTTTAACATTAGCTTATTGAATTGGCAAAAGACATTGTAGAATTCAGTTATAAGAAATCTAAATGAAAAATAAGAAAATGGAAAATGTTAAATCAAAATATGTCTTGCATGAAATATTTTCCTGTATGTAGAACATATAATTATACCTTTTATTTATAGGCATTGAAATATAGTACAGGGATTGCTTATGCCAAAAAGTGAAGAATTTTCATTTCAATGATGAAACTTTTAAAATATCAATGCTATTAGTTACACATTATATAATTTAATATGTTCATATATCTAGTCACAATACACGTTTTTCAGAGCAATAAATCTAAACACAATGCTACTTCAGACTGAGGATACTCTTCTTTGTGGTCATGGTTAGTTGTTTTAGTAAGGTGTTTTTGTTTATATTTCAAACAGTTCCTAAAACTAGCAGTAATTATCATCTGATTATTCATTCATGTAAGATTTATTCATCATGGATATTGTTCATTTAAGTACCTGAATGCTTCTGGTGAAGCCTCATTGTGACTAATACATGCCTGAGTTCTGTAAACAAGATAAATGGCAGTAAATCAAACAACATCAATACTCTAGAAAATTATCAAGGACTGAGTCTATTTGAGTTCCCTCTCTCGATTCATTTTAATGATGTAAAAGAAAATACTCAGAGTAACATGGGTATGTGTGTACAACAAGATCATGTTTTTACATGAAATTCTAACTCTGCAAAAATGTATATATATACAAAATCATGACTTTACATGAAATTCTGACTATACCAATAGTCATAGTAACATGGGTATGTGTACAACAAAATCATGACTTTACATGAAATTCTGACTATACCAATAGTCATAGTAACATGGGTATGTGTACAACAAAATCATGACTTTACATGAAATTCTGACTATACCAATAGTCATAGTAACATGGGTATGTGTACAACAAAATCATGACTTTACATGAAATTCTGACTATACCAATAGTCATAGTAACATGGGTATGTGAACAACAAAATCATGACTTTACATGAAATTCTGACTATACCAATAGTCATAGTAACATGGGTATGTGTACAACAAAATCATGACTTTACATGAAATTCTGACTATACCAATAGTCATAGTAACATGGGTATGTGTACAACAAAATCATGACTTTACATGAAATTCTGACTATACCAATAGTCATAGTAACATGGGTATGTGTACAACAAAATCATGACTTTACATGAAATTCTGACTATACCAATAGTCATAGTAACATGGGTATGTGTACAACAAAATCATGACTTTACATGAAATTCTGACTATACCAATAGTCATAGTAACATGGGTATGTGTACAACAAAATCATGACTTTACATGAAATTCTGACTATACCAATAGTCATAGTAACATGGGTATGTGTTACTAGATCATTACTTTACATGAAAAAAAAGTTACATGTAAAGAATTGCCACCAGCAAATATCATTCACAGCAGTGGAAGCTTAGCTTGGACTTAACAAATCTAACATCAGCACCAACATCACCACTGACATCACCACCATTATCTCCAGCTTCACCCATGACCTTCACTCCCTTGAGTAGCTGACAAGCAAGGTCATAATTCATTCCAAGAATAACTTGCTCAAGTAGACATAAACTACACAGTATAAATATTTAACACCCCTCTCCATCAGCCCATGTAAACCAAGATACACTTCATCAAACTGAAAAAGACGACACTAATCAAGATAAAGAAAATCATTGTAGTGCCAGCTATTAGCAAGACAACACTTCTTTACACCTTGGAATGCAGACAGATACAAGCCACCTAGTGCCTAGTGATATAAACTGTTTCTCTCCCCTAAGCCTAGGTAAAACCAGGTAGAAGAAAAGGACTAATCAAGAAACAAAGACTTCTTTCAAACACAATGCAAGTCACATTGCCATAAGTGACTTCTCAGTTATGACCTGGGCTCCTAATCAATATGTCCATGTGTGTGTATGTGTAATGGTGCAAAATTTGATTGATAATATTTGCAGTACATTTTTCCATGGTCAGCATGACATGTAACCAACTGACATAGGGGCTAGGCTCCCAATAATGTGGCAACAATACTGAAAATTTCAAGAGGGCTGCCATGGAAGCTATATTGTACATCAGATCAACCCCATTTTTATTAAAAACCAACTAGATGTTATAAAAAGTCTTTCGCTAAAATTCCACCTGCTGTAATGGCTATAGTGGACATGAGACTGTCACAATTGTCCTTTAGGACCAACTAGACATCATAAGAAATCTTTTGGTAAAAACTCTGTTGATATGACCATCCATTCATAAGTAGCAAAAAGATTTCCATGATGGCCACTGTAGCAGCTATACTGAATGTGTGAGCAGCACCATTTTCATTAGGACCAACTAGACCAATGGATGAATGTACATGTTTCATGGCAATCCTCCAAGTAGTTCAAGAAGAGTAGTGATAGCAAATATCAAGTCATAATCATCTTCATTCAGCCCATGTGCGTTAATATAACCATCCATTCAGGAGCAGCAATAACATGATATTCATGATGGCCACTAAGGCAGCCATGCATCCAGTCCAACCATCACCATTCATCAGGGATAAATGTGTACATAAAGTTTTGTGGCAATCATCCAAGAAGTTTAGGAAGAGTAGTGATAACTAAACTAAAATAAATGGATGGATGGATGATGGAGATGATGGAAGATTTCCATCAAATCATCACAAAACCTATTCTGGTCTATGATAAGCTAAAATTTAAAAGCATGCCAAAGAATTCTCTGCAGACAAGGCAACCATATGTCCTTTAATGACAAAAAATATTATATTTAATCTTGATTCAGTCTCAATTTGAATATTCATGGTCAGTTTGGTAATCTGGTAGAAGACTTAAAACTAAACTTCAGGCCTCACAAAATAAAAAAAAATATGATTCTTGACAAATCTTGATACTCTGAACAACTAATGTAGGCATGCCATATATAGAAAACACTCATGCAACTACATGTAGACATGCCATATATGGAAAACACTCATGCAACTAAATGTAGGCATGCCATATATGGAAAACACTCATGCAACTAATTGTAGGCATGCCATATATGGAAAACACTCATGCAACTAAATGTAGGCATGCCATATATGGAAAACACTCATGCAACTAATTGTAGGCATGCCATATATGGAAAACACTCATGCAACTAAATATAGGCATGCCATATATGGAAAACACTCATGCAACTACATGTAGGCATGCCATATATAGAAAACACTCATGCAACTACATGTAGGCATGCCATATATGGAAAACACTCATCCAACTACATGTAGACATGCCATATATGGAAAACACCCATGCAACTAAATGTAGGCATGCCATATATGGAAAACACTCATGCAACTAAATGTTGGCATGCCATATATGGAAAACACTCATGCAACTAAATGTTGGCATGCCATATATGGAAAACACTCATGCAACTAAATGTAGGCATGCCATATATGAAAAACTCATGCCACTAAATGTAGGCATGCCATATATGGAAAAAAACTGCCACTAAATGTTGGCATGCCATATATGGAAAACACTCATGCAACTAAATGTTGGCATGCCATATATGGAAAACTCATGCCTCTAAATGTTGGCATGCCATATATGGAAAACACTCATGCAACTAAATGTAGGCATGCCATATATGGAAAACTCATGCCACTAAATGTAGGCATGCCATATATGGAAAACTCATGCCACTAAATTTAGGCATGCCATATATGGAAAACACCCATGCAACTAAATGTAGGCATGCCATATATGGAAAACACTCATGCAACTAAATGTTGGCATGCCATATATGGAAAACACTCATGCAACTAAATGTAGGCATGCCATATATGGAAAACTCATGCCACTAAATGTAGACATGCCATATATGAAAAACTCCTGCCAACTAAATGTAGGCATGCCATATATGGAAAACACTCATGCAACTAAATGTTGGCATGCCATATATGGAAAACTCATGCCACTAAATGTTGGCATGCCAAATATAGAAAACACTCATGCAACTACATGTAGGCATGCCATATATGGAAAACACTCATGCAACTAAATGTAGGCATGCCATATATGGAAAACTCCTGCCACTAAATGTTGGCATGCCATATATGGAAAACACTCATGCAACTAAATGTTGGCATGCCATATATGGAAAACTCATGCCACTAAATGTTGGCATGCCATATATGGAAAACTCATGCCACTAAATGTTGGCATGCCATATATGGAAAACTCATGCCACTAAATGTTGGCATGCCATATATGGAAAACTCATGCCACTAAATGTAGGCATGCCATATATGGAAAACTGCCACTAAATGTTGGCATGCCATATATGGAAAACACTCATGCAACTAAATTTTGGCATGCCATATATGGAAAACACTCATGCAACTAAATGTAGGCATACCATATATGGAAAACTCATGCCACTAAATGTAGGCATGTCATATATGGAAAACTCATGCCAACTAAATGTAGGCATACTATATATAGAAAACAACCATGCAACTAAATGTTGGCATGCCATATATGGAAAACACTCATGCAACTAAATGTTGGCATGCCATATATGGAAAACTCATGCCACTAAATGTTGGCATGCCAAATATGGAAAACACTCATGCAACTACATGTAGGCATGCCATATGTGGAAAACACTCATGCAACTAAATGTAGGCATGCCATATATGGAAAACTCATGCCACTAAATGTAGGCATGCCATATATGGAAAACATTCATGCAACTACATGTAGATATGTCATATATGGAAAACACTCATGCAACTAAATGTAGGCATGCCATATATGGAAAACTCATGCCACTAAATGTAGGCATGCCATATATGGAAAACATTCATGCAATTACATGTAGACATGTCATATATGGAAAACACTCATGCCAACTAGATGTAGGCATGCCATATATGGAAAACACTCATGCCAACTAGATGTAGGCATGCCATATATGGAAAACACTCATGCCAACTAGATGTAGGCATGCCATATATGGAAAACACTCATGCCAACTAGATGTAGGCATGCCATATATGGAAAACACTTATGCAACTAAATGTAGGCATGCCATATATGGAAAACACTCATGCAACTAAATGTAGGCATGCCATATATGGAAAATTCATGACACTAAATGTAGGCAAGCCATATATGGAAAACACTCATGCCAACTAGATGTAGGCATGCCATATATGGAAAACACTCATGCAACTAAATGTAGGCATGCCATATATGGAAAACACTCATGCAACTAAATGTAGGCTTGCCATATATGGAAAATTCATGATACTAAATGTAGGCAAGCCATATATGGAAAACACTCTTGCCAACTAGATGTAGGTATGCCATATATGGAAAACACTCATGCAACTAAATGTAGGCATGCCATATATGGAAAACACTCATGCAACTAAATGTATGCATACCAAATATGGAAAACACTCATGCCACTAATTGTACACATACCAAATATGGAAAACTCATGCAAATAAATATAGGCATTCTAAATATATTTATAAAAAAAACATTCATGCAAATAAATGTAGGCATGCTATATGAAAAAAAAAATCAACTAAATGAAGGCATGCCAAATAATGAAAACTCATGCAGCTAAGACTGAACCATGTTTTCAAACATTATTTATAATAAATCTCCATCCTATTTATCTAATTATTTTGAATATGCACGACACCAATATTCAACTAAATCCAGCTGCTAAAATTTCACTTTCCTACATTCCACAACTTTCTATTATAATGCCATAAAACACTGGAACTCCTTTCCAACAGGATTAAAACTATTCCCAATAACACACCTTGCTGCATTGAAAGTACACCTTGGTACTTCAGTGTCAAATAACTAAAACAGTGATTTTTATTATAATTTAATTAACATATAACAATGATACTATTGCAATACTATATATAAAGTTATAGCTACATATATGCCAACCAATGTGTCTCCTAATGGAGCATTGTTTTATTTTTATATTTTTGTCTTATCTTACAATAAAGTGTACTAAGTTAAAACTTATGTTCCATCCCAGTGATTTTATGGACCCTACTGAAAATAAGTCTACCAGACTTAAATAGGATTGAATTGGCTAGGTCAGCATATTTGTATTTTTGATTTCCTGATTTATTACACTTTTTTTAACCCAGTTTTCATTTACCATAAACAGGGCATGTCTGAAATTTGATTGTTGAATCTATAATTGTTAATATATACACCAAATTACCTATTAGTATTGTACATATTCATCATTCTAGGATAAATACTTCCATTAATGATACTGATTTACATAATTTGATCTCAACAACAAATTTCTTTAAGCATTTTAGTCTGTTTGTTGTATAAATATGCAAAAATACTTTGACTTAAAGATGTGATTAAAACATGGCTGTAAGAGTTCATGGAAAAAATGTGTCCTGCATTAAATGATACACATGTAGAGTCAATGTAGCTGATGATACTACATCTACAGTGAATGTCTCCATACAAGACAGGACAAAAGTCTATTCTAGAATTTAAAAGTAAAGAAAATATTCCCCCATCCCCACCCCCAAACTGGTTGGCATCTTGTTTTTATCAGCAATTTTAACATGCCTTCCACAATGACACACAAAAAGAAATAATATATACTGATTAAGCTGCTTGTGTCCCTTAATGGTGAATAGTTACCAGTACATTTTGCTGTCTGCTATGTCCTTGATGCTCAGGTCACACCAAACAACATAAAATGACAATAACTGGAAGTTAATTTTCACATATTTCACTTTTCATGAAAGATTTTGTGCCAAAATAGTTTAAATTTCAATTTAAAAAAAGAAAACCATAATAGTTTATATTTGGTTTTGGAAAATTACAATCAAAAAGTTGGTTCATTTGACATCTTCTGATCAATCTTTGATTATGTGAAAAATCATTGGACCAGTCTTTGTTCATATTAATCATTTGACCATCTCTGATTATCTGAATATATCATCACTCAATTAGCATGCAATACAGTAGTTGATAAGGTACTGCTTTTTTAGCTGTGTATTTACAGGCTACAACAGAACCCAGAGGAACCATATTAAATTCTAGTTGAGTCATACAGTCTTGCATGAGCTATCTAAATCACATAGTTTGCATAAAGCTGTAATGGCAAAATAATCAGATGAGAAAGTCTCTTGGAAAAAAATATATACAAAGGATGGCAAAAATAAATTTCAATACTGCTTTCATTCAACCTGGCTGGGATGACAGACAAATTAAAAGAGGATTTTATCCCCCACTAAGTTTCAAATATCCTCCCCTGTGCAGATCTTGTACTGTTCATTCAACTTTTATGTTGAGCATCAAATTCGTTTGTGCAGAAGGTCTACTGAATCCAAAAATAAACCTGGAGCAGCTCAATAAGGAAAATAGTTTATGATAATTTAGTTTGAACAAATCTGACCAAGTTTATGTGTGTTATTATTCAATCAAGTGTAATACTTTTCTAGAGGTGTCATAGGATATATGCAGGTATATTTGTACCTGATATTAGCTGTGGAACATTTTGTGGGCTTTCATCAACTCCTATTTAGGAAAGTGAATTAACAACCTTCATGTTTAATGATGTTCCCAATGAAAAGTGTATGTTCTTAAGACAAACTACAGGCTTCCATTTGTGCTTCTAATGGCATATGGATTTTAATGAAAATTGACTGTTCTAGGTATAATCTTAAAGAGGTCCACTTTTCATAAAATTGAGTGTTTAAAAAACAGTAGAAGTTTGATTATCCATCAGGGTGCAGGACTGAGACCATGACAGATATGTGAAGAGACGGATAATAAATTAGTAGATTAAAAAAATTAAACACTACACTGGGTCATCAAAAATTCATAATATTTACAAATGTACTGTACCTGTTTTAATATTTTGATGTGCAATGTCCTGACAGTTAACAGAGATTGATGTAATCAGGTACGGATAATCAAATTTCTACTGTACATTGTTTTTCATTACATGCCACATTTCACCTGCAGTATTTCTCTACATTGGTGAAGTGGTGATGGGTCTGCTTTGCACTATACTGCAGCATATCACCTGCAATACTTCTCTACTAGGGTGAAGTAGAAGATGGGTTTGCTTTCCTCTACAATGTTACACTTAACCCAAAATACTTCTCTACCCAGGTGATGTGGAGATTGGTCTGTTATACACTACACTGCTCTACAAGGGTGAAGTGGAGATGGGTCTGATTTACACTACACTGCTCTACAAGGGTGAAGTGGAGATGGGTCTGATTTACACTACACTGCTCTACAAGGGTGAAGTGGAGATGGGTCTGCTATACACTACACTGCTCTACAAGGGTGAAGTGGAGTTGGGTCTGCTATACACTACACTGCTCTACATGGGTGAAGTGGAGATGGGTCTGATTTACACTACACTGCTCTACAAGGGTGAAGTGGAGATGGGTCTGATTTACACTACACTGCTACATTTTATCTGCAATAGGTATCTACTAGAGTGAAAAAAGAGATCTGTCTGATTTACATTACATTGCTACAGTTCGCCTGCAGTACTTCTCTACAAGGGTGAAGTGGAGGCATGTCTGATTTGCACTGCATTGATCTAAATTTTTTCTTACTCCCAGATTAAAACATATATTTAATCTCATAGGTGAAAAACTGAAGTATTTTCATTCATGAATTTTTCGCCTACTTGATGAAATGTCAATTTTTCACGAATTTCAAACAAATGCAAGTAGGTAATGAGTGAACACTAAAGATAAATGAATGCATGATCAAGAATGGATAATTGAATAGTACAACTTATTTTTGGTAAACTGGATATTCAAACATGTTTTCATTAGGTATTTAAGAATTTGATACATTTTTATTGCCATAATATCCATGGAAAATATGACAGTAAAATACAGACCATAAAATTATCTGGCAAAACTGCTGAAGCAAACAAGAGTATTTCATTATTATTCATTATTTTTATTGGTTCCTCTCAAATAACGCGAAACCCCTCTGATGTGGAAATTAGGGAACAGAATGTCCCCTTTGGCTTCCCTTGGATTCACAATGACCAACTTTTATCACTAATTACTTTATAATTTACTTGTAAATGTTTCTGTCCATCAAATCTCCATCTGCAGGCATGGTCTTCTACATGGAACATACAAATTTTCATCATTCTGACAAAACATTTAAGGGGAAAGTAGGTCATAGTGCCCTACATTTTGATACAAATTACTTTTGTTATAAAGGTTATTCCCAGTGTAAATGTTTTGTTTTCCTAGAAAATTTCCAAAAGTGTGAATTAAAGTTTACTGTCCAAAGAAAAATCCAGGTTTAAGCAACTTTGCCAGGTGTTTGTTGGATCAATGTACCTCTTCCCCATGGTTTACTGGATCAGAGTGACTCTTTATGTTATACTAATTACTTTCTTGAAAGCAGGTGATTACATCACAAGTGTGGGACCAAAATACAGGTAAACTTGGTTGCCTCTGACAATTCTTTGCAACTACATGTATTTGTTAAAGTTATTTCATGATGTCAGTCAAGTCTGTGAAGGTTTCAAGTGCAGCAACTAAGGTTTGAGACAAAAACCCAACAAAATGATAAAATTGGCCATAACAACTAGAGGTTGTAACCATATGGAATCCTTTGCCTTCCACCTTCATAACCACCCTCAGGCTTGGAAATAGTTTTCCTGTTGTGGAATCACCAGGTTGGTTTTGTGGGCTCAATGCCATTTTTCATGGTGGCAGGTGTATTTGGTGGAGAAAGAACTCTTTGAAAAACATGCAGAACCACCAACCCAATTGAAGCTTTTGACAAGATATCTCCTATATTCCCTTTGGATGAACCTGATACCTGAACCCAAACAGTGTGATATAGATGTCAGTGGCAGCACTTTAAACCACTTTACCATAAAGGCTGCAAAATCACAAAATTAACAGTCCAATTTTTGTAAGTAGTATCAAATTAAAATACAATTGAAATAAAAAAATTATGCATTTAAACATGCATAAGAAAAAAAAGAAATGGAGTATGCTGGGAGGAATTAAAGTCTTGAACTTGCACATAAAATAAGTGTACAATAATTGATGAATCACAAAACTCCATCCACAACAGTGACAAAAGTTATCTAATTGCAACCAACACAACTGACTTGCCCTTGCTACTGTTAGCTAGAGTTGAGTGTTACATAATTACAATGACTGACTTCCACTATTATTGTTGGCTAGAGGTGAGTGTTACATAATTACAATAACTGACTTCCCCTATTATTGCTGGCTAGAGGTGAGTGTTACATAACTACAATGACTGACTTCCCCTATTATTGCTGGCTAGAGGTGAGTGTTACATAACTACAATGACTGACTACAATGACTGACTTCCACTAATATTGCTGGCTAAAGGTGAGTGTTACATAACTACAATGACTGACTTCCCACTACTACTGCTATCTACAAGTTTTATGTAACTAAAATGGCTGCATTGCTACAGCTATTGCTGGCTAAAAGTTTTATGTAACTAATATGGCTGACTTGCTACTGCTAATGCTGGCTAGAAGTTTTATGAAACTAAAATGGCTGACTTGCTACTGCTAATGCTGGCTAGAAGTTTTATGTAACTGAAATGGCTGAGTGTCGCATAAGTACAGCCAGGCCAAAAACTTGTCACCTGGCCCTCTGATGCCTTCAGGAGACATATGAAAATTCAATAGTCAAAACCTCAAAATTTATCATCCAAGTTTTATTAACTCTTCATTATATACCAAGAGTTCATTTTACTTGCAATGGATGGTATTTTCTGTGGCAATCCATCAATTGAAAATGTGATCTCCTCTTTATGACATCTGTGCTTCTTAAAGTAATATTTTATTGCAAATGTGAACACCCCTTACTGACATCTGTGCTTGTTAAATATTGAACTGACAATGTGAACACCATTTATTGATTACATGTACTTATTAAAGTAATATTTCATTGAAAATGTGAACACCCCTTACTGATGACATCTGTGCTTGTTAAAATATTGAACTGACAATGTGAACACCATTTATTGATTACATGTACTTATTAAAGTAATATTTCATTGAAAATGTGAACACCCCTTACTGATGACATCTGTGCTTGTTAAATATTGAACTGACAATGTGAACACCATTTATTGATGACATGTACTTATTAAAGTAATATTCTAACTTCACTAGCCAGCACACAAACAGATGCACTCATATTCCTGCAAACTATATCAATGATCTATTTTACTGTCATCCAACTGGGAACAAAACATATTGCTGTCATGGTTCACACATGGTGTAACCAATAACTGTGTTCATTGTTCTCATCACTGTAGTCATCACAAAGAAACAGTTGAGTATATTTAGGATTAAAGATCTCTTTTTATATAGATCTGCTCAATAAGTTAACACAAAACTTTGCAAAAAGTACATTCAAGGTATAATAATGATGTACACCAAATACATACAATAAAAACAGGGCAATAATACCATCTTTGATGACTCAATTCAAATTACTACTCTCTATTGGACAGGTTTATTTCAATGTTTTACAGCACAGCAACATAAGTAGGTTATTTAGTGTCATGGAGTGAAGTCCCTTCTCAAGACCTACACACCAAAAAGTTAATCCAAGTTGACCTGATGGTAGGATTTAAACCCGTACCCTTTTTGACATAATTCCAGCATGCCAATTACTAACTCAATGCAGGTACTAAAGTACACAGAATTTTCTTTACTTTCAAAGCCATAATAATACTGAGAAGAAAGAAGAACAAAAAACATTAAAAGTAGAGCTTTGATTCAACAGCTTTACAACTTCCTAAGGTATTATGTTGTTTTGATATTTTTATTTTAAAAATTGTTTTATTCAAGTTTTTGTAAAAATATACAATACAGATATATAAAGTAGCACAAAGCCAATCACAGATGTCTGCTTTGTATCAATGACAAAAAGTCAAATCTACAGTTTGAATAAATCTATTACACAAAGCAAGTTACCTGCCTTAACAAAACCATCCACACCATATTTAAACCATATTCTTACCTTGGCCACCTAACAATTAGAAGTAAATCATACTACCACTGTAAACCTGTAATGTGAGCTGATTGGAGTGTTCCCAGCTGGTCAGATTTTGAATTAAGTAATTAATTAGTTTGTTTAGCAATTATTCATTAGGATAAAGCCAACATCTGAACAACTACCAATATGGGTCTTGTAGGTGTACACCTGAATGGTAACTTAAAATTCCATTCAGAGTCAAAAACCATGATTGCAAATGAACCTGTAAATTACAAAGCATGAAGTTACTGACCAAACATTATCCAATTTGATTCTTCTTTGCTCTCAATGATGAAACCTAATTGAATATTTTGCAATAATATGGGCAAAAATAAGTAAGACTTCTAAAGTATTAAACAAAATGATGTTTTTAAAATTTGTAATTTTTCTCTTATTACTAAAAATTTGGTCATGTGCTTGGAGTGTTAATTCTGCAAGGTTACATGTATCATTTGGACAAAAGCATTCTAAATATTCTGTTTAAATGTATATAAAAACCACACATACTTTTGGCCAATTTTTAGAATATCTGAAAAAAAGACAAAATTAGGAACTGCATGAGTTACATATGAAAAATTAATTAGCTACATTTGTAAACATTTTTTGAATTCATTCAATATCTTGAAACACAACACAATCCATCCCATCAATCTACTAATTTCATCAACACCGCCTCATATTTATTATATATGTGTGAGAAAAATTATATTGCCAATCTCTCTCTCTCTCTCTCTCTCTCTCTCTCTCTCTCTCTCTCTCTCTCTCTCTCTCTCTCTCTCTCTCTGCATGTGTGTGTGTGTGTGTGTTTGTGTGTGTAAAGATTTAAATATGTCCCCAGCTGTAGACCCTATAATGGATACTTATGCACCCAATGAAGTGCCATCATGAAATGCCCCCCAAAACAACCCCCCAAAACAAAGTCCCATTTTAATTTGATGATCCTAATAGCACACATCCTAGTTCAAGGTCACTTAACATAATTATAGAAGGCACTTAAAATCTGCCCTCCTTTTTATATGAATGTGTGTGTGTGTGTTTGTGTGTATATATATATATATATATATATATATATATATATATATATATATATATATATATATATAGAGAGAGAGAGAGAGAGAGAGAGAGAGAGAGAGAGAGAGAGAGAGACAGACAGACAGACAGACAGAGAGAGACAGAGAGAGACAGAGAGAGAGAGAGAGAGAGAGAGAGAGAGAGAGAGAGAGAGAGAGAGAGAGAGAGGAAACTGGGACTAAGGTAACTGAACTGCTAGCAGATTAAGTCTTTTATTCTCCCTATATTTAAAGCAAACTGCACATAATCCAACTATACATATGAGCATACCCTTTTTCACCTTTGTTTTTAGTATACCATGATCAATTGGGAATACCAAAATTAACACATTCAGCAAGGCAATGTAAGAGTTGAGTCCCTTGGTAATAGGTCATAGATTATTCATAAAAATAATCCATTACTCTGAATGGTGTGTTCTTTCAAATATATCCAAAATATATCAAAACTTTTTTTAAAAATGCAAAGAATTGTATCCTATTGTAAAGTCAACCTTTACAAAATATACATATAGAATTCTGCTTACCTGACCATGAATATGATGAAATTTCTGAACATTGTTGTTCCTAGTGATTTTGGAACTACTGCAAGGGGACATAACTCTTACATCTCCTCTGCAATAATTACTAGCTTGACTACTGAGACACAGAGGATCTTTGGTCAATATACCCATGGAAATACTTGGAGGAATAGGACTGTAGAGGATTTTCATAATCATTACCATGTGCCTGAGGTTAAAGATTAAAAGTCAGGTTACCTACACCAAGACTTGTGTAATACTTTAAACCTTCTTCTTGCTCATATTCAATCATAATCAATGAAGAATGCTACCATTCTGTCTGAAGAGAGAGAGACAGACAGACAGACAGAGACAGAGAGAAAGTGTGTGTGTGCATAATGTGCAATGCACCATAATTTTTAATTTGACTGTACACATTCCAAAATATGCACAGGTGTATAGAAGTTCAAATCACAGAGGTTTATCCTTGCTTTTAATTTATCTATTAATCATACATGTATTATATAATAACATTATGTATAAGCTTTATGTAAATTGTAAACAATGCTATGAGACCCTGTGATTACATCTGTGCACCTACCAACTTTTGTACAAAAAGCTGCACCTTGGAATTCCAATAAAAATTTTAAAACATTGCTTAATGATAATTGAGAACTACTATTACATTGGGCTAGGATAAATTTGGGCTCCAGTGAATTTGTGGGAAGAGAATTTCAGTTGGACAGCTAACAACATTTTTCTTTTATTCCTTCCAAAAGTATGTCACTATGAATTGTATCAATGAGAAAATTCACTATGTCTAATGTATACAAATTTCTTTCTGTCTTCTCTGTAATACTCTCACCCAAGGCTGAAGGCTTTATCTCTAAACTTTTCTTTCCAACACAAGATACTAACTTAAATTTAGGGAAAATATTCAAAAACAGTATACTAATTTAAATTAAGGGATTAATATCCAAAACAGTATACTAAATTAAATTTAGGGATAATATCCAAAAGAGTATACTAAATTAAATTTAGGGTTAATATCCAAAAGAGTATACTAAATTAAATTTAGGGATAATATCCAAAAGAGTATATTGAATTAAATTTAGGGATAATATCCAAAAGAGTATACTAAATTAAATTTAAGGATAATATCCAAAACAGCATACTAAATTGCCAACCAGCTGAGGCACTAACCTAACAGTGATGTTGCAAAGTGTGGGAGACACTTGTCAACCAAAACATAACAACCAGTCTGCTAGTTAATGCTGGAACAATGAATGACTCACAAAAACATGAGTACATGTAATTATGCCACAATAACAAGTGTGTCATGGAACAGCACTGAAGCAACTAACAGTATTTAATGCAACATAACTTAAACCATTAAGACAATACAGCCAATTCTGGGATCTATGACTTTTATATGCTCTTCCTATCCTGCAAATATTCAAGCTAGCACACAGACATGATGCCATGGTTCTTTCCTCTTAGACTCTCCTACGAACAATATACATTCAAGCAAAGGGCTCTGTATTGGTGAGTGAGAAAGCTGCCAGCAGCTTCCCACGGAATGGTGGTTCTTATCAGGCTTTTCCTGACACCCCATCGAATTCAACTTCCATCAATTACACTCCAGGCCACCATATATAGCCTATCTTGCATGAAGAAATGGTGTTAAACCCAAAACAACAACATTGAAACCTTCACACTGCTTAGGAACTAAATTGGTTCTTTTTCTATTTTCTCCTACAAACATTATGCAATAAATCTAAGGTAAAGCCTATGAAATAATTATATATGGTTCTCTGTCTGACTACCCCCAAAAACAACCTGTCCCTGATCCATCTAATATAGATAGGACAAGACCTTCTGTTCCTGCTACCAGCAGTTTCTCACAAAATAGTGGCATCCACAAGCCATATTTCATGTATGGAGGTGATATGGTCATCTTATACTTACCATAATCAAACTTAGTATATTAGGTAAAGCTCAAAGAAGGAGTTTATAAATTGCTACTGGAATCGATGCCTTTCAACCTAATGACAAGTGGGATTTGTAGCAAGATTTACAGCTTTATTAATTTCATAAACAAAAATGTGCCTCCTTCAAAATGAATGATACAAGGGCACACGTCCACCTTTGATACTGACATCAATGTTTATCAGTCAAGTGTTAATATCAATAATGTAGACTTGTGCAGCCTAGCACCTGAACTTTCACCTTAAGATCTATTAGACATTGATGGCCACCAAATAAAATAAGATACATCTGTATAAAAAGATGAAAACAAATACAAGTTGTGGTGAGAAAAAGTAATGACATCATAACCATTATATTTGCTAAAAAATGCATGACTTTTCTAAAACAAACTAAAATTTTCTTGCTGTTATCAAACACTCATATTTGCAGTACAAGCCTAAAAATTAAGATTTTTTTCCCAGTTGTCTTGGAATGAAATAAATTTGCCCAGCAACAAAATCTCTCAGTATATTATGTCCTTTTTGTCCATACAATTAATAATCCCTATAGTGCTTCTTTCTTTAACATGCCTACTTGAAATATGAGAATACATTTAAACATTTTTTTTTATCAAGGTTTCAGTTTGAGGCACAAATCTGACATGATTTCATTTCTGGATGATAAAGAAAACCAATGCATTATTTCAATGCAATAAACATGATGTCTATACATATTACTGTCCTTAATAGTACATGTATTAAAGACAGGAAACCACAGATTTTGGTCCCATGGTTGGGGTGATTTTTACTGTTGTTGTTGTTGTTGCAATTATTCCATCAACCTGTTGCACTTTCTTTAAATTTTGTTTGTGTTCATCAACAATGTAATAAACAAAAAGGCACTAGAAGAAAGATTGTTTGGATAAACATGACGACACCCAGTTCAATAATGGCAGGAAAACTCTGTGAAAGGGTTATCTGACCTTTAATTAAATGCTTTACTTTTATCGTCATTTTCTTAAATACATTTTACAGAATTCTTATATTTTTAAATTTCATATGATACCTTGCTCTACTTCATGTTTACATTTATTTGGAAAGGTTTATCTTCCAAAAATGTTTGTGCAATCAATCATTTTTTATATTTTCCAAACTTTGCCTTTTAGCCAGTACCATATGGGTACTATCTATATAGGCACTGTTATGTGAGTTACCATATTGGCACTGTTATGTGAATTACCATATTGGTACTGTTCTGGGAGTTACCATATTGGTACTGTTATGTGAGTTACCATACTGGTACTGTTATGTGAGTTACCATATTGGTACTGTTATGCAAGTTACCATATCAGTACGGTTATGTGAGTTACCATATCGGTACTGTTATGTGAGTTACCATATCGGTACTGTTATGTGAGTTACCATATCGGTACTGTTATGTGAATTACCATATCGGTACTGTTATGTGAGTTACCATATCAATACTGTTATGTGAGTTACCATATTAGTACTGTTATGTGTGTTACCATATCAATACTGTTATGTGAGTTACCATATTAGTACTGTTATGTGTGTTACCATATCAATACTGTTATGTGAGTTACCATATCAATACTGTTTTGTGAGTTACCATATTAGTACTGTTATGTGTGTTACCATATTGGTACTGTTATGTGTGTTACCATATCAATACTGTTATGTGAGTTACCATATTGGTACTGTTATGTGTGTTACCATATTGGTACTGTTATGTGAGTTACCATATTGGTACTGTTATGTGAATTACCATATCGGTACTGTTATGTGAGTTACCATATCAATACTGTTATGTGAGTTACCATATTAGTACTGTTATGTGTGTTACCATATCAATACTGTTATGTGAGTTACCATATTAGTACTGTTATGTGTGTTACCATATCAATACTGTTATGTGAGTTACCATATCAATACTGTTTTGTGAGTTACCATATTAGTACTGTTATGTGTGTTACCATATTGGTACTGTTATGTGTGTTACCATATCAATACTGTTATGTGAGTTACCATATTAGTACTGTTATGTGTGTTACCATATTGGTACTGTTATGTGAGTTACCATATTAGTACTGTTATGTGTGTTACCATATCAATACTGTTATGTGTGTTACCATATTAGTACTGTTATGTGTGTTACCATATCAATACTGTTATGTGAGTTACCATATTAGTACTGTTATGTGTGTTACCATATCAATACTGTTATGTGAGTTACCATATCAATACTGTTTTGTGAGTTACCATATTAGTACTGTTATGTGTGTTACCATATTGGTACTGTTATGTGTGTTACCATATCAATACTGTTATGTGAGTTACCATATTAGTACTGTTATGTGTGTTACCATATTGGTACTGTTATGTGAGTTACCATATTAGTACTGTTATGTGAGTTACCATATCAATACTGTTATGTGTGTTACCATATTAGTACTGTTATGTGTGTTACCATATCAATACTGTTATGTGAGTTACCATATTAGTACTGTTATGTGTGTTACCATATGGGTACTATTATGTGAGGTGCCATAATGCACTACTACTTTGATTAAAGGATCATACAGGTAGTTTTCTTATTCATTCAAAGACAATGGGAGTGCATAGAATTCAACACCAACCTCTGTAAGTACATGTGAGCTGCCTTAGTTTGTCCTTGAGAAAGGCACAATTAGCTTATATTTAGTCAACATGATATCATCATTGATGCATTAAAAATACATTTAAAACCAACAAATATAAATAGCTGATTAAAGTGTCTAGTACTGATCATCAACACTTATCAGGTGTTTACTTTACTTTGATTGGAAGAACATGTTTCTGGTCAACCTAAACATTTTTCAACTGATCAACCAATTCAAATTTAGACCATCCATTACCAAAATTAGCATCAACCAAATCATTCAAAGATTCATGTCTAAGTGTTGCTGCTGTTGTTGATTCTGGGTTTAATGCCTTTCCTCACAATACAGCTATATATGGCAGCCAGTATAATTAAAGAAGGACATGGCTAAAATTAATTTTCTATCCAAGAAGACTCATTCATCAGATATTCTGTCTTCCTATACTACATGATATATTTACTCAGTAGTTGTTGTTCTGGGGCTAGATAACATTTTTCAGCACAGGATAGGCTATACATGTCAGCCAGTATTAATGGTGGAGGTAGAAACCAGGAAATCGCCAGAAAAAAAACATTGACCCATGAGAGGCAAGCTTTCCAACATATCCACATCTTAGACTTTTGAACCCTGCTGACAGAGGTGAGATGGCAGTGATCCATACCGGATATCTTTAGACACCCCCCCCCCATTTACTCAGTAGTTGTGTGCCACAATTATCATCAAAATGAAGCAACTTCAAATCCTACTATAAGATCAGCTCTAGTTATGGTGTGTCCTTGGGCAAGGCACATTAGTCCAGCTGCACTATACATCCTGCTTGTCCCATGGTACATTACAACACCAAACCAAACCATATAATGAAACCAGATCCATGACTATAAGAGTATATGTACCTGTGTTATAAAGAAGTGGCTTATAAGTGCTGTTTTAACCAAATACAGGTAAAACTACAATAATTAAACATGTGACTCACTCATTTATAATTAACTACTAGCTGTCAAACATACTACTTCATTCTGAAAATCACAGTATTCAATCTTAAAATCACAGTATTTAATCTGAATATCATAGCAATTATAACTTTGCAAACAAGCATGATAATCCAAGTGCAACTCAAGATCTGTACAGACAATTTAGGTAAGTAAGCTCTTAAAAAAAATTAAGAATTAAAACAACCAATTTTTCAAGCTGGTAATGTGTCTACCTAATACTGATGGTACAAAGTGTTCATTTTGAAAGAGGTGACTTTTAAGGGGCTATGCTGAATCAGTCATTTTAATCAGCAACATTAACATTTTTGTTCAGTTATAAATAGCTTTCAAATGATTCCTTTTATTAAAATTTTACTTTTTATTATCAACCGATCATGGTCATCCAAAACTCTATTTCATGTCTGCCAATTTCTACACTGGATCCCATTTTTCCATATTTTATTTCTGAAATGCATTTTCAATTCTTCACCTACATGAGTTGAACTGGGGGATGGTGTACACAATACAGGTAAACATGGGTGCTCTATTAACTGAAGGACAAAATCTTACCCACAGTACTTTTCTTTATAATCAGTACAGAATCCTATAGAACACTTGCAGTCATTAAAGGACGCTGGGTGGCTGGGTGCACAGATTACAGATCAACATATCCACTATTGTCACCAGAGGTCACTGTCAGTCAAAGCAAGGTGGACATATAGATCCAGATCTGCTATTGTATAATGTGCGAGAAGATTAGAATCTATGTGTTTGCATTTAAACCCAAACTATTTGTCAGTATATACAATACCCCCATATCAATTTCAAAGACAAATAACTTTAATCTCTTAACAAATAACCTGAACAAATATATGCTTTACAATCTCTTCCAGAGCCTAAGATATTGCTAGAAAATGTGGAATGCATGATATTTTCTACTATCAAGCAAAAGTACCAAGAATTAAATTCACAAAGTAAACTGAGCACAACTTTGATTGCAATATAAAGCAGAGCTCTGGTACGAATGACCCCCATTTTTTCAACTTTCAAACATTTCTACAAATAAATTGGGCAACATTATGTTGTGTTGTATTTGTTTTAGCATTTAGTCAAGAGGCATGTCTAAAGAAATGCTCTGCAACTTGGCAAATGTGAACAGCAAAACTACTCCATTCAATCAGGACAGTAATATACAGGCAAAACTCTTTTCTCTTTTAACAAGGGCAATACCACCTAACTTCAAAATTAATCTCTCTGAACAGGAAATGTGTAATAGAATTGAATCTGAAGTGCAGATGGAAAGTTCTGCCAAAGAAGCAATGTCACCCTTTCTATTTAAAAAATGGATACATTTGGCAAATTCTTTCTAAAATTGAGGTATAAATTAAATATACTTGTTTCTAAGCCAAGACCAAATGCACACAATAAAGACCCTGCTATGCTATCCCATAATGTGCCTACAAATCAGGGTCCATTATGTTTGTTCTATTGATTATTCCTAAAACTGCAAATCAGGGTCCATTATGTTTGTTCTATTGATTATTCCTAAAACTGCAAATCAGGGTCCATTATGTTTGTTCTATTGATTATTCCTAAAACTGCAAATCAGGGTCCATTATGTTTGTTCTATTGATTATTCCTAAAACTGCAAATCAGGGACCATTATGTTTGTTCTATTGATTATTCTTAAAACTGCAAATCAGGGTCCATTATGTTTGTTATATTGATTATTCCTAAAACTGCAAATCAGGGTCCATGGTGTTTGTTCTATTGATTATTCCTAAAACTGCAAATCAGGGTCCATTATGTTTGTTCTATTGATTATTCTTAAAACTGCAAATCAGGGTCCATGTTGTTTGTTCTATTGATTATTCCTAAAACTGCAAATCAGGGTCCATGTTGTTTGTTCTATTGATTATTCCTAAAACTGCAAATCAGGGTCCATCATGTTTGTTCTATTGATTATTCCTAAAACTGCAAATCAGGGTCCATGTTGTTTGTTCTATGGATAATTCTTAAAACTGCAAATCAGGGTCCATTATGTTTGTTCTACTTATTATTCCTAAAACTGCAAATCAGGGTCCATGTCTACAGTTGATAACTGTGTCAGGTGAAACTGGACTAAGTGAAGAATGAGTTTTGTTTAAAAAAATGCCAAGGATTGAAATGTTGTAAAAACAGTGTTTGTACTTGCTGAAATATTTGTTATAAGTTGAAACTTTGCTAAGACTGGTAAATTTGACATTTTCCAAACCTTGGAAGGGCATGTGTTAATACTGACAGATTAACCTGAATTCTGACTGGAAAAAAGTAACTGCCTAGGGTGGGTTTCCCAGATGAAGTCTCATGCTTAATAAATGACTTAAACCACAACCAGTCAGTTTATATTTCTGAATTGGCTCTGGGGGTAGTAAGAAGTAGTCCTCATAACAGTTGTCCAAAGGACTGTTAGCAGAAGTCTTGGAGAAACACATAACCAAGGGTGTACATTGTGTACAACTCTAATATGAGCAAATCTCAAAGCAAGGTGCAGCATCTTCATTTCATGCATAATTTTTCTTTGATATGAGTTTAAAAGTAATTGTTTGAATGGATTCATTTTGAGGACTCAGTACAATTAGAATTGAGCATTATTAGGTTTGTAGTATATTTATGTTGAATGAATTGATAGTTAGGAAATAATGTAGTTAGGACAAAAAGTAAATTTTGCTTCATCTGTTTGTGTAACTATAGTGTGAATTGTTTTAACTTATGAACTGGCTGTATTAACATGAAGCAGCCAAGGGATACAAAATTATTTATTGATAGCCATGGGCATGCATGTGTCTGACATTAGTCAATACAGTGAGTAATAGTTCACCATGCACTGGCTTCAGTATCATTAGGTGAAATCAAGCTATTCTTTTGGTCAATTAATAATGGTAACTAGTTGTATTGAAGAAATATAGTAATTTTCGAATTCTATGTTAATTGTATGAAAAGAGAGTAATTGAGTTTACACATCATAGTTGTGTTGAATGCAAGGTTATGTAACCAATTAGCAGTGAAATGTCTGCTTTCAAGTATGATACAAGCTAGTCAACATTGATTAGGTTACAAAAAGGATAGACCATAGAGCTTCCAAGGTTGAAAATAAAAGAGATATATAGAATAAGAGAGGACACAAAAGACACTAAAGGCAGCAACATTTGAGGAAGCCAGAGGGAACAAATCAACCCCAACAGAAAAACTCTGAGGAAGCAAGGGGGGAACAAATAAACCCCAAAAGACTAGCAGTAAAGAAGCCAGAGGGAACAAATCAACCCCAAAAGACTAGCTGTGGTTAATCTGGAGACTGGCATGCAATCACTTATCAGGCAATATAGACAATTAAAGTTATCAGGCTGTGAAGACAATTAAAGTTATCAGGATGTGAAGACAATTAAAGTTATCAGGCTGTGAAGACAATTAAAGTTATCAGGCTGTGAAGACAATTAAAGTTATCAGGCTGTGAAGACAATTAAAAGTTATCAGGCTATATAGACAATTAAAGTTATCAGGCAATGTAGACAATTAAAGTTATCAGGCTGTGTAGACAATTAAAGTTATCAGGCTATGTAGACAATTAAAGTTATCAGGCAATATAGACAATTAAAGTTATCAGGCTGTGAAGACAATTAAAGTTATCAGCCTATGTAGACAATTTACGTTATCAGGCTGTGAAGACAATTAAAGTTATCAGGCTATATAGACAATTAAAGTTATCAGGCAATGTAGACAAGTAAAGTTATCAAGCTGTGTAGACAATTAAAGTTATAAGGCTATGTAGACAATTAAAGTTATCAGGCAATGTAGACAATTAAAGTTTTCAGGTTGTGAAGACAATTAAAGTTATCAGGCTATGTAGACAATTAAAGTTATCAGGCAATGTAGACAATTAAAGTTATCAGGCTGTGAAGACAAAGTTATCAGGCAATGTAGACAATTAAAGTTATCAGGCTGTGAAGACAATTAAAGTTATCAGGCTATATAGACAATTAAAGTTATCAGGCAATGTACACAATTAAACTTATTAAGCTATGTAGACAATTAAAGTTATCAGGTTGTAAAGACAATAAAAAGTTATCAGGCTATATAGACAATTAAACTTATCAGGCAATGTAGACAATTAAAGTTATCAGGCTGTGTAGACAATTAAAGTTATCAGGCTATGTAGACAATTAAAGTTATCAGGCAATATAGACAAATAAAGTTATCAGGCTGTGAAGACAATTAAAGTTATCAGCCTATGTAGACAATTTAAGTTATCAGGCTGTGAAGACAATTAAAGTTATCAGGCTATATAGACAATTAAAGTTATCAGGCAATGTAGACAAGTAAAGTTATCAAGCTGTGTACACAATTAGAGTTATAAGGCTATGTAGACAATTAAAGTTATCAGGCAATGTAGACAATTAAAGTTTTCAGGTTGTGAAGACAATTAAAGTTATCAGGCTATGTAGACAATTAAAGTTTTCAGGTTGTGAAGACAATTAAAGTTATCAGGCTATGTAGACAATTAAAGTTATCAGGCAATGTAGACAATTAAAGTTATCAGGCTGTGAAGACAATTAAAGTTATCATGCTATATAGACAATTAAAGTTATCAGGCAATGTAGACAATTAAAGTTATCAGGCAATGTAGACAATTAAAGTTATCATGCTATGTAGACAATTAAAGTTATCAGGCTATGTAGACAATTAAAGTTATCATGCAATGTAGACAATTAAAGTTATCAGGCTATGTAGACATATTAAAGTTATCAGGCAATGTAGACAATTAAAGTTATCAGGCTATGTAGACAATTAAAGTTATCAGGCTATGTAGACAATTAAAGTTATCAGGCTATGTAGACAATTAAACTTATTAAGCTATGTAGACAATTAAAGTTATCAGGCTATGTAGACAATTAAAGTTATCAGGCAATCTAGACAATTAAAGTTATCAGGCAATGTAGACAATTAAAGTTATCAGGCTATGTAGACAATTAAAGTTATCAGGCAATGTAGACAATTAAAGTTATCAGGTTATGTAGACAATTAAAGTTATCAGGCTATGCAGACAATCAGGCAATGTAGACAATTAAAGTTATCAGGCTATGTAGACAATTAAAGTTATCAGGCAATGTAGACAATTAAAGTTATCAGGCTATGTAGACAATTAAAGTTATCAGGCTGTGAAGACAATTAAAGTTATCAGGCTGTGAAGACAATTAAAGTTATCAGGCTGTGAAGACAATTAAAGTTATCAGGCTGTGAAGACAATTAAAGTTATCAGGCAATGTAGACAATTAAAGTTATCAGGTTGTGAAGACATTTAAAGTTATCAGGAAATGTAGACAATTAAAGTTATCAGGTTGTGAAGACATTTAAAGTTATCAGGCTGGGAAGACAATTAAAGGTATCAGGCTGTGAAGACAATTAAAGTTATCAGGCAATGTAGACAATTAAAGTTATCAGGCTGTGTAGACAATTAAAGTTATCAGGCTGTGTAGACAAAGTTATCAGGCAATGTAGACAATTAAAGTTATCAGGCTATGTAGACAATTAAAGTTATAAGGCTATGTAGACAATTAAAGTTATCAGGCTGTGTAGACAATTAAAGTTATCAGGCTATGTAGACAATTAAAGTTATCAGGCAATGTAGACAATTAAAGTTATCAGGCTGTGAAGACAGTTTAAGTTATCAGGCAATGTAGACAGTTAAAGTTATCAGGCTGTGTAGAGAAATAAAAAGTTATCCCACTGTGAAGACAATTAAAGTTATCAGGCTACAAAGACAGTTAAAGTTATCAGGCAATGTAGACAGTTAAAGTTATCAGGCTGTGTAGAGAAATAAAAAGTTATCCCACTGTGAAGACAATTAAAGTTATCAGGCTACAAAGACAGTTAAAGTTATCAGGCAATGTAGACAGTTAAAGTTATCATGCTGTAGAGAATTAAAAAAGTTATCCCACTGTGAAGACAATTAAAGTTATCAGGCTGTGAAGACAATTCAAATTATCAGGCAATGTAGACAGTTAAAGTTATCAGGCTGTGTAGACAATCAAAGTTATCAGGCTATGTAGAGAATTAAAAAAGTTATCCCACTGTGAAGACAATTAAAGTTATCAGGCTACGAAGACAGTTCAAGTTATCAGGCTGTGAAGACAATTAAAATTCTAAACACTCACTCAATTCCTGATGAAATTTGCTGCATCAAAGTAGACAGAACTGCTAACTAACTTTAGAACTTTGAATAAATCAGTTTCTGATAGAGATGAAGACTACAATTGGTCTTGCACAACTTTTATTTTCTTTATTTAACTAATTAAATTGTCATATTCTGTATACAGCATGGCTCATATTACCCAATTCTATTTCTCTGCTCAGATCTCCATTTATGCTATCCATTAATTTCATATTTTAATATTTGCAAAATCCAGGCTATAACAATAAGGTCAATCATCCATTAAACATTGATCACCACCATCAAGAAAAATAATAAAACCCCACCATAGTATGCCTTTCGTGAAGCACTTTACTCCTACTGCCTTGGTTTTTGTTGTTGTTGTTGTTGTGGGGCTTAACACCATTTTTCAGCAAATGATAGGCTATACATGGTTGCCAGTATTAATGGTGGAGGAAGAAACCAAAAATCACCGGAAAGACTGACCCACCCATGAGAAGCTACTGGAAAGCTTTCTCACATATCCACATTCTCGGAATCCTAGACTCGAACCCATGCAGACAGAGGTGAGATGGCAGTGATCTGTAATGGACAGCCCCTTGACCGAAAGACTTAAATTGAGAATGTCATTGTGCCGATGCATATATTTTTAGCATAAAATGTATATAAATATTTTAATTAGAACGAGCAAGATGTCTGCTTGTGTTTTATTTCATAAACTCTATTACTAAAACGTATGTTACATAGTACCTACTTTTTGCTTTAAGAAAAAAAATTGTTCAAACTATTAAGTTGAGCTGAATTGTCTTTCGAGTTGGGATGAATTGTCTTGGGTCAGATTGACTATAATCCAGCATTAATGATACAACTTTCCCATCCCCTCACCCTATTCTATCTCACAGCTTGAATTCACTTTTTTTGGTAATCAATATCTTTCGGAAAAAGAACATCATCATTCTTTTGGTTACATCCATATACAACACAGTGCATCATATTTGCTGTACAAAAGCATGATCACTTGAATGGCTAGGTTGAATAGAAGGGATAAATGTGCACTCAGAAACTACTGATTGTTTACAGAGATTGCAAAATAATTTTTGCATCTACAAAAGTGGATTTTAAAAGTAATTAAGCATATTATGGTAGGCAAACATAACAAATGAGTTTTTTTTTAAATTACTATAATAATATCACACATTTGTAGAATATAGGTGGCCGGTGACCTTTAACTAGTAATGCATTTGTCATCTTTGTTGGTCAAGGTTCCAATATATCAGTCAGCCTATCTACACTTTTCGATGAAATGCCAACTATCCAATAGAATAGCATGTAACAAAGCTGCATTGTACATTGTCTGAAATGGCAACAGGTTGCCATGTTGCTGACAGTGACAATCATAAATGTAAGAGTGATTAAGATTGGATGCAATGGCTTCCCACTGAATCCAATCCATACCCAAATCAAATATTGGATCAATCTTCGAAACTACATATAGGTTAACATACTGGAAACTTGGCAAGCTGTTTACTTGTCAAATCAAACATCTTCCACTTTGAATTCATTAATATTAGACAATATTTAAAAGCATTTATATTTGTACTTTCTCTAATTTCCTATAGGATTATGTTCCAAATAAACCACATCAAAATATTAAAAACATTTTTCAAAACAGTTCTTTTCTTGGTGTTGGAATATGAAGATGGTTAGCTGAAATTGATTTAATTTGGGAGTGTGGCTTGTTTTCTAAAATGAAATAGTTCCTTGATATATGATGGGGCTATTTTGTTCAAAACTTGATCCATATGTTTAGCCTTTCTCACACACACACACACACACACACACACACACACCTTGTTTCACAATGAAGAATAAACCTAGTCTATAACTTGTCACTAAATTTTATACAAATATATATTTTATTTCTAGAAGGTGTTCTTATAAAAAGAAAGACATATACTAAAACACAGGGTAAGAGGTTTGTTTGAGCTGGTTCTCTGGTGCAGTTACCCATCAGAATCATGGTAAGTAACAGGCTTTGAACCCCATTATGCTGCCAATAATGTGATTTTTTTTTTTTTGGTCATTTTATTTGTTTTACTAATACACCAATATTTTATACTCTGGCGCCTGTGGAGTGTTTCAAGATTGATCGTAAATATATTTTTATGAGCAAGAAATAAAATTTTGTATAGTTCCCAAGCAGCAAATAGAGTGACCATCTCTAAAAGTGTGATCTGCCTAGTGGTGAGTCATGCACTTCACCTTGTCCCACTGGTATGGCCATCAATAGGGTCAATGACTGCTGTGTAGAAACCCCTAAAAAGTGTCAAACTTAAGGAATTAATCAAAAGTATGTATAGCCTGGGATCTTGCCTAGATTAGGAGGAACTGAGAAAACATTACTAATGGCTACCACACCAAGACCTACCATAGTAAATTTCAAGATATGTGTGCTGCCTGGTGAAAGATTAATTCAAGTAAGGAATGTGAACCAAGAGTTGGAAAGAAGAATATTCATGTTTCTTTGTGACACAAGATATTTCTAATGACTGTATGATACCCAAAGGTTTGAATCAAAATGATCCTTTTTGAGTTGTTGTTTTTAAATTATGTTAAGTTTGCAAAGCAACGTGTGTGACTAATTCAAATTTGCCATCACTCAAAGGATACCACATCAAAATGCCATCACACAAAGGATACCACATCAAAATGCCTCACACAAATAACTACCACTTAAAAATCAGTGTCTAGCTGCTACTGAATCAGAACACCCTGTGGCTTGATCATTTGTGAAAAACCCAAGCATATTAAAATTGGTTATTACAAGCCACATAAGTAAGAAATATTTTCTAAACACAATTATGTAACAATAAACATCATATGGACAACCTGAGGAATGATAGTTCACAATTACAATTACCTCTAAATATTCATACAGATGTTTTAGAAATGCATATGACATGGAGACCTGCAGTCTAGTTACATTTCGTGTTACACTATAATCACATTCATGATAAACAACAATCACATTTCATGTTTTGCCATAGTCATCACATTTCATGATACACCATAGTCATCACATTTCATGATACACAACTATCATCACATTTCATATTTTGCCATAGTCATCACATTTCATGATACACAATAGTCATCACATTTCATATTTTGCCATAGTCATCACATTTCATGTTACACCATAGTCATCACATTTCATGATACACAATAGTCATCACATTTCATGATACACCATAGTCATCACATTTCATGATCCACAACTGTCATCACATTTCATGTTTTTTATAGTCATCACGTTTCATGATATGCCATAGTCATCACATTTTATGATACACCATAGTCATCACATTCATGATACACAATAGTCATCACATTTCATAATACTCCATAGTCATCACATTTCATGATACACCATAGTTATCACATTTCATGATCCACAACTGTCATCACATTTCATGTTTTTTATAGTCATCACATTTCATGATACACCATAGTCATCACATTTTATGATACACCATAGTCATCACATTCATGATACACAATAGTCATCACATTTTATGATACACCATAGTCATCACATTCATGATACACAATAGTCATCACATTTTATGATACACCATAGTCATCACATTCATGATACACCATAGTCATCACATTCATGATACAAAACAGTCATCACATTTCATGATATACCATAGTCATCACATATCAGGTTATGCCATAGTCATCACATTTCTTGATACACCATAGTCATCACATTTCATGATATACCAGTCATCACATTTCATGATACACCATAGTCATCACATTTCATGATACACCATAGTCATCTGCAAGTAAACTTAACAAGATATGACCCTGAGATTGATGAGAAAAGTAGAAACAATTTTACAGTAAAGTTATCATTATCAAGTCTCCATATTGTATAATAATCTGAGAGTCAAGCTGAATTTATCATATTATCAAGACCCAATATTGTACAATAACTCCAACCAGCCCACATTATCAAGACCCCATTTTGTACAATAATTCCAATCAAACTAATATTATCAATACCCCATTTTGTACAATAATTCCAATCAAGCCCACATTATCAAGACCCCATTTTGTACAATAATTCCAATCAAGCCCACATTATCAAGACCCCATTTTGTACAATAATTCCAATCAAGCCCACATTATCAAGACCCCATTTTGTACAATAATTCCAATCAAGCCCACATTATCAAGACCCCATTTTGTACAATAATTCCAATCAAGCCCATATTATCAAGACCCCATTTTGTACAATAATTCCAATCAAGCCCACATTATCAAGACCCCATTTTGTACAATAATTCCAATCAAGCCCACATTATCAAGACCCCATTTTGTACAATAATTCCAATCAAACTAACATTATCAATACCCCATTTTGTACAATAATTCTAATCAAGCCCACATTATCAAGACCCCATTTTGTACAATTCCAATCAAGCTCAAGATTTGTAACATTTTGCAAAACAACTCAGTCAAGCTTGGGAACAAAACAAGGAACTAGCAATTTATGGCTTATGGACAAAAAATTATTACTTGTCAGTAAGGCTTAATGCAGTTTTTGCTCAAAGCAAAAAGTACCAAATGATCAAAACTTCTAAACATAATGGCCACTCAATCCACAAAAGGCATCAAATATTAGTCTGAATATAAACAACTTACTCTATGGTGAATATATAGTCAACAGTACAATGTACTAAACAAATATGTGCCAGGTTAAAGCTTCTCTATGGACAAGACAACTGATCAGTGAAATCTAGAAAAACAAAGTTTTGCTTCATATAATGTAATTTTGCTTATTATGCTTTTAGTGATATGCCAGAATTGGTAAAAATGTTTAAAAAAGAAAGTACAAAAAACACAAAACAAAATATTATTTATAAATAACCTTCACCCCAGATTAAGCATCTGACAGTGTGAATGCTAGAAGTAAAAGGTAAGAGTGAAACAATGACTAAATTTTGTTCATACAATGTTTTAAGAGAAATGTCCACCTTATATGAATCAAAGATATGTATAAGTTATTGATTATCACCATTCACAAAAGGAGGTAAATTTAATTTTTGTACACCTTGTGTTAGTAGAGCAGTTCTGACATCTTTCTTTACAACACCATAAATGGTGGGGACATATTGCCCCGTTTTATCAGGGACATATCCATTACAGACCATTTCCAATTGGCAGTTAAGTCATACTTTTTAATTACAGGCTAAACAACAGATTAGTGTTGGATGTTTTAATAGTTTTAATTGATTTCCATTTATTTTTAATCGTGAAATTCCATTTAAAGTCAGAATACCTAAAAGCAACTATTAGGTTAGTCTAAAACAGATTTTCACATGCAATGTGTACCTTACCCCAAAATTCTGAGATCAGTCTCAAACACAATTTTTCATGTGCAGTATGTTACACCTTACCCAGAAATCTGTATCCCACCCAACCACATTAGAATAAATTTTTGCAAAATTTTACGGGTCATCCTTGGTAGATTAACATAGTTTTACTCTAGTCTTATGAATAGACACATGAGGTCATGTTGTTGTATGGCTGGTGTAGGTGAGTGTTGTAGTATTATGTAATGTACAGCTTCAGTCTTACATGTTTTATGTCCAACTGCATTATAGTTACTTACATGCATCTTGTGTCACATGTTATGTCACATATTTGCTAAATTTAATAATATTGATGCTCTATGCTTGTCCCACATATTTAAAATATATAAATTTATGATAAGCTATACATCCCAATGAAAAATTATACTACAAGCTTAAGATTTGGCATGGGACCAAAAAGTGCTTTCAGCTTCAAGTTTATGGGATTATATGGGTGTGTATCATTGAAAAGTTGTGTACAGGTTTGTTTGATGGTTCATTACTTCTCTCAAGTGGAAGCCATTTACTCCTGATAATGGAGAAAGTTAACACTGCTTCATGAATACAAAACCAAGAACCTTTCACAGATGGTTCTTTGATTGCCAACAGAACTGCATACAATATTATTGAAAACTGAATATAAAAGGTGGGTAAAGTTTAGTGAATCAAATTCTAAATTAGATTTCAAAACAAAATATTTTCAATTTTGAACTAAAAATACATTTAATTATCACCATCATTGTGTTTCAGGTAGAATGATTCACTTTTCAAAACTTGTTATCTTATTAGTAAGAAATGTTGAATGTCACTGTGACTTAACTTAAATTTTTACATGCTAAAAAGTCAAATATATTTTATTCAATCACATAAAGACAGGGGAAAAAAGCAAACAATAATCAAAAATATTTAAAAAGAACAGCTTTATTTCCAAGTGTATTTTTAACTGATATTTTTTTTTCTGGCTCAGTCCAAACAATCCAGAATAGATTAGACACATATCTGTCTTAAAAATGTGGCATTTTAATTTGCAGAATCTAGAAAGTTCATAATAAAGCAGAGTCTAATATAGAATGCATGACTGTAAAATGGCAGGGTCTAATACAGAATACATGACTGTAATAAGGCAGGGTCTAATACAGAATACATGACTGTAATAAGGCAGGGTCTAATACATAATACAAGACTGTAATAAGCCAGAGTCTAATACAGAATACAAGACTGTAATAAGGCAGGGTCTAATACAGAATACATGACTGTAATAAGGCAGGGTCTAATACAGAATACATGACTGTAATAAGGCAGGGTCTAATACAGGATGCATGACTGTAATTAGACAGGGTCTAATACATAATACAAGACTGTAATAAGGCAGAGTCTAATACAGAATGCATGACTCTAATAAGGCAGGGTCTAATACAGAACACATGACTGCAATAAGGCAGGGTCTAATACAGAATAAATGAGTGTAATAAGGCAGGGTCTAATACAAAATACATGACTGTAAAATGGCAGGGACTAATACATAATACAAGACTGTAATAAGGCAGGGTCTAATACAGAATACATGACTGTAATAAGGCAGGGTCTAATACAGAATACATGACTGTAAAATGGCAGGGTCTAATACATAATACAAGACTGTAATAAGGCAGGGTCTAATATAGAATATATGACTGTAATAAGGCAGGGTCTAATACATAATACAAGACTGTAATAAGGCAGGGTCTAATACAGAATACATGACTGTAATAAGGCAGGGTCTAAAACATAATACAAGAATGTAATAAGGCAGAGTCTAATACAGAATACAAGACTGTAATAAGGCAGGGTCTAATACAGAATACATGACTGTAATAAGGCAGGGTCTAATACAGAATACATGACTGTAAAATGGCAGGGTCTAATACATAATACAAAACTGTAATAAGGCAGTCTAATACAGAATACATGACTGTAATAAGGCAGGGTCTAATACAGAATACATGAATGTAAAAATGGCAGGGTCTAATACATAATACAAGACTGTAATAAGGCAGGGTCTAATACAGAATACATGACTGTAATAAGGCAGGGTCTAATACAGAATACTAGACTGTAATAAGGCAGGGTCTAATACAGGATGCATGACTGTAATTAGACAGGGTCTAATACATAATACAAGACTGTAATAAGGCAGAGTCTAATACAGAATGCATGACTCTAATAAGGCAGGGTCTAATACAGAACACATGACTGTAATAAGGCAGGGTCTAATACAGAATACGTGACTGTAAAATGGCAGGGTCTAATACAGAATACATGACTGTAAAATGGCAGGGTCTAATACAGAATATATGACTGTAACAAGGCAGGGTCTAATACAGAATACAAGACTGTAATAAGACAGAGTCTAATACAGAATACAAGACTGTAATAAGGCAGGGTCTAATACAGAATACATGACTCTAAAAAGGCAGGGTCTAATACAGAATACATGACTGAAAAATGGCAGGGTCTAATACAGAATACATGACTGTAATAAGGCAGGGTCTAATACAGAATATATGACTGTAATAAGGCAGGGTCTAATACAGAATACAAGACTGTAATAAGGCAGAGTCTAATACAGAATACAAGACTGTAATAAGGCAGGGCCTAATACAGAATACATGACTCTAAAAAGGCACGGTCTAATACAGAATACATGACTGTAAAATGGCAGGGTCTAATACAGAATACATGACTGTAATAAGGCAGGGTCTAAAACATAATACAAGACTGTAATAAGGCAGAGTCTAATACAGAATACAAGACTGTAATAATGCAGAGTCTAATACTGAATACATGACTGTAATAAGGCAGGGTCTAATACAGAATACATGACTGAAAAAGGGCAGGGTCTAATACAGAATTCATGACTGTAATAAGGCAGGGTCTAATACAGAATACACACTGTAATAAGGCAGGGTCTAATACAGAATACATGACTGTAAAAATGGCAGGGTCTAATACATAATACAAGACTGTAATAAGGCAGAGTCTAATACAGAATAAATGAGTGTAATAAGGCAGGGTCTAATACAGAATACATGACTGTAAAATGGCAGGGTCTAATACAGAATACATGACTAAAAATCAGGGTCTAATACAGAATACATGACTGTAAAATGGCAGGGTCTAATACAGAATACATGACTGTAATAAGGCAGGGTCTAATACATAATACAAGACTGTAATAAGGCAGAGTCTAATACAGAATACAAGACTGTAATAAGGCAGGGTCTAATACAGAATACATGACTGTAATAAGGCAGAGTCTAATACAGAATACAAGACTTAATAAGGCAGAGTCTAATACAGAATACAAGACTGTAATTAGGCAGGGTGTAATGCAGAATACAAGACTGTAATAAGGCAGGGTCTAATACAGAATATAAGACTGATTTAAAACAATAAATGTGCCAAAACAATGAACAAATACATTTTTAAAAAAACATGCATACTTTGAAGCCCTAACTTCTTTCTTTATCAAATCCCTCCTATGCTCAGATATTTCCCCCTTTGTTATAAATGGGAAAAAGAATCACCACCCTCAACCCCAATTTTTAGCTTTAGAATAGACTGATAAAGGTGCAGTACATGTATTCAAAGGTATTATTAACCATGCAAACATTTTAAAAATATAAATTTTAATATAAAATCAACATATAAAGTCCAACATGCTAAGCTAGATACAAAACTTGACAAAGATGTAGAAGTGGAACAAAGAAAAACATATGGATATTAGAGTGAGCAAAAATCCATACCATTACTGTCAATGATAAGTCCATCTCTCACTTATACAGAATTTGAGCAAAGTTTCATGTAAGAAACACTTTCCAATAATAAAACAAACAACTTTCAAAATTTAACATGGTTTATCATGTAGGAGCCAATAGACAGCATGGCGTGTGTGGCACCTTACAAAGTGAGTTCTTATAATACGTACATCAATAGTCTCCATCATGCATGCTTTCCTCTAGTGAAAGATTTGTAACGGAAGTGGAACAGAACCAATAGTTGGAACAAGATCCACAAACTGATATCTACTCTTTTGTAAAGTAATTGTGTTATATGTAACAAAGCAGTCAGACGCTTTGGAATAAGCAACCAAAAATTTCACACACAAAAATGGACAATAATTTTTTTTAGAAAATCAAGATATATACTGTGTAAGCGTGACTGGCCTTAGCACAAGGTGAACAAAGCAGTTGCTTTGGACCCTACACATTTGAGGACATGCACTCCAATTGACAAACATTTAGGCATACCAAAGTTATTCCCTTTGTGAAATGTGGTCTAGTTTCTTTATCCTATGGCAAAGAATGCACTTGCTGCATAGTGAGACATTTCCAAAGTGGTAGATGTTAAGTCAGTCAGTAATGCTGTGAGAAGCTTGTCAGATGTACTTGTCTTAACTATGTCTAACTCATATGTACATGTATAAAAAAACGGTTGATATACAGTACTAATATTAGTTGCAGAAACATTACATTTTCAGCACAGGGCTTTTTACAACTTGTGGGCTAAAAGATTCACACAACAAGGCTTTTGCTACCTGTGGGATAAATGATTCACACTACAAGGCATTTGCTACCTGTGGGCTATATGATTCACCCTACAAGGCTTTTGCTACCTGTGGGCTATATGATTCACACTACAAGGCTTTTGCTACCTGTGGGCTATATGATTCACACTACAAAGCATTTGCTACCTGTGGGCTTTATGATTCACACTACAAGGCTTTTGCTACCTGTGGACTAAATGATTCACACTACAAGGCTTTTGCTACCTGTGGGCTTTATGATTCACACTACAAGGCATTTGCTAACTGTGGGCTATATGATTCACACTACAAGGCTTTTGCTACCTGTGGACTAAATGATTCACACTAGAAGGCTTTTGCTACCTGTGGACTAAATGATTCACACTACAAGGCTTTTGCTACCTGTGGACTAAATGATTCACACTACAAGGCTTTTGCTACCTGTGGACTAAATGATTCACACTACAAGGCTTTTGCTACCTGTGGGCTTTATGATTCACACTACAAGGCATTTGCTACCTGTGGGCTATATGATTCACACTACAAGGCTTTCGCTACCTGTGGGCTATATGATTCACACTACAAGGCTTTCGCTACCTGTGGGCTAAATGATTCACACTACAAGTCTTTTGCTACCTGTGGACTAAATGATTCACACTACAAGGCGTTTGCTACCTGTGGACTAAATGATATTAAGGTTGACTGTTTGCTGTTTCACTATTAAAGGGTTCTTAATCACTTGCTTATCTTTGATGACTGGCCATGCTAACTAAAATGTTTGCATAACATGTGGTAATGTTATACTTCAGTTGTATTTGGAAGTTTGCCATGTTTGGCAAACTCTATTTCAAATAATTTTTCTTTTTATGTGTGTACACTGTTACCAACTAATACATTTCATGATATAACTTTCTTACATATCCTTGGTCTATGAAAATATCCATTTGAATGCTTACAAGAAAAGTGTTTAGATTGGAGATAGAACACAACCCCTCTTGAGACACCAGCCCTTCTCATATCAACACAATTTTCATTTATGACCAACTATGTCATAACATCTTTTAATGAAAATCCCATGCTGACATGACCATTTATTCTGAGGCAGTAGACACTAAGATGTTGAAAATAGCTGAAATGGTAGCCATATTGACTTCATTTTCATTGAAGACCAACTAGATATCACACAAAGTTTTGCAGTGAAAACCCAATATCAATATATCTTTCTGTTTAGAATAAGCAATAACAAGATTTTCATGCTGGCCACTTTTGGCAGCCACATTGGGTGTCTGAACAGTACAATTTCATTTTTGATGTCAATATGAATAGTAATAAACCTCATGTCAATATGACATTCCATTCAAATGGAATAGTAATAAAATCTCATTTCATTATGACATTCCATTCAAATAGAATAGTAATAAACCTCATGTCAATATGACATTCCATTCAAATGGAGTAGTAATAAAACCTCATGTCAATATGACATTCAAATGGAGTAGTAAAAAGAACTCTTATGGTGAAAACCCCATGTTGATATGACATTCCATTCAAATGGAGTATAATAATAAACCCCATGTTGATATGACATTCCATTCAAATGGAGAAGTATTAATACCCCATGTTGATATGACATTCCATTCAAATGGAATAGTAATAAAACCTCTTGTCAATATGACATTCCATTCAAATGGAATAGTAATAAACCCCATGTTGATATGACATTCCATTCAAATGGAGAAGTATTAATACCCCATGTTGATATGACATTCCATTCAAATGGAATAGTAATAAAACCTCTTGTCAATATGACATTCCATTCAAATGGAATAGTAATAAAACCCCATGGTGATATGACATTCCATTCAAATGGAATAGTAATAAAACCTCTTGTCAATATGACATTCCATTCAAATGGAATAGTAATAAAACCCCATGTAGATATGACATTCCATTCAAATGGAATAGTAATAAAACCCCATGTAGATATGACATTCCATTCAAATGGAGTAGTAATAAAACTTGATGTAGATATGTTATTTCATTCAAATGGAGTAGTAATAAAAATTGATGTAGATATGTCATTCCATTCAAATGGAGTAGTAATAAAACCCCATGTAGATATGACATTCCATTCAAATGGAGTAGTAATAAAATGATTTTCATGATGATCCATGTGGTCAACATATTTGATGTCAACATGGCGCCATTTTTTTTTAGGACCAACTAGTCATAATAAGAAGTCATGTGGTGGAAAACCTCATGTCAGCATGACTTTCTGGTCAGAAGTAGCATTTAGATTTTCCCCAATGGCTACCATGGTGGCCATATTGTACACCTTTGTGACACCATTTTTATTTAGAACCAACAATACATAATAAAAGTCTTGTGCTGAAAACCTGATGTCAATGGAGAAATAGTGATATAACTATTTTCATACCAAATTACAGTATGTATTTATCCAAGTCACTTTCTTAAGAAACTGCATCCTTCATGTCCTTTACCACAATCACAGTAGTGACAGACAAAGAACTTGCCTTGAAATTTTCAACTGCAAATTTTGTTGTATTAATAAAGATAAGTCATTGCCTGAAATGCCTTAACACTATTGATGGTTCTGGCACCTGACAGCACTCACATAAATATGAAAGTAGTTGCAAATAAATGTCATATGCTTTCTTTATTAAATCAAACATCTCTGAAAAGGGGCTACATAATGACCTTACTGGTGGTGAATTATTGGGCCCATCTGTAAGAACCATTGAAAAACAAACTATATTTTGAAGAAAAAATAGGGGAGGGTGCAATTAGTATATCACTGTCTACATCTGTTAGTGAACAAAATTAAAAGGTTAATATTTTCATTCAATCACTTTACAATTTTTACATAGGGAACTATGAAAACCTAACGTTTAAGAAGTAACAAGAAACTAGGTATCAAGTTATGGATCATGAATGTGAGGTTACAGTGACCTAAATACAAAATTAACTTAATGTTAATATGGACAGCCAAACTGGGCTAAAACTACATGTCCAGTTGAAGTTCATGGCAGGTTATAAAGTCAGTCTTACCTTCATCAATATTCTTTATGCCTCCTTTAAATTTTTTAGTAATGGCTGTCTCACTGTCACTAAAAGACTCTGAAGAATTATCAGCTGTTCTCCTTCTATCTGCATCCCTCTGACTCGCTATTAAATCCAATATTCTCTGTCTGCTTTCTTTTGGCATTGTTGAAATAGCATTATGTGCAGTTTCACTGGTGGAATATCGTGTAGAAGTCGTCATGGTTTTGGAGGATCCAGGGACAGTTACACTGACATGAGTTAATCTTGGGCCAGCATTATGCTGCCATCGAACATCCAAATCTTGAGTCAGATTATTGTTCAAAAACCTGATATCTGTCTCTCGAATATCTCTGGAGTCTATGAGCGTTGAGTCAGCAAATGATGGGGAGATAGATCTATTATGAGCACCACCTACCCCACCTACCATTTCTAACTTCAAGTCAATATTATTACCATTATAAATATCTCTCTGGTTTGAAGGTTCTACCCGTTTTGTACTATAATTTGTACCATTAACAATCCCTGCATTAGTATTGGAATCCATGTTTTTATCTCTCATGGCAATATCATTCTCTTTTGCTAGTTTTGCGATGCCTTCTGATTTACGAGAATCATGACTTTTGGGGCCACGATTTTGATTACTTCTTCCGTCTTCGGTTATGTACTTGTCATCTGAAACAATATTTTTAAAATTACTCAGTGTTTCAAGCTGCAAGTATTCTGACCCCATTTGCGGCAAACAATTGCTACTGGCACTTGAAAATTGTCAACTGGTAACCATATGATGACTTTAATCATTATACTGCAGTAACAACAAAATGATATTAACACTGTATAGTAACAAATATACACAATATTTTACACTAAAGCAGCACCTGTAATTGAATAACATCATGATCGCTTTTTAACTGTTAAAATGCAGGTTCATCATGTCAGCTCATATCTTATTATCGTATTTACATTATTGCTGCTGCATCCATCAGTAGACATAACACCAATTAAATTAATTGGATATACAGTATGTGCTTGAGTTCACTGCTGGATAGGGTATAACCATATAGTGGATATACCTAATACACTTTAATTCACTGCTAAATCAGGTATAACCACACAGTGGATATACAGTATGCACTTTATTGTTAATTTTGGCATCAAGACAGGCATCTTACCCAAACTTGCCCTTTATATTTATACTCAAATATTAATCTTGTATGTCTGACAGCTTATTTACCCAAAATATCTGATGGCTGACACTTCACACTCTTAAGTAATCAATGCTGATTTTTTTTAGAAAAAAAATAAATGATAAGCTAATATCTAGTCAATTTCAGAAATAACATTTAAGAATGTATGAATCAAATTCTGCATGCTATTAAATTTCATGTATTGAGATATTTATTAAAGTGCACTTTGTGCTGGACAAAAATCTTTTTCATTTTCTACATCCTGCCCTCACTTCGTCTCTGGAGATATAAGGGTAATATATACTTTATCAACTGAGATCTCAATACATGTATATGCTATCACAACATTCATTACTAAAGTCAAATATAAAATTTCAGACATCACTTGACCCATCATGGTAATCCTGTCAGTAGAGGTAAACATTTTTACACACAATCAAACTGGCAAAATAATGTGGCAATAATTAAACTAAAATTGACCAAAAAAATCAAAATCTAATAATAAGATTAAACTATCAATATTTTAGGACCAGCCCATATCTAAAAAATACAAAAAACTTAATGACACATGAATTGTTCAAGTGACACTAATAGTATCAATACTCTAGTGCTATCATGAAAAAAAAAATGGTTTTCTTTTAAATTAAATTTATAAAAACTTTTTCAAACTGAAAAAGCTAAATAAGTGACAATGTCTGACATACATGTATATTTGATTTATGCAAGACTACAGCTCCACACTCCTGGCTTCCATTCTGAATCTCAAACCTTACTGTTAACCAACCATTATACCAAAACATGACCAAACTACTCTCTCTCAATGTAATTTTTATATGACAAACAAAATCAGATGATGTTCAGATGAATGGACATGTAGACTGATCAACAAAACTGACCAAAATCTATCCATGGTGTTCAGAAGAATGCACATACAGACAAATGGACACAACTGACCAAAATCTATCCATGGTTTTCAGAAGAATGCACATACAGAAAAAATGGACACAACTGACCAAAATCTATCCATGGTATTCAGAAGAATGCACATACAGACAAATGGACACAACTGACCAAAATCTATCCATGGTTTTCAGAAGAATGCACATACAGACAAATGGACACAACTGACCACAATATATCACAAAAATTTAGAATTACAAACAGTAGGTGAAAAATACAGATGATATAATCATTTAGATAATGAATGCTACTTCCTTACTGGCAGAATTTTGATTAATATAGATTTGGTACAAATTGCTTCCATTGATAAATAGTTCATTTTGTAACTGCTAATATATTTGTGAATGCTCAAGTAAACAAATAAAAATCAATGAAATCTGCACAGATTCCTTGTACATAAATTTTACACACAAGAAAACAACCAATGGATATATGGCTGGGCTGCAAACAACAAATACAGTAAATTCAGTTGTATTAATTTGGGTACCATAATATTATAAGTTAAGTCCAATTGCAAACAACACAGACCCTAATCTGCCTTCTCATGATGTACTGGCATGGTAATTCTGTTCTACTAATTATTCCTTACACACTGCATAGGCTCAGATCTGCCAGTGTATTAGCGACATCAGATCTAAGTCTATGCACCTTACAGTGGGAGCTGACTTGTACACAAGAACTGTTAGTACCAATCTTTGTAGCTTTTTGGAACCACAAACTGACACATTCAAGCTTATGTGACTCAACTAGCAACACTGTACAAGAAAATGATCTAAATGTAAACCCTAATTAAGTGAAAATGAGATTATCTAAACATAAGCACAATGCAGTGAATATTGATGCATGTCATATATAAAAGCTATCTCATTTCCCTAATAGCAGCAGTACCTACCATACCATTGCATACCATGTTATGTTGCTCCATTAGCAACAGTGCTTGAGGAAATGAGTGAAATACAAAAAGCTAACAAATCAATGGACCATCAGTAACCTAATTTTCACTTAAAGGTGTAGTACTCTTGTATGACACATTTGAACACTGGCTTCCATAACTCTACACAATAGATCAGAACACCAACTTGTGTACCTTATATGGCACATCTAAACACCAACTTGTGTAACTCTACATGATACATCAGAATGCCACCAACTTTGTGTAACTTGCATGACAGATCTTATGTCAACTTGTGTAACTTGCATGACAGATCTGTATGCCAACTTGTGTAACTTGTATGACAAATCTGTACACCAACTTTGTGTAACTTGCATGAGATCTGTACACCAACTTTGTGTAACTTGCATGAGATTTGTACACCAACTTGTGTAACTTGCATGACAGATCTGTGTGCTAACTTGTGTAACTTGCATGACAGATCTGTATACCAGCTTGTGTAAATTGCATGATAGATCTGACAAACTTGACAAACTTTCAAGACAGATCTGTGCACCAACTTGTGTAACTTTCATGACAGATCTGTACAACTTGTGTAACTTCTATGACACATACAAACTTTTGTAATTTACATGACATATATGAATATTAGCTTGTGTGAGTTACATGACACACATGGATATCAGCTTGTATAATAAACTCTACAAACAATAGTGACTGAAAAAGTGTTCTAAACACAAACCCTAACCAAGTCACACTACACTCAACATAAATGTACAGTTTGTGAACCATGAAATATAGGTCACCATGACTAGCTTTTTTGACTGATTTTTACAGAATAAGGCTATAAATAACTTGTTTTTGCCTTGAATCTATGTTTCATCTTTATTCCTTGTACAGGTGTACATTATCTGGGGTGAATCACTGGCCACCAGGTAAAGTAATTTTGAAATTACATGCAGGCAGAAAGTCACAAAAAAGCATGGTTTTCATGAACATTTGGCCATAACTATTATTCACTCCTATGGATTTAAGCTTAAATACATTGTGAACTGAGCTACAAGTCATTTGGATTTTCTCAGTGGTGTGTGTACTTTCCACCATGTCTCAGGCCAAAGGGGTAAGTGTCAAAGTTTTGTTTGTTTTTTTTATTTGTGAAACCTTTTCTCCTTTGATGTTATGTTGTGAGATAAAGCTATGTTACACTGCTTGCTTTGTTATTACCATTTTAGTAATAAATAGTTTGATTTTGTTTTAGCCTATTGTAGACTATTGGAGCCTATTGTAGCTTTTTGGATAGTGGGCTTTATGGGAGCTCAGTGGACACTAAGGAAGTTTAGTGGACATTACTGGACATTATTGGGCTGACGGAGTCTTATTGGAACTGTTATTGGAACAGATGTCTTATGGGAGCTTATGCTGACTATAGCTATCCATGGTTGGATTGGATGTAGCTATCTGTATTGCAGCATACTGTCTACATCTATGAGTATGAATACATGTATGTGAATGAATACATATAAGGGATTTGTGATATATATGAACTGGATTGATAAGAAAGGGATCCAGTGAAACTGCAGAGTTCCAGTTCCTATATTGAATAAACTGTAGAGTCAGAGTTTATCAAGTGAATTCCAGTTTACAGTGATGTGTTCATCTATTTGTGTTCATCTATTTGTGCATTTGTTGAACACAGTATTGTTTAGTAATAACATTGAGTATTGCAGTTTTACTGTGTCTGTTTTTCCTCAAAGAGATTTTTCATGAATCTCAAAGATTAATATGTACATGAGATTTAAGTGAATCTCATTTTTCATAATACATGGTATATTTGTTTAGGTTAGAGGCCAATGAATCATATATTTGTATTTTTTTTCTTTTGATGAGTGTATGTAGGATAAATTGCATCAATTGTATGATAGGAGTGTTAGATTCAGTGTATTTGTTTTATATTCACATATATATCTAGTATTTCATTTTATTAATTCCAATTATTCATTGCTTTGTGTTTGTTGTTATTTAGTCCAAACAGAGAAATCCCAGTAGGTTTCAATTCTGTTACATTGATGACCCTAGAACATCACACATTTTCATATCAATCCATGTGACTCAGCAAGCAACAGCCAGAGAAAATGACCTTAAGGATGGACCATCAATTTCAAAAATAAGACTGCTTTGCAGTCTGCTCAAAATGACTTGAAATTTTTTCACTAATCATCTAATGACTAGCTCCTTGCTCAGATCAAAAGGACTGGCAGAACTTATATGGACAAATGGGAACCAGTCTAGAAATGGCTGAACATAAACTAGATAACAAGGGTTTGGATAGCCATGATTTGCTGATAAAAAAATACAATTTTAGTAAAAGCAATAATTTGAGAGCTTAACTTATCTATAATTGACAAATTGAGATAATAATATATGGCTGAAATGTCAGTCCTTTTTACAGAATGGACTTTAGAACACTTATTATTGAAAACAGCATCTAAATCTTTAGAAGCAGAATTGAAAACACAAGTTTCAGACACATGAAGATCAAAAAATGTACAGGACATATAATTTTTTTCCATACAGAAGTTCCATTAAGGATGGTTTAATACTAAGAATCTATGGATTGATCATAATTCAGAAATTTCCAGTTACTGGACTTTTAGTACATGTCTTAAGCTCTTACTTCAGGAGCTGAATTATATAGAAGCTGAGTTAGTACCATGAGTCCTACAGATATTTCTGACTTTCAGTCTGTAATGTATAAATTACAAGAATTGTTTTTCAGCAATTCTGAGCATGAAAAGATTTGTTTTAAAGGAACAAGAGGACAAGTAGGCATGATATTTGCTCACCTGGCAGACCTCTACCTATGGACCAATACAAGAGCAGTTGGCCTAGAAATGAGCCAATGCTGTTGATTGCATGTGTTATAAAAACAATTTTTCGAGGTTACTCTATATCAGTATCATTTGTTGAATACTCAAAGACATCTTTCCATAAATTTATGCAGTCTTGAAATGAGAATTCTGTCAAATTTGGTCAAATTCTACTAAGTGATTTTTTTTTTTTTTTGAGAAGTCATATCAAAGGTTTTAATTTTAGGATGGTGGTCGTATCTGAAATCAAGAACCCCTTAAAGAGATTCATGCTCCAGTCAAAAAAAAAAATATTCCAGTATTATAAGAAAAGAACATTTCTTTGTTTTTAACTTCTGAGTGTAAAACAACCTGATCTTCCTGAGCAACACAAATTTCAAAATGACCACAAGGTGGCCACATTAGATACAAGATCAGTTTAATCTAGGACTAAGTGGGCATCAGTCTTTGGGCAAACAGCTATGTCAATATTCCAATCCATTCAGATGGAGTAACAATTAAAAATTTCAAGAAGGCCATCATAGGAACCAAACTGAATGTAATATCAACACAAATTTTCATTTAGGACTAACTAAAAATCATAAGTCTTTTGATTCAAACCCCATGGAGACATCTTAATCCATCCACGCTGAGTGGAAACATCATTCATAAAATGGCCACCATGAAGACCATGCCGGATGTCAATTTGTCATCATTTTCCTGTAGGCTCAACCAGATGCCATAAGAAGACCTCTTGTGAAAACAAGTTATGACCACCATTTTTTGCAGAAGTGGTCAAAAACAAATTTTCAAGATTGATGCCATACAGGCCATAATGCCATACAGGCCATAATGAGTACAAGATTAGTGCCATTTTCATTTAGGATCAAGTAGATATTCAAGAAGATGAAGAAGTCATTTAGTGAAAATTCCAATTTTAAATGACCATCACTTCAAGAGTATCCATAACAAGATTTCAAGATGGCCACTAAACATCAGGTGATCACCATTTTCATGTATGACCAACCAGATGTAAAAAGAAGTATTTAATTGAAAACCTAATGTTGATAGGACAATATGTTTAGGAGGAGTGACAATAACAATATTTTCTACATGACTGCAATGGTGATGGCAAACTATCTTTTCTGGTGAAATTACACCAATCTAAATACCTTCCCCAATTATCCCTAGACCTTTTAATCATTATTTTTGTCAGCAGTGATTTTTAATTTTTAAAAAAACAATTATGGGGTCCATCTATAACAGATAAATAAAAAAACATTCAAAAACTAGTTCTTTCTGACAGCACTAAATTGAAGGCTGCAATAAAAAATTAATTGAGTGGTATTTATTTTCACAAATTACAGATATAAAAAATTGAGTTCATGATAATTAACTATAGGTACAGGTATGGAAATTGCTTTGCAATACATTTTATATGCACTGACAGGTAATCCGTTGGAGTGAATTTAAATCAATGACATAAAATAAGCCAACAATAAAATTCCAATACAACCTGTATTTCAAGCAAAGTACCATTCTGTTCTGTTTCCCAAAATTTATCACATTCCTTAATGTCCATGAGAGCTATGTGTAAATTTGAAAACAAGAAAATCTACAAATATATGCTTGGTTTGGTTTGGAGTTTTATAGCACAGCAACACATTTGGGCTATTTATGCTGATGCAATTGAAGTAAAATACCTTCCCCCATGGTAGTTATTCCAGCACATAAGTGCACAACAACAGTTCCTGCCTCTGTCACATCTTATAAGATGAAGGAGGGAGGCTGGATCTGCCCTGCAGAAATGTCCACAATGTATACAATGAAAACACAGCATTAGAGCTTATGCCAATCTCTCTCAACATCCTGTGAATTCACACATGTTTACACTGATTTCATAGCTGCTACAAACCACATCTTTTAAGACAATGCATTTTTTTTACACTGTTCCAGGAAAAGTGTAGCCAAGTTTATGGGGTCTTGTGAACCCTGCCTATTAATAATGTACTTATTACTAACTTATTACATGACCACAATTATGAACATTTAAAAAAGTTCCCTTAAATTACTGATGTAAATACACTGTATTTCTATTTGACACTAAATCACATGTTCTTATTATAGGAATTTTGTACAGCAGTTTGATTAGAACAGAAAACTAGGTAGCTATATCATATGCGTGTTTCTTTTGAATTACACCACAGCTGTTAAGGAAATGAAAGTTAAGTTTTCATTTCAGTCATTTTAAAGCCATCCTTTTCAGTGTAGATATAAGCTGTTTGATCATTCCATTTTAGTTTTTGCTAGTACATGAATTAGTGGATTTTCCAAGATAAATGATTTGCCTGATCTAGAATTAAGCATGGAACACATGTCACAAAGGAATACCTGGTTTAAATCCCACAACATGCTTACTTTTATCTTCAATGTTTTTCTTAATGTGTTTTTTTATATCTTGAATTAGGATGAATATTAATTGATTTCACCTTTTTAACTCATTTTTGAGGAAATGACACACCACCATGTGATCATGATAGGTGCTCAACTTCTCCTCCCTCTTGGGGGGAGGGGGAAATCAGTCTACTCACTGAACATTCTTTCCCTCCTACACATGAGGGGACTTGGATGTCTCCAGAAAGAATATTAGGAGCATGGAAGTGTTCTTCCAATCAGAAGAACTAGCCTCATCAAATAAAGTTGGTTTCTTTTTGGGACTCTCAAGAAATCCTGAAAATTCTGATGTGGGAAACATTTCCTCTGCCTTTTACACATAAATCTAAAATTGGGTATACTCCATACTTCAGCAGTCCATACTGTGAAACAATTCTTATATTGGAACTTTAATCATGTGTGCCAAAATTGGAAGAGTGTATCAAGGGATCTTTTTGTAGCCACACATTCCTACAGGCCTTCACATTCCTATGGACCTTCACATTCCTATGGATCTTCCCAACATTGTTATTAAAGTTATCTGAATGAGAACAATAATAAAAAGAACAGTACATTATTTTCATACATGAAATTCATGTGTTTTCTATATACACCCCAGTGTATTTACACAAGGTAAACAGTGATTCAATCAGGGGAAGTTCTGTCTTCTCACTCTCCTAGTCTTATATAATAAGGAAGATGTTCAGTCATAAACCTTTACTGTTCCTTGGTGCAATGTGGAATACACACATGAAGAAAGTGAAGTGGCACACTTTCTATTAAAATACAATAGTGACATAGAAAGAGCTGGTACTTAATTATTTATCTAAGGGATTTTTATGCATTTCTATTAAATGCAGTGGGGCCTAAAGCTTAACAGACAAGAATTACTCATGAAACAATTTTATTTTTAAATAAGAGGGTTTCCCCAAAACCCTAAAAGGTGGGATATGTGGTGACCCACAATGGTCTTCACAGAACAAATTATTTCAAATGGGCAGTGGTTGATAGCATAAGAAAAAAAGGCAAGATGGATAAGTGCAACACTGTTGAAATTAGAACTGAATGTGGTTTAAACTTACAGTAATCAAATTTTCTCTGGTCACATTATGAATGACACAACATTAACATTGCATACAAGAAAAAGATTTACTGTTCTGTGCAGGCACAAGTGAGGTGCACAATTAGACCAAGTCTTAATGGTAATTCTTTCCTCTGTGGGAGGATATGTTCACATGGAACAAAATATTTTTGACAAAAAAGAGAAGCTATGCAATAGTGACAGGCATGTTATTGCTACTAATACTAAATTTAGTATCTCACCCACTCAATAAAATATATTCATTATTCACTAAAATTCTCTATTTATTGATGGACAAATATCCAATTTCTGGACAGGCAAATTCCATTATTCACTCAATACAAGCAAACATCCTCTACTTCTTGTACCATCTTTGTGCACACTATGACTTCCAGTACTGGTAACAGATGCTGACATTTCTGTTGAAAGTTAAATTAAAATTTACTAATAGTTTTTTTTATAGATAAAACAATGAGAAATGATGCCCATGAAAATAACAGATTTACAGTAGCAATTTACTTATGATTGTTTTACATATTTATATTTTGTACCAACATTTAAGTTCTAAATGAACTTCAAGCACAATAAATTATTTATTCTAAATGACAATTAGTTTTGTATATCATTTTTGGTGGATTGACATTGCTGACATTTTGGTGGATTTACATTGACATTTTGGTGTATTTGACTTGTCTGACATTTTTGGTGGATTGACATAGTTGGTGGAAATTTGGTGGACTGACGTCATTCGACATTAACATTTTGGTGGATTGACATTGTCTGACATTTTGATGGACTGGCATTGTCTGACATTTTGGTGGATTGACATTGCTCAACAATTTGTGGATTGATATTGTCTGACATTTTGATGAACTGGCATTGTCTGACATTTTGATGAACTGGCATTGTCTGACATTTTGGTGGATTGACATTGCTCAACAATTTGTGGATTGACATTAGTCGACATTTTGATGGACTGGCATCATTTAACATTTTGGTTGACTGAAATTGTTTGACATTTTTGTTGGATTATGTCAGTTTCAACTCCTCCAAAGCAAATTAGTTATATATGATAGTGACAAAGATCTCTAATTACCTATGAATAATTAATGCAATATGTTACTCTTTATTACAGTTTGTACTAAGTATAACTACAGTAGAGATGAGTACCAGTATTGTTTCATTATTTACAATATAACTTTTCAAAATTGGAACTGATGCAATAGAAAAAGTTTCTTGTAATAAATATTAATTATTTATTGTTAATTTCATATAACATCCATATATTAAATCATTACTATGCAATGTTTGATGTTATTTTTTTTTTGCTTATGCATATAACTGTGATAAACAGTCATATCACAGTCCTCATTAACATATTTTAATTATGAGCTGCATGTGAACTATATTACATTAGTGAAGAGTTCTTTTTACTTTAAAGGAAAATATTGAGTGAGAAAAATAATCTATGCTGAGGTGTGGATGGAGTCAAGGAAATCCCAGTCGCAGGGTCACTTTATATTCCCCCCCACTCGGCAAGACTCATGGGGAGACAAATAATGAAACCCCTGATGGGGATTTCCTGGTCTCTGTCCAAACCCCAACACCGATTCTATACATGATTCACAATTCAAGAATCACTGTCAATTTTGTTTTCATTTTTAGTCTTAAATAATCTTCATTTTCTATGGTTAGAAATTAGAGCTGTGGAAATTTACAATGGCAAACCATTAAACTTCTCTATTTCATGACAATTTTACAGCAAACTCTGACAATGTGTAAAACTCAAAAGTAAATCTGTCATTATTCATTGGGGGTGAGGGAAAATGCTGTTCTTCATACAACCACAAATTTATAGACTTCTTCGAAAATAGAAAACTCTCTCTCTCTCTCTCTCTCTCTCTCTCTCTCTCTCTCTCTCTCTCTCTCTCTCTCTCTCTCTCTCTCTCTCTCTCTCTCTCTCTCTCTCTCTCTCTCTCTCTCTCTCTCTCTCTCTCTCTCTCTCTCTCTCTCTCTCTCTCTCTCTCTCTCTCTCTCTCTCTCTCTCTCTCTCTCTCTCTCTCTCTCTCTCTCTCTCTCTCTCTCTCTCTCTCTCTCTCTCTCTCTCTCTCTCTCTCTCTCTCTCTCTCTCTCTCTCTCTCTCTCTCTCTCTCTCTCTCTCTCTCTCTATCTCTCTCTCTCTCTCTCTCTCTCTCTCTCTCTCTCTCTCTCTCTCTCTCTCTCTCTCTCTCTCTCTCTCTCTCTCTCTCTCTCTCTCTCTCTCTCTCTCTCTCTCTCTCTCTCTCTCTCTCTCTCTCTCTCTCTCTCTCTCACTCAAAACTTACATCTAAGCCTAGCATTGCACAGCATCATGCCACAGTGACTTATGAAATATGGATGATACTTTTGGAATTAAATATAATAAATACATTTAAACACCTGCAAATATCTACCTACCATGTATGCAATACAGACAAGGTGTTGTGCATTATCTTTCAAAACAACTTTTAAACTTGACCTCTCCAACACATAAGTGTCTGTCTCAAACAGCTCAAACCACAACCTACTTCATACAAGTTTACATAGTGACATAACAAAATTACAATACAATATTTGGGGCTTGACTTAAGATTCACTACTGAGAGGAAGAAAAAAAATGCTATAAAAGAACTATTTTCACTTTCAAGCACCCTGGATCATAAATCATAATTCATTACTCAATTTCATTGAGTATGGTTGATAGAGCTGATAATGCAGATTAAAACATAATACAAGGACTTTATTTTTTCTCTGACCCTTTTCAATGGCAAAACATGGGTGTTTACATTAATGTTGTTTTACCTCTATGCAAACTTAAGGACAGCAGGGCCAGCTTTGATTTTCCAATAAAATTCTCTTACCTGCAGCAAGCATGATTGAATGGAATTATCAATGGATCCCTTTGCCAATGACAAAGTCCCATGTACAATGCCTATTGAGCCGTAAGAATTGCCAGCATGTTATCTGTTTATCACGGGGTGGATTCACAATATTATTTTGGAGGGGAGGGGTTTGTTATGACAAGGGGTTTTTCATTTGGCTTAAGTGGAGATTATAAATGTGCATTACTTTGACTCAATATGGAGTTGAAATGAATTTACACATACTCTCTAGGTCTAATGTTGTGATCCAAGCGTTGTTGAATCTTGTTATCTTTATATGCAAACTATTAGACCCTGATCTTTGGCACAACATGCTGAGTTAGATTGGGATCAACACCATTCATAGAGGGGTGTAGTAAGTCTATATGTACCATAACCTTTTTAAGAACAGTACAATTTAACACTTCAATACACCATAAATGTAAACAATGTATTAAATTTCCATTTAAAAACAAATAGCTAACCGTTTGCTCTGGATTAACATTGTCATGCTTTATTCTGAATTCAAGAAACACTGATGCCAGACAAAAAGTATCTGGAAAACAGATAACTATGAATAAGGTCAACTTTATAGCTTAAAAAATGTCAACCAGTGTTTGCTTTATTTCTTTAACAAAATCTACAGTTTATTTTTATTCTTTAAAAAAAGTGTCAATAAAAATTCAATAATTTATTTGAATTAATATTATAGTAACAGTATCATTTAATGAATGACATATAGCACAAAAAGTAAAGAAATTTATCTTCCATGACATTGATTTGTGGACTTAATCTGAGCATAATTTAAGAATTGTAAGGACTAACCCACAGACACACGTTTGGAAAGAATAATATGCCCTTCTAGCTTGAACTAGAGTTTTTACAAACAAGTTATCCCACCCACACTTCTATGGCATGTGCCAGTAGAACGCCATTTTATTTTAGCTATATTGAGTAAGACATGGAATGTTGGTCACACTAATAGTTTTTTGGTATATCCAATGCATTCAATACAAGATGTACAAATTACAACTTAAATGGCATTAAGTATTGAAATCAGAACCAGAACCTATTTGTATGCACTTCAGAAGAAACCTTGGAAAGTAGGAATTTTTGAATAGGTCAAAAGCAATTATAGTTAAGTCAATAGGAATTTTGGTCAAAATGGGTAAAAATGAATTATGATTACTGACTGGATACAATTATATCATGTTTTACAAAGGAATTATGATTACTGACTGGATGCAATTATATCATGTTTTACAAAGGAATTATGATTACTGACTGGATGCAATTATATCATCTTTTACAAAGGAATTATGATTACTGGCTGGATGCAATTATATCATGTTTTACAAAGGAATTATGATTACTGACTGGATGCAATTATATCATGTTTTACAAAGGAATTATGATTACTGGCTGGATGCAATTATATCATGTTTTACAAAGCAATTATGATTACTGGATCGATGCAATTATATCATGTTTTACAAAGCAATTATGATTACTGGATCGATGCAATTGTATCTTGTTTTACAAAGGAATTATGATTACTGACTGGATGCAATTGTATCTTGTTTTACAAAGCAATTATGATTACTGACTGGATGCAATTGTATCTTGTTTTACAAAGCAATTATGATTACTGACTGGATGCAATTATATCATGTTTTACAAAGGAATTATGATTCCTGGCTGGATGCAATTATATCATGTTTTACAAAGGAATTATGATTACTGACTGGATGCAATTATATCATGTTTTACAAAGGAATTATGATTACTGACTGGACACAATTATATCATGTTTTACAAAGGAATTATGATTACTGACTGGACACAATTATATCATGTTTTACAAAGGAATTATGTTTCATGGCTGGATGCAATTATATCATGTTTTACAAAGGAATTATGATTACTGACTGGACACAATTATATCATGTTTTACAAAGGAATTATGATTACTGACTGGACACAATTATATCATGTTTTACAAAGGAATTATGTTTCATGGCTGGATGCAATTATATCATGTTTTACAAAGGAATTATGATTACTGACTGGATGCAATTATATCATGTTTTACAAAGGAATTATGATTACTGACTGGATGCAATTATATCATGTTTTACAAAGGAATTATGATTACTGACTGGATGCAATTATATCATGTTTTACAAAGGAATTATGATTACTGACTGGATGCAATTATATCATGTTTTACAAAGGAATTATGATTACTGACTGGATGCAATTATATCATGTTTTACAAAGGAATTATGATTACTGGCTGGATGCAATTATATCATGTTTTACAAAGGAATTATGATTACTGGCTGGATGCAATTATATCATGTTTTACAAAGGAATTATGATTACTGGCTGGATGCAATTATATCATGTTTTACAAAAGCAATTATGATTACTGGCTGGATGCAATTATATCATGTTTTACAAAGCAATTATGATTACTGACTGGATGCAATTGTATCTTGTTTTACAAAGGAATTATAATTACTGACTGGATGCAATTATATCTTTACAAAGGAATTATGATTACTGACTGGATGCAGTTATATCATGTTTTACAAAGGAATTATGATTACTGACTGGATGCAATTATATTATGTTTTACAAAGGAATTATGATTACTGGCTGGATGCAATTATATGTTTTACAAAGGAATTATGATTACTGGCTGGATGCAATTATATCATGTTTTACAAAGCAATTATGATTACTGGCTGGATGCAATTATATCATGTTTTACAAAGCAATTATGATTACTGACTGGATGCAATTGTATCTTGTTTTACAAAGGAATTATAATTACTGACTGGATGCAATTATATCATGTTTTACAAAGGAATTATGATTCCTGGCTGGATGCAATTATATCATGATTTACAAAGGAATTATGATTCCTGGCTGGATGCAATTATATCATGATTTACAAAGCAATTATGATTACTGACTGGATGCAATTGTATCTTGTTTTATAAAGGAATTATGATTACTGGCTGGATGCAATTATATCATGTTTTATAAAGGAATTATGATTACTGGCTGGATGCAATTATATCATGTTTTACAAAGCAATTATGATTACTGACTGGACACAATTATATCATGTTTTACAAAGGAATTATGATTACTGACTGGACACAATTATATCATGTTTTACAAAGGAATTATGTTTCATGGCTGGATGCAATTATATCATGTTTTACAAAGGAATTATGATTACTAACTGGATGCAATTATATCATGTAATTAGATTACTAACTGTGATGCAATTATATACTGTTTTACAAGGAATTATGATTCTACTGGATGCAATTATATCATGTTTTACAAAGGAATTATGATTACTGGCTGGATGCAATTATATCATGTTTTACAAAGGAATTATGATTACTGGCTGGATGCAATTATATCATGTTTTACAAAGGAATTATGATTACTGGCTGGATGCAATTATATCATGTTTTACAAAGGAATTATGATTACTAACTGGATGCAATTATATCATGTTTTATAAAGGAATTATGATTACTGACTGGATGCAATTATATCATGTTTTTCAAAGGAATTATGATTACTGACTGGATGTAATTATATCATGTTTTTCAAAGGAATTATGATTACTGGCTGGATGCAATTATATCATTTTTTATATAGGAATTATTATTACTGACTGGATGCAATTATATCATGTTTTTCAAAGGAATTATGATTACTGGCTAGATGCAATTATATCATGTTTTACAAAGGAATTATGATTACTGACTGGATGCAATTATATCATGTTTTACAAAGGAATTATGATTACTGACTGGATGCAATTATATCATGTTTTTCAAAGGAATTATGATTACTGACTGGATGCAATTATATCATGTTTTGCAAATGATGCATAAACCACTGAAAGTAGGTAACATCCATTCAATGTTAGCAGACACAACTTATAAAACCCAAGATATGCCCACAATGCAAGTTTTTCATTAAATGGCTTACTAATATAAGTTTATCAACACAGATTGGGAAAATGAGGTACACTTACCTAATCTTTTAACTTTATTAAAACCCCTTCCTTGAGTCTTCGACCTCATGTAAGCAGACCGTCCATAGTTATCTACCACTGCCTGCAAAATACAAAAGAACAATATATATTACTATCACATGAACCAAATAGGTACACTCGCTTGGAAAGTCCTATCAGGCCTTAAGATAAATGTGAATGCTGGACTGGGAAACCTGATCAGGCCTTAAGATAAATGTGAATGCTGGACTGGGAAACCTGATCAGGCCTTGAGATAAATGTGAATGCTGGACTGGAAAACCTAATCAGGCCTTGAGATAAATGTGAATGCTGGACTGGAAAACCTGATCATGCAGACCTTGAGATCAATAAGAACAATGTCTTTGATAGCCTGATCAGGCCCTGATATCCTAAAACTCAATTTAAAGTTCTACCATCAACCAGTCAGAATCATGCTCTCAGAAGTAATATAGTTTTGATTGGCAATGATCAAAACTAACTCTCAACTTTAAACTGAAGCTGGTGGTATGGTGCTCAGCTATATTCAGTAAGTCCCTTGTTTGAACCCCCATCTAATCAGGCATCTGTCTCAAAATAGCAGGAGAAAAATGATGCAGGAATAAGAAAAAACTATTGTAGTGTTGACTTTCAGAGTAAACCCCCCCCCATTAGCAAGGGTTCAAAGACAGGTCTAGTGACCATTGTTTGATTTCTAGTGACGTTTATCTACTTTTGTCAGTCAATCCTTTAAAATAAGCCTGTTACAAAGATTTGGTTACACTGCTGTTTTATGATTACAAGGTAATGCATCATTTCTCAGCTATTCAAAAAGAATACTGAACTCTGTCAGGTTATTAATATTATTGTAACATTGGTTGTTTGTCATTTGAATTTTGTTGCAGTTTGTCAATTGAGATTCCTGATCACCAATGGAGAAATATAAATCATATCACCCAAAGAGACAGCAAACATGCCATGCTGCCAGTAGACTGGTTACAGAAAGATCAATAATTTATAGATCTCAAACTCTCTATTGATTAATGAAACAAGTCAATAACTCAGTCAACTATACCCTTTTATAATACTGTTTTGGGGAGCCATGAAATAAAATACTGGTACTTATATACTTGCTCATAAGTCAAGTCAAACTGCACATAACAAAGATCCTGATCTGCCATAGCATAATGTACTTACAGATCAAGGTCTATCTAGTTTGTTAACTGATCACTCCTAACAAACTGCATGGACCCAGATCTGCCAGTGCATTATGTGCCAGCTGATCATGGTCTGTGAAGTCTTCAGTTGGACTCACCTTATATGTGATTATACATGGTAAGTAGAAACATAAAACAAAATTATACCAATTTAATGAGATTCTCACCCATATACCATACATACTTGAATAAAAATCAGATTTAACTATAAACTGCACAAATCCAGATCTGGCATTGCATAATGTGCCAGCAGATATGGGTCTATGCACTGTAAAATAACCCTGATGGTGCAGATCAAAGAAAACAAATGTAAGAGTATTTGGGTCAAATTTAGTAGAAATTCACTCATAAATAATTCTCCAAGGAATCAAATGTCTGGAAAATCTATGGACACAAGTCTTCTGGTAAAGCTTGAAAACACAAGGTATTTGTATTAGTCTCATGTAATTTGTTGATATCAATATAACGATTTAATTTATTTGCTTATATTTGCATGAATTTATTTGTTTAAATTGATAGATCCATTTTCTTGATATGAATACAACTGTGTGAGTTCATCTATATAAACCAGTAAAATTATACTTTTTATATAAATTTGATGAATCGTTTGAATGTGTTGTCTCAATTGTTATAGGAAAAATATATCTAAAGTTTTTATGCCTTACTTTAGTTGACATAATGAGTTACAATAATCCCTGTGAATTCTCTGACCTTAAATGATTTCATGTATGATAAGGACTCGAGTGTGTATTGACTGAAATATATGTTGTTAAACCATATATGCTAGAGACCTAAACGTGTGTATTCACTAGAAATAATGTAAGCAAGCCATGTAATGAATTTCATTAATTCATTTGTGTAATTGAGATGGGAACAGAACTGTTATGTGTCTTGGTGTGATGTTAATGTGAGCCAGTGTTGCAATAGCCATTAGGAAGTACATTAATCTTATGAAACAAGGTTTGTTTATGGTCTGTCATGTTTAGCTTGACCAATAGCCCTTTGGTATCTGTCTGAATTCCGATAGAACCATATGAAAGGGGAGAATGATCTATCCCCAGTAGGATATATGACTGGTAATTTTGGTTGATTCCCTATTTATTTTGAAAGGGGAGATAGCTCCACCAACGTATCCAAGTGACATATACATGATCCAATTATTGAAGTGTCTACATATCATATAATTATATGTTCACCCACATAACTTCTAGGTCCATAAGAGTCGTTCTAGGTCCATAAGAGTCGAGATACTAGATTATTTAGAGAAAAGTGGAAAGGACAAAGACTACAGGGACAGTGAAGCTAAAGAATAGTCACTGTGAATTTGGAAAGAACCAGAAATAGGTAAGGAAGTTGTACAAGGCATTGACTTTGATCATTCACTTGATTCTTTGATGAACTAATTCTATCACTTAAACTGACTGGCTATTTATATAAGTATATCTGTGTTTGAAATTTTGGGAGTGATTTATTTGAAAAAGAAGTGTATCTTCCTAATGTAATGTATTATCACAACTGTTTATGAATTTTGATTAAAATTTTATATTAATATTTACTTGATCCAGGCAATAAAACCGAAGGTGATGACCATTAGAAAACAACAACCAATTCCACTACGACATATATACAGTGACTACATTGCAAATGGATTGAGAGTAAACTGAAGGATTTTATAGTGATGGTCCTCTGCATATATAAATTTAAAAAAAGCAATTATAATATACATTATGATCATATGTATACACACACACACACACACACATATATATATATATATATATATATATATATATATATATATATATATTTAAGTGTCTAACCCTCTGCCTTCTCAGTGATGTTCAATAGAACCAATATAAATCTCCATCATGTCAAAAAGGTAACTATTGTAGGAAAGAAGCTTGGTGGTTCAGTGATCACCATGTGGAACTCACAAGGACAAGAGTACAGCTTTAAGTCCTCAGTGTATAACATCATGATCAGCTTCATGCCATGAATCTGACTGATAAGAACTGTGACAAATAATGATTATAGTATATACTTTCTTGTACATCTAGTCCAACTGTAAAATGCATAGAGACAGATCTAATGTCATATAATGCACTGACAGATCTGGGTCCATTTAGTTTGTTAGGGGTAATCAGTACAACCAACAACATAAACTCTGATCTACCATGGTTTTATGTGACAGCATATCACAGTCTATGTTGTCTACAATTGGACTTGACCCAAATGCAAGTATATACAATAAACTGGGTAACTGCCATAATATAGATCTCTCATGACCTATTAAAAAGAAATGCCTGGACTCTCACTGAAACAGAAATGTTGATCCCTATCTGATGAAGATTACTGAACTGGTTTATCTAATAACCCTCTCTCTCTTTATGATTAATGTTGCCATTAGAGTGATCTGGATCAGACTGGATGATTTCTATTATCTGATACTGAACACTACTTATGTTTTGGTTGGTTCAATTGAATAGACAACTTGATCTCCGGCCCAAAGTGGCCAATTGGACTAAAGTGCTCTCCATTATGGATCACTGCCATCTCATCTCTGTCTGCTTAGGTTTGAGCCTTGGATTCGGCCAATGTGGATATGTGAGAAAGCTTGCCAGTAGCTTCTAGTGGGATGGTGATTTTTTCTGGGGTTTTGCAGGGCTCTTCCTCCACCATTAATTTTGGCCACCATGTATAGCCAGCCTATCATGTGCAGCAAAATGGCATTAAGCCCAACAACAACAACCTAGATCTCCTTATCTTGGATATCCTTACAGGGCCAGTGTTGACTAGACAACCCATGCATAAAATGGGGACCAACTCCACACTCCTACAATCAGTACCTTCTTGTGGAAAATTCAAATTTAATATTTAGAAACTTCAGGATCTTTCAACTAACTGCTTGAGGCAGCAAATCAAGACAAAGTCATTTCTGTATTTAAAAGTTGTTTGCCAAATCTGAAAGAAATGTGTCATAGAAAGAAATAGTCACCATGCGGCCATCCATTTACCTGTAACATGATTCAGCTATCATATGATCTGAAAATTAACAAGTAAAGGCAAAGATGTAATTAAATAATTTGAAAAATTATGACAGTTTAAGGTGACAACTAAGTATTATTTATTCTCTGTGCACATAATTAGGTGCAAGAGATAATTGGATATAATGCATAAAAACATTTTAAAATGTGTCACATATTATGCAGGTAATTCCTGACATATTCATCAAAATCTATCATGCTGTCTCTAAAATGAATAATTTGCATTCAAAATTCATATCACTGTGTTTGAATATTATCAAAGCATTACTCAACCTGCAAGCAAGAGATCTACATGAATGTGGTACTGGTCACAGGAAAATGAATAAAAGGAAATGTTAGTCTGTTATTAGGTTACATTCTAACCAAAGTAAAATGTAGCGTGATGTCCCCTGATTTGGTAAAAATTTGTTTAACATTTTTCAAAAATTATTGGAAATTTTCCATTAACCTTTATCCATTTCTTTCTTTTATTTTTTTAAAAAGGCTATATTTGATTGTAAATTAGCATTATTTGTGGCAATTTAAGGATTTTATATAAATATACTCTCTGTGAAATGTTGGACTAATTTTACAAAGCCATTAATGAGATATAGTTATTTAAAATTTGTTTTAATTCAAATCCAAGGTATTTCTTATTCTCTCACAGGTCTGCAATCCTTAAAATCTTAATTGAAAACGGATAAATGGTTAATTATTGTTTAATATTGTCTTCAGTTCTTTCAATTTGTTCTTTAACATGTAAATTTATATAGACTGGTATTTCATGTACATGTATACAGATTGATATTTCATATACATTTTTTTTTAATTTGTATTTCATGTACATTTATACCACTTAGTATTCCATGTCCATTTATACACATTGGTATTTTATGTACATTTATACACACTGGTATTTCATGTACATTTATACAGTTTGGTATTTCATATACATGTATACAGATTGGTATTTCATGTATATTTATACAGATTGGTATTTTATGTACATTTATATGGGCTGGTATTTCATGTACACTGATACTGGTACAAATTGGTATTTCATGTATATTTATACAGATTGGTATTTTATGTACATTTATATGGGCTGGTATTTCATGTACACTGATACTGGTACAAATTGGTATTTCATGTATATTTATACAGATTGGTATTTTATGTACATTTATATGGGCTGGTATTTCATGTACACTGATACTGGTACAGATTGGTATTTCATGTATATTTATACAGATTGGTATTTTATGTACATTTATATGGGCTGGTATTTCATGCACATTTATACCAGTACAAATTATTATTGCATGTACATTTATACCAATACAAATGGTATTTTGTGTACATTTATACCACTACAAAGTGGTTTTTTATATCTAAACTGGTACAAAGTGGTATTTCATGTACATTTATATCAGTACAAAGTGGTATTTGATGTACATTTTATACTGATACAAATTGATATTTCATGTACATTTCAACCAGTACAAATTTGTATTTCTTGTGCATATATACCAGTACAAAGTGGTCTTCGTGTACATTTATACTTGTACATATTGGAATTTCATGTACATTTATACCTGTACAAAGTGGTATTTCATGATGGAGTCAGTAAAATATTATCTTACTCTAAATGTTTGTACATATTATACATATTACCTTTCCTATGTTTATTAAAGGTTATGAATGGGGACAAGCTTTTAGCTTAATTGTGTCAACTTCTCTAAATAATGGATTATTATTATTATTATTATTATTATTATTATTATTAATATTATTATTATTATTATTATTATTATTATTATTATTATTATTATTATTTTATTAAATAAAGCCTGTTTAATACACCCTACAACTTATGTACTCTGTACCAATAACTGAAACTTTTCCTGAAATCCTTTCTTGAACCCTTCTGCTAAATAAAGCTTTGACAATTTACATCTACAAAATTTGGAAGGACTTGTAATACATTCCCTATGAATAAACCATTGATCACTCTAATTGGCTAATGACAATGCATCAAAGTAAATCAATTTAATACAATACATTAGCTACATATTAATAATAATATCAACCCCTTGAGTACAAGTCAGCCCATGTGTTCCACCTCAAATTATTTATCTCCATAAGCTGAAAACTTGTTTTAGGGTATCCTGTCAAGGACAATTTGTATTCTATTTTTTTAATTCAAATTTTGTAGATATTTGTATGAGGCTTTATTCCTACAGTGTAAGTCTAATGGGAATATTGGCAGGAATATACTCTTTGGTGCTTCATACCCTTCCAGAAAATGTGTAGGTCTCTATACAGAATTAATGGTGGAATGATAAATCCAAATAATCAATGCCTGGTATATTTATGGAACCAATCTTTCAATTATGTTTTGCTTTGTTTTTCTTGGTTTAAATGATGAATTTCAAATATTAATATCTCTATCATACTTATCACATGAGATCTAAGTGCCCTTTCCAAGAACACAAAAGAATCAGTTCAATGAAATTAATGACCTTAAATTACAAGTCCAAAACTTATTGAAATGAGCCCCTATGGCTCTTCCATTCAATTATAATTTGTCATGATCAAATATTCAAAACTGGAATTGCTCTTTATAAACTTTTACTTATTTAAGAATATTTTAAGCAGACTGCAATCCATAATGTGTTTATTTCAAGAATGATAGACAATTTAAGATATATAATTTACTGGTCCCCACAACCACCAGTCTCAACCAAACAAAACTTTGTGAGAAAACCTGGTGATAGTGACACTTCATGTAATAAGCTGGAAGATAAAACTATGATCATTTGATTGCTTGGAAACAATCCGCCACCCCACCCCACCCCCACCCCAAAATGATGTCAGTTTGCATTTAAATGGGGGGTAATGGTTTTATTAAACCATGGCATCTGCATGAAAAGTAAAACATTGGTTGAATGGCCTCATGCACATGATATTAAAACAGACAGACCCTAATAACATAATAGAGGTCAATTATTGATTTAGGCCATGGAACTATCTGTCTTTCAGAACATGCTTCCTGGTTTAAAGATATTGTAAATGAAGCATCCAGAAAAAACTGTCTTCTGTTTTTCAGTTTACTACTACTACTACTACTACTACTACTACTACTACTACTACTACTACTACTACTACTACTACTAATAATAATAATAATAATAATGATAATAATAATAATAACAATAATATTATTATTATTATTATTATTATTATTATTTTTATTATTATTATTATTGACTTAATATACAGTGCTTCATCTTTAAAAGCCTTAAGCTTTTACAATAGTAAAGACACAGGGACAGGAAAAACAAAATAATGAAATTTCAAATAAAAATATGCTGAAAATAATTAAGGTAAGGAAACATTTTAAGATTCAAGTCTGTTCTTGCAGTATAAATAGGGGATTTTTAAGACTGTTCTTGCAGTATAAATACAGGAGTTTTAAGACTGTTCTTGCAGTGTAAATTGGGGAGTTTTAAGTCTGTTCTTGCAGTATAAAGGCTTCTTGTAGTATAAAAGTTTTAAGAGTGTTCTTTTAAGAGTGTTGCCTGTTCTTTCAGTATATAATGGAGTTTTAAGTGTCTTCTTGCAGTATAAATTGGAGTTTTCAGTCTGTTCTTGCAGTATAAATAGTGGAGTTTTAAGTCTGTTCTTACAGTATAAATGGAGTTTAAAGACTGTTCTTGCAGCATAAATAGTGGAGTTTTAAGTCTGTTCTTACAGTATAAATGGAGTTTAAAGACTGTTCTTGCAGCATAAAATACAAGAGGTTTAAGACTTTTCTTGCAGTATATATTGGGTAGATTTAAGTATGATCATTACATATAAATACAGGAGTTTAAGACTTCTTGCAGTATAAATATGCGAGTTTTAAGATTGTTCTTTCACTATAAATATGTGGGTTCTAAGTCTGTTCTTACAGTATAAATACTGAAGTTTTAAGTCCGTTCTTGCTGTATAAATACTGGAGTTTTAAGTCTGTTCTTACAGTATAAATATGAGAGTTTTAAATTGTTCTTGCAGTTTAAATAGGGGAGTTCAATTCTGTTCTTTCAATATAAATAGGGGAGTTTTAAGTTGCAGTATAAATAGTTGAGTTTTAATTCTTTTCTTGCTTTATAAAAAGGGGAGTTTCAGGTCAGTTCTTGCTGTATAAATAGATTTGATTACTCATTGCAGTATAAGTAGGGGAGTTTCAAGTCTGTGCAGTATAAATAGGGGAATTTTAAGGCTGTTCTTGCAGTATAAAAGGGGGAGTTTTAAGAACACTCATAAATAAGATCACATTGTCCTTGTAGCTGAGTTCAAGGGGCAATTTATTCCAGGTAGCTGGTCTCTGATTTGCAAAAGAATGTTGTCCATAGGACTTGATTTTGATAGTTGGAATAATAGTGAATTCAACAACAGACAGTATTTCCTAGGATATCTATAACCTGTCTTCTACTACAGTTGACACCAATATTAATAATAAATGTCCAGAACTGACTCACTCAAAGCCCAAATTTGAATAATCATTCTGATGAAACTGAGAAGTCTTTATAGTGGATTTAGAATCTGAATATTTGATTTTTAAAACAGCCAGTTTCCTACCATGCACACCATTTTGCAATAATGCATACCAGTCTCTCTATCCACTCAATCCGCTCAATCAAATGCCTTTTTAAAATCAACATGAAAGCAACAGAATTATCCTTGTTTTATAAAAAAAAAATATATTTCCATTAAAGTCTGCAATATAAAAACATTATTTACTGTCCAAAAACAAGTCCTGAATCCTGACTGTTCTTTGGTATCTAGTCATGATAAGTTGTTCAAGTATTGCATTTGAAACTGAAGTAAATCATTTGCCACAAGCATCTAATAAAATCAATCCTCTAATTGTTTACATCAACCCCTGCTCTATCTATCAGAAAAGGTACAAAATGAGACAAAATTAGCTTATAAGAGTGAATATTACTTGCTAAAATATGTTACATAAACATTTCATTGTGATAACTGAGGACAGTGAAGTGCCATTATGAATATGGAAGTGCCATATGTACTCACTTTTAAGTACAACTGTACAGACTTAATGTGCTGACTGATCCGAGTCTATCTAGAACAAGCAACACAGACCTTAATCTGTCACTGCATTATGCAATGGTATATCAGGGTCAATGTTGTCTGCAGATGGACTTGACTTAGAGTGTGTGTGTGTGTGTATGTGTATATATATATATATATATATATATATATGTTATTATGTGTAGAGTAAGGCTAAAAATCTATGGGGTCAAGGATATTTGCTGTTATTTGCATGTTTAACACACAAATAAGTAAACCCAACTCTGCTGGTACAATGCATTATATGATGGTAAATCAGGATCAATGATATTTTAAGCAAATAGGCACAAAAAAGACAAACTATTTTGATGAATGCCCTTTAAAATGTAGTACAGATATTACAATAGAGCATTTATTGATCAAACCTGGACAGCTGAATATAACATTAGGAAACAATAATTTCAGGACTATATGAGCAATAAATCTAATTTATGGGATGAAAAATCTTTACATGGATCAAGACAACAATTAATACACTATACACCAATCAGGTAATCATACTGTTATCATGTCTTTTCTATTGCAAATCCTATACTGACCATTTGAGAGTTCAGCTATCACTGGATGTTTTGTAATACACACTCAAGCCATTATCATACATGTATCACCATTGACTTGCCATACATTTAAAAGGCTTTCTGTCAAATTTTGAGAAAAAGTTGCTCTATTTGGTTTGGAGATTTTTTTATGGCACAGTAATACAGCTGGGTTAGTTTGTAATGATGCAGATCATATCAGTCGTAGAATTTCATGTATCTTCCTGCTATCATGCTGGGACCCAGGCACTATGGTCCAGTGGTTAGTATGCTGAACTTGCATCCAATCAGCCTGGGTCTGATACCATGGTATGTCCTTGAGCATGCACTATACTTAAATTGCCTTGACTTGTAACACAAATCACCTTGATGACATTAAACCCAACAGATCAAAAATAGTTGTTCAGGAGTGGTAACAAGGTCAACCAACCTGATCCAACATCACCCATGTTCTTGATGATACAAGACATATTCAAATTTTGATCAAACATTGATCTCAATTACTCTTCCAAATCATATGCCAGATCATCTCATAAATATATATGGATATCACTCATTAATATTTACATGTATGGATCTCATTGATTAATATATATGGATCTCACTCATAAATATATATGGATCTCACTCATTAATATATATGGATCTCACTGATTAATATATATGGATCTTGCTGATTAATATATATGGATCTCACTCATAAATATATATGGATCTCAATCATAAATATATATGGATCTCACTCATAAATATATATGGATCTCACTCATAAATATATATGGATCTCACTCATTAATATATATGGATCTCACTCATAAATATATATGGATATCACTCATTAATATTTACATGTATGGATCTCATTGATTAATATATATGGATCTCACTCATAAATATATATGGATCTCACTCATAAATATATATGGATCTCACTCATAAATATATATGGATCTTACTCATTAATATATATGGATCTCACTCATAAATATATATGGATCTCACTCATTAATATATATGGATCTCACTGATTAATATATATGGATCTTGCTGATTAATATATATGGATCTCACTCATAAATATATATGGATATCACTCATTAATATATACATGTATGGATCTCATTGATTAATATATATGGATCTCACTCATAAATATATATGGATCTCACTCATTAATATATATGGATCTCACTGATTAATATATATGGATCTTGCTGATTAATATATATGGATCTCACTCATAAATATATATGGATATCACTCATTAATATATACATGTATGGATCTCATTGATTAATATATATGGATCTCAATCATAAATATATATGGATTTCACTCATAAATATATATGGATCTCACTCATAAATATATATGGATCTCACTCATAAATATATATGGATCTCACTCATTAATACATGTATATATGGATCTCACTCATAAATATATATGAATTATACTCATAAATATATATGGATCTCACACATTAATATATATGGATCTCACTCATTAATATATATGGATCTCACTCATTAATATATATGGATCTCACTCATAAATATATATTGATCTCACTCAATAATGACAGTTCAAGATCATGATGATATAAGCATGAATCCCAAGTGTGATCATAATCGGATAACATATCCCTTCCAGACTGGTAACAAATTCAGCTTATCATATCCACAGACTGGTAACAAATTCAGCTTATCATATCCACAGACTGGTAACAAATTCAGCTTATCATATCCACAGACTGGTAACAAATTCAGCTTATCATATCCAATAATAAATTACTCATCTATACAGAACTCATAATTATTACTGAACACACCCAAGACCTTGATTATACAACTTCATGGTTAAAGTATGATCAAAATTGGATCATAAATATGGTTTCCAAAGTAACAAAGAAAGTCAGCCAATCAGCTGCAAGATCAATTCATCAATACACAACCATAATGCTCATTACCATACTTGTACAAGGCTTTACGACATAAAAATATATACCAGTACCAAGTTGGATCAGAAATACAGTCTCCATAATGATAACAAGTTCAGCCAATCAAATACAAGATCACCCATTAATATGCATAGCTGTTTTGCTTAATTCATCTACATAAAATATAATTAAATAAAATGCAGTGGTAAAATCCATCCTGACCTTTAACCTGACATTCATCCACTAAAATTTTATAAGCTATTATGCAGACATGAAGTGCAAAGGTAAAATCTGGTTTTAGCAACAAATAATCTGGACCTAAAAATCTGCTAATACCTAAATTAACATGAACCTCACTATTCCTGATATTAAGACATCTACTAAATTTTGTTGAAACCTGAAGAATAAAATATAAGTTACTGCACAGATATGAAATTAAGTGGCAAGTGACCTTGACCTGAAAGCTAGTGACCCTCAAATTGGTTCTGAATCTGTCCAATAGAATTTAAGTGGCATTATCCAGAAAACCAATAAATGCCTGCCTGCCAACCTGCCCTAGCATGAAAGCTCCTAACCTGCCCATGACAGTCCAGAGTCCTTTAGCTCTAATGAGACAGCCAATAAAGTGTTCAAGTGCTATTGAAAAGCTACAAATGCCAGCCTGCCCAACAGCTAAGACAGGCAGCAATAAATCACAGTAACCAGCAACTTTCAGTGGCAGTGTGTACTATGTAAATCAAAAGTGTTTATGATTCAACCAAAGATACAAGTGCTTCCTATCTATTGAGAAATTTATTTGAAAATATACACAACTACATTATAGGCTGTAACCAATATTAATATGTGGTTGATGGAAAATGATAAAATAATTGGGTGTACTTTCCAATAACAAATGTTGAAAACAAAGTATTCTATACAAGTGACACAAGAAACAGTTTAATTTATCTGAGAACAGATTTCATCAACAACACTATCTGTCTTATAACTTATAATTAAGCTATTAAATTCAGCTCTATTTTTCAAACACGCCTCTGTCATTCAATAATTGTACCAGATTAAACCTTAATAGGACAATTTTTTCACGCTGAAAAAAAAAGAATTGTTATTGTGAATAAGAAAATTGAAAATTTCTATTAAGAAACCTATCTAAATCAGCCAAACCTTAATCTTAAATGTCACATTAATACAAGAGATTACACATCCAAACACAAATTGCATTCTTTGAAACATCCATTAACTTGATGCAAATTTTCTGTCATTCAGATAAATGTATTTCCTCCTTTTCAGTGCCAAAAGGGATGGAAAAATATCTGATACACTGTAAGTTTAACTATTCAATTGTATAAGATGACAAATGTTGATGGCAAAATAATGATTTCATGTATATAAGGTTGGCTCTGGTGCAATGATTACCATATAAACTCACTTATGTGTCCAACTGCAAATTGCACAGACCCAGACCTGCCATCACATAATATGTCAGCAGATCTTGGTCTATGCAGTTTGTCAGTAGAACAAAACAGCACAGACCCTGATCCAATATGTTATAGGGTGTATAAATAATGATTTTCCAAGGTTTATTGATTGATAAGGATTGCAGTGAACAATCACCATTTAAAGATATGTGTAATTAAATTTTCAAACAAGACCCCTGAAATAATTGGTACCAAATGCCTACATAGCCTATATGTCTTACACTTTATTCATGATATGTAATTTGTCAAAATTTAATTCAAACATCAGAAGTTGATCTAAGTTTATATTCTAGATAAGTATACTGCACTCAAGATAAGGGTACAAGTCAGAGATTTACATTTTCTCAGTAATTAGTTGGTAGAGAGTCACTTTTGTAATTCAAGGGTCAGAGATTTAATACTTGCTCAAATCAGCACTTGTATAGCCTTGGTGTGTCCTTGGGAAAAGCCTTGATGTGTCCTTGGGAACAGCCTTGGTGTGTCTTTGGGAACATCCTTGGTGTGAACTTGGGAACAGCCTTGGTGTGTCCTTGGGAACAGCTTTGGTGTTTGGGAAAAGCCTTGGTGTGTTCTTGGGAACAGCCTTGGTGTGTCTTTGGGAAAATCCTTGGTGTGAACTTGGGAACAGCCTTGGTGTGTCCTTGGGAACAGCCTTGGTATGTCTTTGGGAACAGCCTTGGTGTGTCTTTGGGAACAGCCTTGGTGTGTCTTTGGGAACAGCCTTGGTGTGTCTTTGGGAAAGGCACAAAGTTCCTTGGAATGATGCAGCCAATAAAGTGCTGAAAGTCCCTTAAAAACCATGCAACCAACAACCATTCCTTAAATCTTAAGGTAGGGGGTTGTGGTAATGATATCTGACATACCATGAATTTTAAATATTTTTGGGTCGTTGCTAAGCGACAATCCAGGTGAAATAACCATGCTCAAGTCTGTCATTTTGCCTAAACACAATAAAGATCCAAGTTCACTTTGTCATGCCATAGATGTCACAACTTTCCACAAACGTTTTATTTTAATAAAATGCACTGCCAGTAAAAATCAAAATAAAACCCTGAGTTTTGTGCCAATACTCCTTTTAAAGGCAATGATAGAAATTTTGAAGAAAAAAGTTTTATGCTTAGTAGTTAATTGTGGTAAAATTATATGATGATAAATACCAGAAATTACATTGATATCAGTAGGACTCCCACAAGATCCTTTGAAAGAGTGAGGAAAACCATAGAAATTCATTTTCTTCAAAAATCTAATCCTATGCAAAATATGAAACTGTAGAGTGCCACCATTAAAAATAATAATAATAATAATAATAATAATAATAATAATAATAATAATAATAATAATAATAATAATAATAATAATAATAATAATAAAGAGGCTCATTTGGTAAACAAACCCATCTTTAATGAGGCTTTTAACAACTACATGTTATGTTGTCAAAGCCATTAAACTAGATAATTGATCTGCTACTAGACAAACTATAAAAAAACAGTCTGTATTACAGATGTGTACATTAGACAGTAATTATTTAATAGTACTAACAGATGCATGGGCAGAAAACTTGTACCTGGTAAACAGGTATCCTATGGTTGATTTTAATACCCAGGTTATTATCAACAGGTGGGTTCCCAAATACCCTGATAACTGTTGGCCTCCTAAATTATAGATGTAGCATATAAACAAAACTTGTGAACACTGGACAAGGTATTACAGATGTGTACATTATACACTATTCACCTAAAGAATAGAAGTGAACACTGCACAAGGCATAACATATGTGTACATTATATAGTATTCACATAAAAAATAGAAGTGAACACTGGACAAGGTATTACATATATGTACATTATATAGAAAGAATAGAAGTGAACACTGGACAAGGTATTACAGATGTGTACATAATACAGTATTCACATAAAAAATAGAAGTGAACACTAGGCATTACAGATGTGTACATAATACAGTATTCACATAAAGAATAGTATATATGAAACATTACATGCGAGTACAATATATATGGTTTTAAAGAATAGAACTACACAAAATCATACAAATCATTGTTTCTGACGAAGCTGACTTAGATGATTTTTAAAGCTGTCAGATGACTCAGCTGCTCATATATTGGATGGAAAAGAATTCATCGTCTGGTCCCAGAAAAAGTTAAACTCGGCTTGTAAAACTCAATCTTTATGCTGAGATGGATCATAGTTCATATAAATATAAATCTCACAAAAATTTAAATTACTTTGAAAGATTAACAGGTTTTGCATATAAAAGACTTTGTAGAATAACAAACCCTTTGTATCTAAGTTTCCTGCTGAAATTAATATTACCGAATGGTATCAGCATCAAGGAAAACCAGAGGAAAAGAACACCATTAACTGCTCTCTTTTAAAATTTCAATACATAGTTTATCATTGACTTAAATGTTGTTTGGAAGTTGAAATAAATTCATTGAATCTCAAGATACTTTTATGAAAGTTATATACATAAATAGAACACAATTCAAGCTTTCTGTTAGTATCCATATTTGTGATTTATAAGCTATTGCTTCAGTGTGCCTCATTAAAAATGGAAAATTTTGGTGATCGCATATAGCAGAAACTGCCAGGTTGCCCATCGTACCAGTAAAATCGGTAAAATATTGTCTTCTAGTGATGTCATCGGTAAGAATCTATAGTCTATCTGAATGGTCTGTTACTCCTTATATTAATAGCATTCAAGATATCTCCTGTAAACCGATGGGTTGACTCTGTCACTTGACTCTCTTAAGCTTCATAGTAGTAGGCTGTTATTCAGAATTTCAGTAAACATATTTGTCCGTGTGTCAAGCACATCTGGTGGGTTATTCTAAGATTCAAGCATAGACCAATGTAATAAATAGTAAACATATTTGTCCATTTGTCAAGCACAGACCAATGGATATCTTTTGTTCCTTGAAGGAAAATAATTTGCATTAGTTTTATGTACAGCATAAAGCACAGTGATCAATTACAGCATACAGGATAAATGCAACATCTGTAATATTGTCAGCTCTGATAGTACAGATATGACAAAATAGTGTTTTACTAGTGTTTAATTAGTCTGTCACTAATTGGTACTATGTATATGAACTGTTTATAATTTAAAGAATTTACTGAATCTAGGTTATACCATTGGCAGTCAGTAATTAAAGTCATTGACTAAGGAGTCTTTGTTTTCTTTACAAAACAAAGATGGAGGATAAATCCCCAAAGACATACAAAACAAAGATGGGGGATAAATCTCAAAAAGACATACAAAACAAAGATGGAGGATAAATCCCTGAAAGACATATAAAACAAAGATGGAGGATAAATCCCAAAAAGACATACAAAACAAAGATGGAGGATAAATCCCAAAAAGACATACAAAACAAACCTTTCCTGTGAGTCAAGAACTGAAACTAGGTAAAATCCAGATCTATTTACAATAAGTAGATCTGACAGGCACTGATCAAGGTTTATGTTCCAGTGGTCTTTTGAATTAAAAGGCCACTTATATTTAGCAACTTATCAGAATAAACATTGCATTTCATGTTCTGGCAAAGCTTACACTTTCATGGACATAAAAAACTAAAATTCCATCGATGAATTGAAGGTCAACAAAACATTATTTCATATTGATACATGTCAGTCGTCTATTATATCAGAGATATTGCAAGCTTTGAAATGCAATGTTGTCAAATATTACTGTTAAGATGCGTTTAACTGAGAAATAAAGATACAAGTCCATGAAGAAAAATGAACAAATGTGTCAGATTGACAATCTATTCTGCAGTTAATCTTTTCTCTATTCCATCATATGGTTGTGACACACAGCTGCAGTGTAATATCCAAATACTTGATATAATGAAGCTAGTCAAAACAGGATTCCTATGTATAAGTATGATAAGTCATTTATTTCATCAGAAACAGTTAAATATGACAACACTATGATCATAATATGCATGTACTAGCACCATGTGCCCCAAACATTTAAATCTCCAACTGATAAAACTGGACTATCAGAATAAAATCATTGTATCCATATGGATTCAGCAGACAAGCATCTACAGTGCAATGATTCTCCTTTGTTTCTTTGATTATAACAGGTGTAGCAGATATTCCTGTACAATCTGGAAACTATTTTGTACTGTTGGCAGCATAAAGCTGCCAAAGCTGCCCAGCAATCACCAATCTTCAAATGGCAGATTAAAAAGTGTCTTCAGATATTCTACAAAGCAACATCCTACTTGTCATGTGGACTGAAAACTCCACAATAAACTTAAGGACATCAAACCCATTACTGGAAAGTAACATCACTGTGATGTGGTACTGTGCTGATCAGACACACATACCTGGCTGGTACATAAAGGTGAACTTTGACCTGGATGCATACTCCGACAATGTCCACTGATGGCAGAATGCATTATATTTCTTGTAGAGTCTGTCAATCTCTACTCTATGAGACCAAAGTATTTCATGTGAACAACTTAAGGAAATGTAAGAGAATGTAAACTTTTTTGGGCCAACTTAAGGAACTGTAAGAGAATGTAAACTTTTTTGGGCCTGTTGAGGTGAAATGTGTGTGAGTGTGATTTAGATTTTTAATGTAACTTTAACAATTTTTCAGTCATATTGCTACAATGCCTGTAGTATGACAGTTTATAGTGATGTCTAGCACTGGGGCATTGCTGTCCCACCCAGTCATAGTAACCTGACACCAGGCCAACCAGTTCTAACACTAACCTCTTAATGTTGAGCACCAAGTGTGGCAGCTATTAGTACCATTTTTTAAAGTCTTTGTTATGACTTGGCCAAGGATCGAACCCATGACCTCCTGCATCCGAGGCGGACACTCTAAACACTAGGCCACTGGAGTGGTTTAGGTGAAATGAGATTCTAAGATGGCTATTCAGCCCAAATCAAACATTGGCATCAATCCTGTGAACTTCTGGATTCTCCAATATATGTAAAAGTTGACAAGCAAGCAGACAGCACATCCATTTTCATAGTAACAGATATGTGTTTCTTCCTTAATTATAAAAAAATATTTGTCCTTTTGTGATAGTTGACAATACAGTACATGTTGATAACCACTGATACACACCTTTTTTGTCTTAAGTCAACACACAGCCTTAAATACCTTTACCAAGATAAGCTTGGAGTCCCATGGTCAAGCACAAAACACTAAACAAATTTTCTATACAAATTGCCAACTACCCTAACCACTCTCCCAAAGACATGTCATGCAATACAAATTGCCAACTACCCTAACCACTCTCCCAAAGACATGTCATGCAATACAAATTTTCTGGCTACTATTACTTCTATTTCATGCCTTTTGCATTGTAATGATAATACAGTTATTAACATTGTTCAGAATTCTTGTTTGCTGACAAGTGTTTGCAAGAAAAATATGCTGAGATGTGTCTGCAAGGTAAATGTGCTGATATTTGTCTGCAAGGTAAATGTGCTGACATGTGTCTGCAAGGTAAATATGCTGATATGTGTTTGTATGGTAAATGTACTGATATTTGTCTGCAAGATACATATGTAGAAACATTCCTATTTTTTTTTCAAACAGAACTGAACTGTTATGTGATCATAAAGCACATTTTTCCTAGTAAAACCTGTAGGCAATAAACTTAATTATTATAATGCAGCCTAAATTTTATTTTACATGAATAAACAGATTAATGTATTCTACACTAAGGACTTGTTATTTTAAAAAAGCTATTTTTGGCCAAGTACACAACAACTTTTACTACTACTGCTGTTTAAAGTAAAATCTCAATAAAAAAAGAACAAAACAAAAACTAAATTTGGTTTCCACTATATACAAATCCTTATATATTAATTTTGTAATTCACTATTAAAAGACATATGAAAATATACTGCAACAAAAATTCCCAATGTTAATTGATAGAAGGTTAAAAAAGCCATATAGCTGTGTCTTAAAAATTTTCTTAACTACCCTAACCACTCTCCCAAAGACATGTCATGCAATACAAATTACCAACTACCCTAACCACTCTCCCAAAGAAATGTCATGCAATACAAATTACCAACTACCCTAACCACTCTCCCAAAGACATGTCATGCAATACAAATTACCTAATAACCTAAACACTCTCCCAAAGACTTGTCATGCAATACACATTATCAACTACCCTAACCACTCTCCCAAAGACATGTCATGCAATACAAATTACAACTACCTTAAACACTCTCCCAAAGACTTGTCATGCAATACAAATTACCTACTAACCTAACCACTCTCCCAAAGACATGTCATGCAATACAAATTACAACTACCCTAACCACTCTCCCAAAGACTTGTCATGCAATACAAATTACCTACTAACCTAACCACTCTCCCAAAGACATGTCATGCAATACAAATTACAACTACCCTAACCACTCTCCCAAAGACTTGTCATGCAATACAAATTACCAACTACCCTAACCACTCTCCCAAAGACATGTCATGCAATACAAATTATCAACTACCCTAACCACTCTCCCAAAGACTTGTCATGCAATACAAATTACAACTACCCTAACCACTCTCCCAAAGACTTGTCATGCAATACAAATTACCTACTAACCTAACCACTCTCTCAAAGACATGTCATGCAATACAAATTACAACTACCCTAACCACTCTCCCAAAGACTTGTCATGCACTACAAATTATCAATTCTAGGGATGACCAAGCCCAAGATTTTATCATTGGAATCATCCCTGAAGAATTTAGCAAGGTGTGAGAGCAAAATTCACCATATAGGCAGGTATGGGGAGGCAAAGGTTACTGCTGCAAATAATGCTTAACATCTCATTCCAGTGCAAACTTCCAAGTAATAAACAATGATTTCTCATAATATATTTCATTATCTTTACAAATCAAATGGGTAACTGGGGAAAGAAATTAGCTTTATTATTTTTATTTCACACTTAGTACAATCACAGGTCACAGCCATGTTGGCACATTGTGATGTTAGACTGGTCTTTAAAACCTCCACATAAAGAAACAAAAATTACACTGATATTTGGAATAATAGGTATAAAGTCTACTAGACCAATCCAATCTCCTGAACATTTGGATTGACTGTAAATGTAATGGTATGTTTAGGACAAACAACCAAAATACAGCAAATGTATCTCAACCAAAAAAGTTCTGTAACTTCCTCAAATTCCAGCAAGAACTCAACAAATTTAACTCCTGATCTACTGTGATTCAATTACAGTTTTATTTTGTGTGTGACAAAGTGGCAGATGAAAATTCCCAGTTTAATCTGTGTGTGATAAAGTGTCATGAATACTCCTAGTTTATTGTTTGTAACAAAAGTGGCAGATGAAAATTCCCCGTTTATTCTGTGAGTTTATTCCCAATTCTGATCAATATTTGCAAAATTCAAGGGCCTTTCCTCATTGAGAACAAACCTATTCATTCTCCCAAAATAATTCTGATTTCCCAGTAGCATTGGAACCCCAAAACACACATGCACACAAAATCAATGAAATCATTCCAGACTCACCCCAGATGCAAAAGTGGCTGGCTGGTCAACAATGTCATAAGTCTGGTTGACATCACTGGTAGGATGCTGCAAAGCTGCTGTGTAATCTGTAATGCTAGTCTCTCCGGTCTCATTCAACTGTGGTCCCAAGCGTCCACGCTCAAAATCTCCCAAGCGATTTTCAATCTTTCGTAACTATTGCGAGAAGAAAAGAAGAAAAGGTACAGAGGAAACTAAGTACTATCTAGGAAAATATTTTCTACACCAATAAATCAGAGACCCCCTCTAACACAAATTGTGTGCACTACAAAATTCTAAAAAATCTGAACTGACATCCCATGCTCCTGTGACAATTTCCTCCTTCAATGAGAAATCCTAGTTGTACCAATTAGCAACGATTATGCAGAACTACTGAAACTATCTCACAAAGATTTACACTCAAAAGTTCCTACAATCCATGCAAATACAGTAAAATATACCAGTATATTATGTATTACAGTGTGTTATGGCTTTCATAGATTTCAATTTTCATGGTTTTGCAAAAAGATTACATTTCTTTTAGTAGTTACTGCATTCCTTCAATATAATTCCTTCCATTGTATGCACCTTATAGTAAGCATATCATAGATACTGTACACCCTCTCTATGATTCCTTCCATTGTATGCACCTTGTAGTAAGCATAATGTAGATACTGTACACCTCATTATAATTCCTTACATTGTATTCACCTTATAGTAAGTGTATCATAGATACTGTACACCTCATTATAATTCCTTCCATCATATGCATCTTATAGTAAGCATATCATATATACTGTACACCCTCATTATAATTCCTTCCATCATACACACCTTATAGTAAGCATATCATAGATACTGCATACCTCATTATAATTCCTTCTATCGTTTGCACCCTATAGTAAGCATATCATAGATACTGTACACCCTCATTATAATTCCTTCCATCATTTGCACCTTATAGTAAGCATATCATAGATACTGTACACCCTCATTATAATTCCTTCCATTGTATGCACCTTGCAGTAAGCATATCATAGATACTGCACACCTCATTATAATGATATTCACAGGAGCCATAGTATGCCACCTTATAGTAGGACTACCTTACAATAAAGTATACAATACAATAGTCTCTCATTATAACACTGTCCATAGGCACCAAAGCATACATCATTATAATGAAGTACATTATACTTGTAGTATTCACTCTTATAATGATGTTCATGAGAAACATTGTGTATGCTTCCCTAATGTAAGACTTCCTTTTAAAAATGCACAAAATACAAATAGTCTTTCCTCATTTACTGTCTATGAAAGTCTTGAAGTACAATGTCTTATAGTGAGAATGCATTATATTAAAGTACATAAAACATACAATATCCCATAATTATAACTGTATATGAGAGCTGGAGTATACAGCCTTATAATAAAACTGCCTCATAATAAAATAAATAAAGCATGCAGCATTCCCTCATAATAAAAATGTCACAGAATATGTCACCTTACAGCAAACAACCTTATAAAAATGTACATAATGCATACAGTATTCCCTCATTACAACTATCCACAGGGCTGGAGTATACTGCAATAAAGTGAGACTGCCTTATAATAAAGTGCACACTATAATACATACAGTATTCCCACATTATAACATCCAGAGAACCATAAAGAATATAACCTTGGAGGAAAACCACCCTTAGGCATATAATTGTACCACCAGGTAATTAATAAAAATATTGACCTTGCTTGCCTCATAAAAGAAACTGTAACAATAAAGGGACTTACAGAGAGGAAGTGCACATATGATGAAATATATATACAGTATTCCCTAATTATAATTATTGTGCATGGAAGTTATAACCTGGCACATTATTGTGTTTCATCTTTATACTGAAGTATATCATAAATATAATTTTACTACCACTTAATGAAATGAGATTCATGATAAGTCTCACCTTGATACAAGAACTGTGTTAAAATGAAGGACCTTATAGTAAGGGAGTGCTGTATGTTTCTGGATAACCTATGATGACCAGGAGGGTCCTGTTTGCTTTCACAGATTGATCATTGTTGACTAAGAGTTTTAATTCTTTGGTTGTACTAACCACAAATTCCTTGATAGTGTAAGAGAACTTACAGCATGTGACACCCAGCCTCAAGTAAGCATGTGACACCCAGCCCCAAGTAAGCATGTGACACCCAGCCCCAAGTAACTAAATATCAGTTATTTGGGCAAACACTCACTACATATCCATGCCACATTTGTCCCCCACCCCACATGCCCATCCATACCACACTGGTTCTTCCTTGCTCATCCCTGCCACATAGGTTCTAAGTGACTAAACATATCAATTCATGCAAATTAATGCATATTTCTGCTTGGTTTATAGAAAACCAGCTTTTTAATGGTCCAATACAAGCAACCTGTATAGAGTATAATGAAATAAATCTTGAAGTGGCAATTGTAATTTACTCCTATCAGATGTTAAGATTAAATTTCTCACAATAAAAGGAATTCCTTACACATAGTGCTTTTTTGTAGGCTGAAAGTTATATTACAACATGTAATGGACATAAAATGATATTGAACTGCACCTGTTTGACATTCAAACTAAAGTTTAAGTTTCATACCTGTGCAATAATCTTAATTGACTGTGTAATTATGATCTAATATGGTGAAGTTGGAAGCCAAATTGTCCTGCCCTTAATGAGCCATTTTCCATCAGGTAATAAGATGCAATAACTATGACAAAATGAGAAAGATGGTTTGGGTAATAAAGTTTTAAAAAATGCTTTGAGATAACTAAAATGAAATTAATAAAGAAAATTATTTTCAGCAAACAAACTGCTTCACCCTCATTACATTAAACCATTATTATTATTATCAAATCATTATCAACTAATTCCATTTAAGCATGTAAACAAATACTATCAGCAATCTTAGATGTGTTATTGTATGAAAGCTTTCTATTTAGAGTTTTTGTTGTAAAATGGACTTTGATGTTCAAGTTGTCCTGTCAAATATTAAATATTGAATGCACTTAAAGGTCTTCCAAAACGTTCTACTGATTTACACTCATTACTGACATATCTTTTTGTCATTTAAATTTAATTACAACTGATGAAAAATGGCTAAATTCAGAATTTACAATTCCTTTATCAGTGATATCAAAGAGAAAGCATCGTGACTCAACTGTAAATCTATTTTAAAAACTGGCAAATTAAAAATGACAACAGACTTACAGAAATGAGAATATTCTGTATTGAAAATCCAAATGGAGAAAAGGCATTTAAATGATCAAACTCCACAGATAATTTGCTGAAAACTAACTGCATATATATTAATTATGTTTAATACTTTGCAAAATCATTGCTTTTATACATGTAATCTAGTTCTTACAAGCATAATGGAAACCATTCATTTTCTATTTAAAATTGTCTGAAATGTATGCCTAAATGAATACACAGAAGAATAATTACAAAAAAAAGCCCCAAAGAAAGTCTGAAAATTTGTTTCCTTTGAACAATCTGAAGAGGGAACAAATAAAAAATTGGTCACAGACACACAATTTAAACAACACCCATCAAGAACTCTGATCTACAATTAGTAGCACACTTACTGATCTACAATTTTTAGCACACTTACTGATCTACAATTAGTAGCACACTTACTGATCTACAATTATTAGCACACTTACTGATCTACAATTATCAGCACACTTACTGATCTACAATTATTAGCACACTTACTGATCTACAATTATTAGCACACTTGATGTTTTCTTAACAAAAACAAGAGGCCAAATTAGGTATTACATTGATCACTGGGCTGGCATCTGCCTAATAACCCAATTTAAGAGCAGTTGGCCATAAAATCCAAGTCAACATGATACTTTTTTCTGACATCTTTCAGCGATGTTGGAGAAGCTACAGTAGTTCAACTTACTGAGTGTGAGACATACAATGCAAGGATCATAGGTTCAATACCCATCCAGGACATCCTAGGTCACTTGTCAGTGTGTCTATGGGAAAGAGACTTAGCTCCAATCTGCAAAATCTGATACAGACAATAATGTCTTGAAAGTGCTATTCTATTTCATGTTATGTTTCAAAGTTTTTCCATATTTGCTAACAGCATCATTTGTCCAGTATTGACAGACACTATGTCTGTGACAGGGGACCTTAAACGTTGTTGTTGTTGTTGTTGTTGTTGGGCTTAACGCCATTTTTCAGCACACGATAGGCTATTCATGGCGGCCAGTATTAATGGTGGAGGAAGAAACCGGGAAATCACCGGAAAGAACCACCGACCCACGAGAAGCTACTGGCAAGCTTTCTCACATATCCACATTCGCCGAATCCTAGACTCGAACCCACGCAGACAGAGGTGAGATGGCAGTGATCCGTAACGGACAGCGCTTTAGACCACTCGGCCACTCGGGGCCCCCCTTAAACGGGGCCCCCCTTAAACGTTAAAGCCTACTTAATTGATTTGGCATTTGTTAACTATGGAATGACCTCCCACGATGTTATTGCCCAGTGTGGATGGATAGATGGAACATTTACAAATAGCTGAGCAATCCACTGAAAGCAATAAACAACTACAAGCCATCTTTTCCAAAAGATAAAAAATAAATTTAATCAATTATTACATAACCAAAATTTCACTTTCAACTAATACAACCGATTTACTAAAATAAATGTAATCAATTAATGCATAACCAAAATCTTCACTTTCAAGTAATGTGACCAAAATTTCACTTTCAATCCAACAGATTCATCTTGGTTGAATTTAGTTGCTGAGTGTTCAATTTACATCATATTACAGCAGTGAATTCTGAGTTAAATTCTATGCTTGACAGCATCACCTGACATCTGTCTTCTCTCGTCTTGTTTCCATGTCTAATGCATATGCTTTGGTCCTCTTTCTGACCCCAATTCGGTCCAACCTTTCTTAAATTCGAATTTTTCCTTGACTCATTGGGTTTTCCTTTACTTATCTCATCCTTTTTCCTTTCTGTCTCTCTTGGAGTATAACACTGTTTCCTTAATGCCATTTCTTTCCACATAACTGTGTCATAGTCTATAGCCTGTCTAGGCCTTTTCTATGAGTGAAAACACTATTCTCCAGTTCCTCAAGGAGTTTGACCTTTAAATTTCTCACAAGGCAAGAGCTGAAGTAAAGAATTCTGAGCAAGTGGTACCCCTAAATTCCCAGTCTCCCAAAGTGTATTTCCATGACAAATCGGAAATAAATGTTCAAAATATTCTCTCCAAATTCTCACTTTTATCAGATTTTGACAGCCTAAGAACCTGATGCAATTAGCTTTCCTTTGAAAATTAATTATTTGACATGCAGCCCTCTACGAACTGATAAGGCCAGAGTTCTAATGCACTGTATGTCACTGTACCATTAAAAAAACCCGGTCAATGCTACTGAAGCTTAAACGTTTACCCTTTTATATTTCAGAGATGAAATAAGAGAATAATCAGTGAACTTTCTCAAGACCTTTCTGGCTTGACTATGATAACTTCAAAGCTCAATTTATTCAAATTTAAGTTTCAATAAGTCTTCAAAATTCACCACATCACAATGTCTAATGAACATTTTTTTAAAAAAATAAAGTTGCTTCAGTAATAATAATAATAATAATAATAATAATAATAATAATAATAATAATAATAATAAAATAATAGCAATAATAGTACAGTGCCTAATGTTAAAAGTTCTAAATGCTTTACAATATTATATAACACATAAAAACATATATAACGAGAAGATTTACAACAACAAACATCATGAAATTTAAAAAAAACATGCACACAATAATTAAGGAATTAAACATCATTAAGTCTTTAAATTGTTCTTATAGTCAAAGTAGGTTAAAGAGGATTATGTGAACAGGTCAATGCATTTGTTCGGAAGAAATTGTGATTAAGAAATTTGTCAATGAAATTGTTTCATACATTTCGATATTTTACTAAATTGTTATATTTTTCACTTTAGTTATTTATACACCTAGACAGTGCTGAATGGATGCTCAGACCTATTTAAATTTTAGCTGTCCACCTTCTGCAGTGTTAGAAATAATACAATACTTTTATACACCGGTTTTTGTATTAAAAAACATGTATTGGCAATACTGTTGAGAAAAAAGTGATCCAAGGTCTAGATTTATGGACCATATTTACATTCTTATTCAGTAAGATACAATTAATGCTTTACCCACAATGGATGTGAACTTCAAAGGCATGCAAAATTAAACTTTTTATTGCATTGTGTATATAGTACATTTTTAAAATCTACCCAAGGTTACACTTGAGGAATATCAATGATAATCAATGGCTAATGATTATACTATTTAATAGATCTAACACTCAATCTAAAACCATTACTGACAAATCCACACTCTTTTTGTTATATATCCCATACCACACACCAATACACCTTGCCTGTCCAAAATGCTACCCAGCAATACAAACCCAAACTCTGCCAGGAAGAATGTGAACTCCTGCTAGGACTATGTATAGGGTCCAAACAAAATCCAAAATGTCACTTCAAGTACAAGCTTTATGTTCCATCCTCAAATTGCACCCTTTGGGAAACCCTCACTGGTAAGCTGTTATCCAAAAGGAATGCCTTCGTAGGAACCCTAGAAAGCCCTAAAGGAAATACCTTCCCCTAGGATCACAGAATAAAGGAGGAAAAAGCCAAAATATTTTATATCACTCTTGTTCATCACTGATACACAGGTAACATGCATATGAAGATTGCCAATGATTGTTGTTGTTGTTGTTGTTGTGAGGTTTAACACCATTTTTCAGCACACGATAGACTATACATGGCGGCCAGTATTAATAATGGAGAAAGAAACCGGGAAATCACCGGAAAGAACCACTGACCCACGAGAAGCTACTGGCAAGCATTCTCACATATCCAAATTCGAGGAATCCTAGACTCGAACCCATACGTAATGGCCAGCCCTTTAGACCACTCGGCCAAGCGGGCCCCTTGCCAATGATTGAGACACAGGCAACATGTGTATGAAGACTGTTAATGACTGATATATAGGCAACACATGCATGAAGATTGCTGATGACTGAAATGGGCAACATGTGTATGAAGACTGTTAATGACTAATACAGAGGCAACGTGTGTATGAAGATTGCTGTTGAATGAGACACAGGCAATATGTATGAAGATTGCTGCCTGAATAATAAGCAGGCACCATTTATATGAAGATTGCTGATGAATGCTACACAGACAACATGTGTATGAAGACTGTTAATGACTGATACAGAGGCAACATGTATTATGATTGCTGATGAATGCTACACAGACATGTGTATGAAGACTGTTAATGACTGATACAGAGGCAACGTGTATTATGATTGCTGATGAATGCTACACAGGCAACATATGTATGAATATTGCTGATAAATATACACAATAGAGGCGTAGCTATGATATTTTGCGCCCGGAGACGAACTATAAAATTGGCGCCCCAGCCCCCTCCCCGTTTAATCACATTTTTCTATTTTACTTATTATAATGTAACATTGTAAGCCTCATTTTGGCGCCCTGTACCTTGGCGCCTGGAGACATGTGTACCACCCTGCCCCACCCTAGCTACGCCTCTGATACACAGACATGATGTGTATGAATATTGCTGATAAATGATACACAGAAAACATGCATATGAAGATTGCTGATGACTGATACACAGGCAACATTTTATTGTAGGATTTAATGCCACTTTTCAGCACAAGATAGGCTATAAATGGCATGGCAGCATAACTAGTGGAGGAAGAACCCCGGAAAACCCATGAGAAGCTACTGGCAGGCTTTCTCACATACCCATGTTAGCTGAGCCTGAGACTCAAACACACAAAGACAAAGGTGAAATGGCAGTTATCAGTGATGGTGAGAGCTTTAGAACACTTGGAAACTTGGGGCCCCACAGGCAATGTGTACAAGCTGATGAATGGTGCACAAGCAACATAGGTATGAAGACTGTTGATGACTGATACACAGGAACATGTATGTCATTTAATGTACCTGCAAATAAGGCTCAATGTTGCTTGTTCTACTAATTATTCCTAACAAACAGAATAAGTCGAGATCTGTTAGCATGTTATGTTATGTCAGATCTGGGTCTGTGCAGTTTGCAGTTGACTTGACCTATGAGGAAGTATATTCATTATATGTTAATCTCCAAGATGCCCATGAAAGTCACTGCTGTACAATGCCATACAAATATGTACACAATATAAATTTGATAAACTGTACATCATATGAAGAAGAGAATAACAAATTATTGTAATTCTGAATTTCTATTTTATTGTTTACACAATATTCTAATTAGTTCAAGTAACAAAGCATTTTTCCTGCTAATAAAGTTTGCAACTTTTATCAGAACTGACCTGGGCCCAACTTTTCCAGCACTGCAACTTTTAGTGGTGTGGATTAATCTCTGTCAAGTTCTACCATTTTTAATACATTTTAGAGGTATGGATGGATCTCTGTCAAGTTCTACCATTTTTTATACATTTTAGAGGTATGGATGGATCTCTGTCAAGTTCTACCATTTTTAATACATTTTAGAGGTATGGATGGATCTCTGTCAAGTTCTACCATTTTTAATACATTTTAGAGGTATGGATGGATCTTTGTCAAGTTCTACCATTTTTAATACATTTTAGAGGTATGGATGGATCTCTGTCAAGTTCTACCATTTTTTATACATTTTAGAGGTATGGATGGATCTCTGTCAAGTTCTACCATTTTTAATACATTTTAGAGGTATGGATGGATCTCTGTCAAGTTCTACCATTTTTAATACATTTTAGAGGTATGGATGGATCTTTGTCAAGTTCTACCATTTTTAATACATTTTAGAGGTATGGATGGATCTCTGTCAAGTTCTACCATTTTTTATACATTTTAGAGGTATGGATGGATCTCTGTCAAGTTCTACCATTTTTAATACATTTTAGAGGTATGGATGGATCTCTGTCAAGTTCGACCATCCTGTATATATTTTATTGGTGTAAATTGATCTCTGTCAACTCTGTCAAATTCTACCATTTTGTATATAGTTTAGTGGTGGATTGATCTGTCAAGTTCTACCATTTTGTTACCATTTTAGTGGTGGATTGATCTGTCAAATTATACCATTTTGTACACATTTAGTGGTATAGATTGATCTGTCAAGTTCTACCATTTTGTACACATTTAGTGGTGTAGATTGATCTGTCAAGTTCTACCATCCTGTATATAGTTTAGTGGTATGGATTGATCTGTCAAGTTCTACCATTTTGTATATAGTTTAGTGGTGTAGATTGATCTGTCAAAAAAGTTCTACCATTTTGTTACCATTTTAGTGGTGTGGTTTGATCTCTGTCAAGTTCTACCATTTTGTAAATATTTTATTGGTATAAATTGATCTCTGTCAAGTTCTACCATTTTGTTACCATTTTAATGGTTGATTGATCTGTCAAGTTTTACCATTTTGTATATAGTTTAGTGGTATGAATTGATCTGTCAAGCTCTACCATTTTGTATATAGTTTAAGGTATGGATTGATCTGTCAAGTTCTACCATTTTGTATATAGTTTAGTGGTATGGATTGATCTGTCAAGTTCTACCATTTTGTTACCATTTTAATGGTGGATTGATCTCTGTCAAGTTCTACCATTTTGTTACCATTTTAATGGTGGATTGATCTCTGTCAAGTTCTACCATTTTGTTACCATTTTAATGGTGGATTGATCTCTGTCAAGTTCTACCATTTTGTTACCATTTTAATGGTGGATTGATCTCTGTCAAGTTCTACCATTTTGTATACATTTTAAACATATTTGAAACACAAATGGTTTCTTCAATGACTGTTAGTGTTGATAATGCCCTTATGACAATTACTTCCTATTAAGACTTTCATGGCAACATCATGCACATGCCAAGGACCTTTACAAGCAATTAGTTTAGGGGTCTCATATTTTGAACTTTTTTTCATTTCTACCTTTAAAAACACTCATACTGAAAATAATAAACACTCTACAAAGATAAAAGCTCTACAAATAGTTCTGATGAGTAATCAATGATTTCAAGAGCTTCTTTGATTCACTTTACATTTTCCCATTAAAATATTTGTTACACAGAAAGCAATTTGGATAGATTACAAAAAAAATCACCATGTGGAAATACCTCTCCGTATATTCTTTTGAAGTATCTGAATGAATACTTTTCCATTCTCTGAAATGTGTTAAATCCTGTAACTTGCTCTTCAAACTTTTTATCCTTGACAATACAACAAGAGTCCTTAACCCTCAGAAAATTCTAGAAATGGAAGCCATACTGCAAATATCCACATTTTTTTTTTTAAAAAAATCCTGTTAATTCCCACTCCCCATTCATCCAATGATGCACCCTTGACCAAAAACCTTTGTTATCTGGATCTATTCTAGAAGCATCATACCAAATATGATCAGAGTCTCAAAAATGCTTGAGAATAAATTCAGGTCAAAAGAGAGAACCGAATGATGAAAAAAACACAAAAACAAGAAATATGGCTGGATATGACCAATTACAATATGTGTGAAAAAAAATCTATATGAATCTTTGTAGGACTTCCCAAGCTTCACAATAACAAGAATCATCTAAAGATGGCACACCTTTCAAGTCTTCTGCTTTTGAAAAGACTTTTATTGGAAGTATGTTGTGGTCCAGGATGTATTGTTTATATTACACTTCACTTCCATGGTGACATAAATAAATTTTATGTGGAATATTTTAAGTATCAATTAAATCTCATTTTTCAAAAATATTTAACAAGAACTAAAATAGTGACTTCATGTTTTATGTCATCATGCAGTAAAGCCTTCAAGCCTTGTACAATATGACCTTTACGAGGGGGTCAGTTCAACAAAAAGCATTCCCTAAAACCTCTGTATTTGCTGCAAGCCTGACTCACAATGTGAGCAAACAGACATTGGTTACAGAAATTTTCAATATATCAACTTCTCTTAGATTTGTTTCTCCGTTTAACTAAAAAGTAAAATTCAAAGTTCTCAAGGTCTGGTTTGAAAATGAATAACGATGTTGACAAAGCTTAATTACAAAAATTGGCTAGGTCTAATTTATCGCTTTTTTTTTCTGCCAATCAAAGCTGACTAAAATTATTTGGTCACTTTCTTTTCATAATTGTTTCAACACTATAAGCACAAAAGAAGAATGAAGGCGAATCTCCTGGACTTACCAAAAATCCATTATATTACATTAGATTAGTCCCTAGGTCATGTGGCTTGTGTCACAGCATTAGTATTTAGGGCATGACATATTTAGAGCAAAATACAGTATATGAAGCCCAGCCAGATATAAGAAAAATATATATTAGTTACAACAACAAACTTTAATGACCAGCTTCCAAGATTAGTTTGTGAACCTGATCAAATAAAACTTCACCATTCGACTTTCCTGGAAATACATCTTAATGTGTAACATACTTTTTAAGGATGCAAAGCATCTTGTCATCAAATATTAAATATTTTTAAAGTAAAATAAAATTAAATTCTATAGTATAGTTTTCTCAAAGAATAAATTAGTTTGTAAATAATTAGTTTGAAAGATAGCCAGTTAATAATGGAAGAATAATACTAAAACAACAACAAATCCAGAACCAAAACTGACACATTCTCCAGTCCTCTCCTGTCACCATGTTTGGTATTTCATTTAACTGGTTTAAAATTGAATTTCACAAATATATTCCTATTATATAATTTTGGTGGGAAAACGTCTGGCAAAAACAATTAAAATTTCAGGATTTCATACATGAAGTGTTGTTACTAATAAATCCATGACAGCAAAAGGTACACAAAGACCACTACTCTATTTACAATGTATGAAGTTTCATGGGGATGATTTTGACTCTGAGAAAGGAACATGTGAATGACCGATGATGAGGAGACAAGTATAGTGAAAACATGTACCAAATTTCAATGAGACATCTAAAGCAATTTTGGAAATGTGCCCTGGAAATCAAAGCATAGACAATAGATGAATGGATGGAAAGACAAAAGGACAAAAACGTTCAAGATACCGAGACTGAGAAGATAGCAAAAGGTAAATGTGGGTCACTACAATAAAAAGTGTACCATATTTCATAAAGATATATTGAATGGTTTTAGAGCAATGTGTAAATAAATGTGTGAATGATGGATGGATAGACGAAAGAAAACAACAAAAATATTCCAACCAAAGAATTGTGGATAGCAAAAGCACATCATTCATCTAATTAATGTATGCATACTCCATTTATAAAGATACCCAAAAATGTTTTGAGTCTTTATCCAAAAATTGTGGATTATGGATGACAAGATAGAAAAACAAATTGTCAAAAACATTAAAAATGACAAAAGTAAAGAATAGCAATTAAGAAAAGATGCATCTCGGAATAAGTTTAGTAGGTGTACCATAGCTACCTATATACTGAATAATTTTTAAAGTTATTTTCTAAAAATCCAAATGTATTATAGACTTGCTACTCTGCATACCACACTGTTTCCATGACAGCACATTATATGTTGAATGCTGAACAATTTCAAATTGAAACACTATTCAACATGCTTGACATGGCTGTAGTACCTTGAACAGTCTTGGAGATATTACACAAAAAAAAATAATTGGTTACACATAGCTATATCCTCCTCTCCCCCCACTCATCATTTATTATTGTATTAATTGTGTATCTTTGAGGACAATTACTACATGGACACCCCTCCCTCCTCCATCCAGTATTAATGTATTTTCTGTACTTCTTTGATGAAAGTTGAAGACACCCCTCACACACCCATCCTGTATTTATGAACTTTTTGTACTTTCATGACAGTATAAAATACCCCTCCATCCAGTATTAATGTATTTTCTGTTCTTGGGTAACAGTTTAAAACACCCCTCCCACCCCCATCCAGTATTAATGTATTTTCTGTACTTCTTTAGTGATAGTTTAAGACACCCTTCCCACCCACCCATCCTGTATTGATGTATTTTCTGTATGTCATTGGCGACAGTGTACAGATACCCCTCCCTCCACCATCCTGTATTAATGTATTTCCTGTACGTCTTTGGAGAAAGTGTACAGACAACCCTTCCGCTCCTATCCTGTTTTACTGTATCTTTTGTACATCTTTTAAGAAAGTGGATGGAAACCCGAAATTGTTTTTCTCCATCATTTTTATTGTGCTTTTTAATTTTTGGACATTGCTTTGCATAATTTTTTATGCACTGATACAGTGCTATAACTATAGGAAAAGAGAGATGAACTAACATGATTTGAATTGCCTAGTATCCACCATGACAAGTTACATTGGGATCCAAATTGTTGACAATTGGGATAATCACACTTCAATCTTCATTAATTTGATATAATGAATAACACTTTATTAAAAACAATATTACTTGCCTGTAGGGAAACAAAACATCAATCCTAAATGATTTGAAAAATATCCATCTTTAAAATGAAAACAATTAAGTCTACATCTGGAAAATGTTGCTTAAAGCTTCCATTGTAGATAATGCTAAAACTTGAATTTGATCATATACAATACTAAATCCTGAATTTGATCATATACAATACTAAAACCTGAATTTGATCCTATACAAAATGCATATAAAGGAATTTGTTGCAGTGGATAATAATGGATTTTAAAAAAATAACTGAGCATAAAACAGATCCTTATTTCATATGTTGTGTATATAATTATGAATTTATAAGGGCTGGAATGTAACTTGGTTTGCATGTAGTCTTATTTGTTATGATACTTGACTGCACAAACTGTGATCAGATCATTGATTCTGCTTCTGTTTTGATAATGGGCTGCACAAACTGGGATCAAATTGTTAGTTCTGTTTTCTTTTGATAATGGACTGCACAAACTGGGATCAAATCATTGGTTCTGTTTTCTGTTTTGATAATGGACTGAACAAACTGGGATCAAATCATTGGTTCTGTTTTCTGTTTTGATAATGGACTGCACAAACTGGGATCAAATCATTGGTTCTGTTTTCTGTTTTGATAATGGACTGCACAAATTGGGATCAAATCATTGGTTCTGTTTTCTGTTTTGATAATGGACTGCACAAACTGGGATCAAATCATTGGTTCTGTTTTCTGTTTTGATAATGGACTGCACAAACTAGGATCAAATTATTGGTTCTGTTTTCTGTTTTGATAATGGACTGCACAAACTAGGATCAAATCATTGGTTCTGTTTTCTGTTTTGATAATGGACTGCACAAACTAGGATCAAATCATTGGTTGTTTCCTGTTGTGATAATGGACTCCACAAACTGGGATCAAATCATTTGTTCTGTTTTCTGTTAGTAACATTTAGAACCGACCTTTATATCTCCCTCCCATTATCAAAAACACTACAGTATTATCTGAAAAATTAAAATCAAGATTTGAAGTATAATGGGGGGGTCTTTGAATGACAAACTGGGTGACCAATTTGAGTTATAGTGGTAAATAATGTTAAGAGGTTAAAACATGGTGGATTCATTTTCTTTTGGTTCAAATATGAAATTGATTTTCAGTATGCTTGCATTTTTCTGTGGATCAAAATAAGAAATAGGAAAGTAATGTTTTTTATTCATTAATGAACACACAAAGTGGGATTGCTCTGCTGTGTGACTTAAGGGTATTTATGTACACATAATGTGTGATTACTCTGCTGTTTGAACTAAAGGTATCAATATATAGGTAAAGTGTGATTAGTCTAGTGTGTGACTTAAGGATATCAATAATTACAAAGTGTGATTAGTCTACTTTGTGACTAAACATTATCAGTATATACATAAAGTGTGATTACTCTGCTGTGTGACTTCAGGATATCAATAATCACAATGTGATTTCTACTTTGTGACTAAACATTATCAGTATATACATAAAGTGTGATTACTCTGCTGTGTGACTTAAGGATATCAATAATCACAATGTGATTTCTACTTTGTGACTAAACATTATCAGTATATACATAAAGTGTGATTATTCTGCTGTGTGACTTAAGGATATCAATAATCACAATGTGATTTCTACTTTGTGACTAAACATTATCAGTATATACATAAAGTGTGATTACTCTGCTGTGGGACTTAAGGATATCAATAATCACAGTGTGATTAGTCTACTTTGTGACTAAACATTATCAGTATATACATAAAGTGTGATTACGCTGCTGTGTGACTTAAGGATATCAATAATCACAATGTGATTTCTACTTTGTGACTAAACATTATCAGTATATACATAAAGTGTAATTACTCTGCTGTGTGACTTAAGGATATCAATAATTACAAAGTCTGATTAGTCTACTTTGTGACTAAACATTATCAGTATATACATAAAGTGTGATTACTCTGCTGAGTTACTTAAGGATATCAATAATTACAAAGTGATTTCTACTTTGTGACTAAACATTATCAGCATATATATAAAGTGAAATTATTCTGCTGTGTGGCTTAAGGGATTGCATAATCATCTACATGCGGGGGTTTGAATTTTCTGTTTGTTTATGTTGTTTTCCATCACTGGTTGAAATATTTCTGTATGTTTTTGAAGAGAAAAAAAAATTGTAGTTTCTTTTGGCGATCTGAAATCATGCAGATAATAAAATACATACTGGGAAAAAAGTTGCATTGGGACTAAGAATAAATGCTAGAACAGATTGTTTAATTCAACATTTTTGCATTTGTATCTTATAAGCAATGTCAAATTAATTTCTTTAAAAGGTCACTAAGGACTGTTTTCAAATGGTGTAATTTGACCCAAACTACATCCTGTATTCAATGTTTTCAAGATCATCATTTTTCGGTCAATAAAGCAACAAATCAGTCCATGAAAAAAAAAAAAAAACTGCTAACGAAATGCCACTTCATCATATACCTCTATCAAGGAATGTTAGATTCATGAAAAAACTTTATTTTTTTAACAATTGGGACTTAATAACCGTTTTCCACACTAACTACATTACAGGTGTATGAGGCATCATTACAGTATCTGGTTTATAATGAAAGAAAACATGTAATTTAATGTAATTTACTTTGGGTTATCCATTCTAAGCAATCAATGTAACCCTTGTCAAATTCAGTGCTTCCATGATTTCTATATAACCTGTATGATGCTAGCAACACATTCTTCAGTGTTAATCTTGTCATTATTTCTGAAAACATGGCAACCTTTCATTACATTTTTTTGTCTAATTTAATATTTTAAATCACTATGATTTAACATGGGTTTTGGTTGGAAATGATGTGAGTTTATTTTGCTTTTATCGTATACTTAAGTGTCAAATAAAGAAAATACTTACAAAATAATTTTTTATATTTTTTTCAATCACATGTGAACAATATATCCTTGTATCTTCACATGTGAAAATATTTCTCATCATGTCATGCATAGGTTGATAGTGTACACCTACAGACATTATAACTGCAGCAACACAAGTGAGCATTTTGTGAGCAATAAGAAATTAATAGAAACTGCATTACATTTCAGACTTGGAAAGAGATATTTTTTTGAAGAAATCCGACTCGATTCCATCCGACTCTCTATGAAGTCATATCTCCTTACTTTCTTGACAACAGTGATAAACCCAATGCGCTGCTAAATCAGACTTTGTCTCTGGTAAGATATGATCAGATAGTTTACAAAATGTAAAAAATGTGATTTAATTAATGTGAGAGATTAGGTAATACAGGTCCACCCTCTCTTAAGTAACTGATATTCATACCATCAGCCAATGACAGTTAGTTGAATTTATCAAAAGAAATTGGGATGTTGTGCTGAAAAGTGAAAATAATCTTCTAAACTTCAATTCTGGAGAACGTATGACATATAATAAATAGAAAAAAATTCTGCATAAGTAGTGAATATATTTTACCTTGAGGTACCAAAACTGAAATATTTTAACTCAATGGTTTCATTACCTGTTTAAATATCATGCTGTAATAAATTCAGTATTAACAAAGGAAAAGAAATTATTCTATTAATTATTCTGTTAATCAACCTGACTAAAAATCTGATACTATAATTGGCAAATCCAAATCATTTTACTTAATGTACAATTTGTTACATTTCAATTTAATATTTATACTAGCAAGTTTCTTTATAACCCTAGCCCAGAGTTGGACAAAATTCAACCTAACATTTATTTGTGAGGTAATTTCATTAATATAAAAATAATGTACAGCCCGTGACAACTTATCAAACTTTGTGGAGTGCCCCTCCCCCTTATAAAATTATTGCCCTCCCTTGACTTAGTGCAAGCTATCAACAAATTTTGGTCAAGGAAGTAAATCTAGAAGTTATTTTGCAGAACTCATTTTTCTTGGAGCCATAATGACTCTTACCATTAAATATTTTAATAATAATAATAATAATAATAATAATAATAATAATAATAATAATAATAATAATAATAATAATAATAAAAATAATAATAATAATAATAATGCTTTATTTATAGAGGGTGACTCATTAGTCAAGGACTATTCTCCCTTGAGACCATCTTAAGGAGAGTATAACAATGCACATTATATGAAGATAGCAATAATTACTGTTTAACATATTTAGTATTAAAATATTAAATTCTATTATCTATTAGAAAAACCTACATGTTCATGATATCTCTTCTTAAATACTCTAATATTTTATGCAGATTTTACATGTAGTGGAAGCTTGTTCCACAGAACAGTACCAGAGCATTGGAAGCTCTTTTTAAATTCCTGAAGATACTCTGGTGCAGTTTCATGTATACATTTATATAAAAGAACTGCCCTGAAAAATATATCCTTTCATATATTGTGAACCATTTGAGTTCTGTAAACAATGTTTTTGAAGGATGATAAACAGATGCATCTAAAATTATGCATGCTGCTCGTTTCTGAAGTTTGATAATCCTATCAAGCTCAGATTTAGCACAGTTTCCCCATACATTTGAACAATAATCCATTGTTGGAAGGATATAATGCTTGTGTTTCCGTAGATTAATATTTCTTGATTATGCTGAGTAGGGCAATTTTGGACGACACTGTTTTACAAAGCTGATCAATATGGTCATTCCATAATAAATTATTATCTACGGACACACATTCAAGCTTTTCATGTTTGACAGTTTCTAACTGATGATTATTTATTGCAAGAGATAGTAGTTCTGGTTCTCTGACTTGTGTAGCTTTTGTGATGTTCCCAAAATCATACATTTTGTTTTACCTTCATTAATTACCATCCTATTTTGTTGTGCCCAGTTTTCGACTCTAATAAGGTCTGAGTTTAATCTCATTTGGATGACTTCAGTATCAGATCTAGATGTATACAAGGTTGCATCATCTGCAAACAAATCTGTATTTGTGGATTCATTATTTAATGGTAGATCATTGATATAGAGAAGGAAGAGGAGAGGACCTAAAACTGAGCCTTGAGAAACCCCTGAATGAATAGTGCGAGTCTGAAAGCTAATATTGCCAATGCTTACTCATTGAGACCTTTGGTTTGATATGATCTAAACCAGTTTAAAGAAGGATTGTCGAACCTGTAACATTTCAACTTTTGCAGCAGAATTTCATAATCAACTAGAACAAAGGCTTTCTTGAAGTCAAGGAAAACAATCCCAGTTATATGACCATTATCCATTTCTTTCAGTCAAAAATCAAATAATTTGGTAAGTTCTGTTTGGCATGATTGGTACTTTCCAAATCCTGATTGTGCTTTATGAAATAGAGAGTAATTTTCAAAAAATTTATAGACCTGAATGGCTAGATGCTATTAAAACAATTTTGACAATATGGTAGAATTAATATTGGTCTGTAATTCCCTGGATCCTCCTTTTCTCCTTTCTTCAAGATAGGTGTAACCTTTGCACATTTCAGAGTTTCTCGAAAGTTACCACTCATTATACTGAAGTTTATGATATGTGTTAATGACTTTGTTATTACTGGTGCAGCAATTTTAAGAATTCATGGACCAATAACATCCAATCCAGAAGATTTATTAATATTCACCTTAGCATATCAAAAACATCACTTTCACTAACATTAGCTATTGTAAAATAATTATCATCAGGAATTATAGCTCTTATAAATGATAGAAGAGCATCAAGTTCAAATGGGAGGTTAGTCTGGTTCTGAACACTGTTACTGGAGATGCTTATGAAGAAAATGCTTATGAAGAAATTGTTGAACATTTCCACAATGTCTTGTACAGATGTTGCTATATCCTCATTTTGCTTAAGTCTAGGGGGGAAACAACTGTTCATGGGTTGATATAGCTCTTTAGATGTTTCCACAATGTCTTGTACAGATGTTGCTATATCCTCATTTTGCTTAAGTCTAGGAATAAAACAACTGTTCTTGAGGAGTCAGCTTTTTTAGATGCTTCCACAATGTCTTGTACAGATGTTGCTATATCCTCATTTTGCTTAAGTCTAGGGGGGAAACAACTGTTCTTGGGGAGTCAGCTTTTTTAGATGCTTCCACAATGTCTTTGCACTCTGATTTTCTTCAATAGCCTGTTTATAGTAGTTCTCTTTTGCCTTATCTATTAGGCGCTTAGTTTTATTCCTCCACTTTCCATAGGTTTTAGTGTCTTTTTTTCTTGTGAAAATAATTTCTTAGATGCTTAGCATCATTGATCTCAGGGGTAATCCACTTGGGTGTAATTTGCTGTTTAACTCTTTGTTTTAATTTGGGCATGCTTGTCTAAGGCTGCATTGAACATCTGATATCATTTGTCTAATGCGGAGTTGACATCAACAACATTGCAGACTGATTTGAAGTGTTTGCAAACGAAATCATTTAAAAACATTTCCTCATCAAACTGTTTTGCCCATTAACCCCTGGAGGTTTTTGTCGTCACCTGAAATGCGAGTAGGAAATTGATTTTGGGAGATATTTCTGATTAACTTAATGACTTTTTATGTTAGAAACATCAATTTTTATTGGCTCTTTCGCCTGAACATGAGCAGATGGGTACAAATTTGACTTTTTTTTGCTTAATGGACCCATAATTTTTGTGTCGAGACCACTCTTCATTCTAAATGCACATCTTATCCTACTTTTTGCAAAGGTTCACATGTCTGTGTGCAATTCAGACTGATCTGTCTTAGATCTGAGGCCAAAAAGTCTAAAATCCGGACACAAAACCGGAACACGACCTTGGGCGAATTTTGGCTGGAAAAAACTCTGGTCCAAAAAGTGATGTTTTTCCCTCTGTATTTTGTAGTGCAACTAGAACATCCATATTATTTGGTATCATCATAAAGATACATCTGTCTACCTTTCAATAATACCACCCACTTTAATGTGTCGCACATGACCTTAATGCTACTGAGCTCAGAAGTAGGCTACCACCTCCTACCCCATAAATGTGGCGCTAGGGGTTAATGATGTTTCTGTATTGTATTTCAATGTGTTGACCATTTTTATATGATTTTGGAACATATCTAGTTGTACAGATTGGGTAGTGGTCATTCAGTGCATATACTTGCACATTAATTTCACTTATGTTATCAGGTTTATTAGTACAGACATGATCAATGATAGTAGCACTTTTATCTGTTACTCTAGTTGGGGTGTTAATTAATTGAGTGAAGTTGTAAGTTTCAAAGTTACTTATCCATGTTAATGGTGAATTTTTCATGTAGACAATGTTAAAATAACCTAATATGACAGTCTTTGGTGCTTTGCCTCACTGATCTCAGAGGAAATCCACTTGGGTGTAATTTGCTGTTTAACCCTTTTTGTTTTAATTGGGGGCATGCTTGTCTAAGGCTGCATTGAACATCTGATACCATCTGTCTAACACAGTGTTGACATCAGCTATATTGCAGACTGATTGGAAGGGTTTGCAATTTAAATCATTTAAGAATTTTTCCTCATCAAACTGTTTAAAGTCCCTGTATTGTAGGGAGAAGTAATTTTAACAGTATCACATAGTTGTTTTCATGTTAACAAGTTGCACTTTATACATAAATCAGATAGTGCCTGAAACATGTTTATATTATTCTAATTGCTACCTTGAAAAGTATACACATTGCAATGCAATTTATTGATGGATATGTGTTGTACAGGCATGTACATCTTTGCCTTCTACCTACTGGTATGTGCACAACTTTTTCTTATGTCCTAGTTCTTAACAAACATGGCAGCAAATCTGTTTTCCATGCAGACACCACTGAGTTACATGACCATGCAGTTTTCTGAATCATGCCTAACCCCTTTTATAAGTCTTATGTACTGGTCTATATTCTTTATGAGCAAGGAAGTACCTCTGTTGGACAAGTGGATTTGGTCTCAATGGTATAATTGTTAGTTAACTGGATTATCTTTGAAGAAGGTCCTGTATTGTGGAACAAATAATATTTGGAAATTCTCACACAATGTACTTAGGGAATCATTTAGTGGAGTCATAAATACATCCCTTCTTGGTGGTAGACCTGAGATGATTAATATTTGGAAATTCTCACACAATGTACTTAGGGAATCATTTAGTGGAGTCATAAGTACATCCCTTCTTGGTGGTAGACCTGAGATGATTAATTTACAGTCTGTGTTTCTGGACCTGATGGCATACAATAAGTTTTCATAATCATGCTCAATACCCTTTAAAGAATGGTCAGTACTGTAATTATTGCCACCGATGAGAAGAATTACAGTATGATTTGGTGACATATCCATTTCCAATATTTTTCTGTAATAGTATTAATAGTTTCACCTCTGTGAGTTTTTACGTCAGTTTTATATAATTTTTTTGTTCTTATTCCTTTGATTATTGACGATCCTTAATAATGAGAAGATATCTGTCTTGAATTATGTTGCCGATTTTGACAAGTGGGGGATTCAGATGCATTGCTTGAACTTCTTGATTCCCATGGCTAGACTGACTGAGACTTTAGTGACTGCTATATTTAGTATTTGTACTTCATTTAGCTTCATGCTGTGGATATTTGGAGGTTGTTTTTTGAGCAGTTCCTTCTGTACATGGATTTGATGTTGAATGAGATGGTCAATGTTTACAGTATGTATGCATTAGCTGATTTTTGGCTCTGCCCATCTGATACCTGTAGAAGAAACTCATCTTTTTTAATTGGTGAGGTTGCATCTGTTTGTGCATATATTGATTTTTTTCTAATAGCTGGTTTTGGTATAGTCTGAGTGCGCTGACATGCTCTTGTGCTTTTGTCATTTGACAATCTCTATGTAATGTATTGTTTGGGTTTTGTGGCACACTTTGTTTTCACCTGGCTTATCCATTTGAACACTGTGTAAACTCTTTGATATTAGTGCAGTGTTCCTGTTCCAACCTTTCTACTTGGGCCTGGAGATTACCTATCATTACTGAGCACTGCAGGTTGTTGCAAGTCTGGTTATGGATTCCATGGGACTCAAAGGAATTTGTTGCACCTCTCATAGACTGGGGTCCTGGAGATTCCTCCACATTGATTGCAATTTTTGACCCCCAAATCAAGACCCCTTCTATAACTTCAGTGCAAGCCCTACACAAGCCTTAATCAAAGCAAATATGAAGAAGTTAAGTTATGCAGAATCTCATTTCATGCTTAAAGTCACAGTGACCTTGACCACTGACCATGCTTCCATCTTAGTTGTCTACACACTTTGGTGAAGGTACATGAAAAGAACTAAATCATTTGTGAAAGTCATTTTTTTTCTTTCATTTATAGTGACCTGAATCTTTAGCCTTTTAATCGCTAAATTAATAGAGTTTTTCTTTACCACAGTGAAAGTCATCCACAATATTAGGTTATCAGTCTGTCATACAGAGCTAATGTTATTTTGCAGGAATTATTGTTCTTTTCTGTCACTGACCTTGACCTTCTACTTTTCTAGTTCAAAATCAATAGACTTCATCTGTACCCCTGTTACAAGCCACTCACAAATGTAATGTAAAACTAATACTATTGCATGAAAATCTTTCTCTTCTTTTAATCAGTACCCTTGACCTTTACCTGTTTGACCTTAAAATCAATAAGCAACTTCCTTACACCAAGTACAAGTCCTTCACATGGTCTGGTTCCAGTCTGGTAATGCAGAACTTATCCTACAGTTTAGAAACTATTTCAAACACAGTCTATCTTTTATCCCAAAATATAACAGGATACCTCCTTATCAAGTTAAAGCCATCCACAAACTTTGGTAATGATAGATAGCTGAAAAGTTATTGTGTGAAAATAAAATAGGTAACAGACAAACAGACATCCCAACATAATACAAATGGCCAAATAGCTGGTACATAAAAATTTATCATTAATATTATATTACCGGTAAAAGTAATTCTCAGGGATGAAGTTCTTGTAATGGATTAAAGACTTCTTAAGAAGACAAGATCAGTTTCACTCTAAATTCTCATTACTATAATTTCATAAGTGCCTATAAAGAGCAGCTAAAAAGAATGACTAACACCTGATTTTGACAGGACCTACAGAAACTGTCATACCATCCAGTATTTTTAACTTACCTGCTTCATTTAAAATTTAGGAACCAGCAATAAGACCAGCTGAAATTTAAATCTGAAATAAAACTGACCAAACAAAAACTTCAGACACCTGTGTGAAATTTAAAATTATTGCTCCACATACCTCAGACCTAGCCTTCTCTATTCCATTCCAAGCTTTAGCCAAATCTGAAAAAGATGGTTTAATTAATTATAAAAATACGGTGAAAACAGTTTGGTCTAGACCCCAAGTGTCTTGCAGATTCCAGTCATCTATTTATGCTTTTATCCAACTACATCAGCACTAAATGTTTAAATCAATACCAAATGTAACAATATCTAATGTATCAAGACTTAATGTAATAATAACTAATGTATTAAAACATAATGTACTAATACCTAGTATATGAAGACCTCATATCTCAATACTGAATGTATCAATGCCTCATGTATAAAAAACTAATGCATCAAGACCTATGTATCAACACCAAATGTATCAAGACCTAATGTAATAATACCTAATGTATCAATACCAAATGTATCATTGCCAGACATTAATATCACATACATCAATACCTAATGTATCAATACCTAATGTATCAATATCAAATGTATCATTACCATACATGTCAATATCACTTGCATTAATACCTAATGTATCAATACCTAATGTATTCAAAGTGCCACAGAAGAATGGATAGAGCAATATGAAGGACCAGACAAGCTCCATTATTACAACAATCTATTCTACAGATGTATAATGATCTAGATCATATACATGTATAACAATCTAGATCATATACATGTATAATGATCTAGATCATGTATAATGAACTATATCATATACATGTATAATAATCTAGATCATATACATGTATAACAATCTAGATCATATACATGTATAATGATCTAGATCATATACATGTAAAATGATCTAGATCATATACATGGATAACGATCTAAATCATATACATGTAAAATGATCTAGATCATATATATGTATAACAATCTAGATAATATACATGTATAACGATCTAGATCATATACATGTAAAATGATCTAGATTATATACGTGTATAACGATCTAAATCATATACATGTAAAATGATCTAGATCATATACATGTATAACGATCTAAATCATATACATGTAAAATGATCTAGATCATATACATGTAACAATCTAGATAATATACATGTATAACAATCTAGATCATATACATGTATAATGATCTAAATCATATACATATATAACGATCTAGATAATATACATGTATGATCCAGATAATATACATGTATAAAATGATCATATAAATGTATACCAGTAAATACTGTTATGTTCTGTGTGTATTTCTTGGTTTCCAAAGCGCATTTAACATGTTACAAATGACTATATCATGCTGTGAAAATGGAAGCTGCATGCCTTTCCTAAGGACAAACTCAATCTATGCTGGCAAGTATCAAACATGAAACTCTTGGATGACAAGTCTATGGTCTACCAACTAAGCTACTGTGGCTCCCTATCTCCCAATGTATGTGTTTCTTGCAAATTTGCAATAATGCAATTCTGTTTGCCAAACACTTAATGAGCTCTTAATAAGAACTGAATCAAATTGGTATTTTGTTCCCTGTTGGGAACAAGTGAGGGGTTGGGGTGGCCTGAAATATCATGGGAAATTTTGTGAAAATTGCAAAACACAAAACCATCACTATGAGGAGAGAGCATTCCAATCATCAAGCTATTAATCAAGTATCAAAGAACTCTGTGTGCATTTAATTATGTGGCTTTATTTCAGCAAGCATTCTCATTGTAATCAATTACTATTATCAAGTATCATCATAATCAATTACCATTATCAAGCATTCTCCTCATAGTCAGTTGCTATCATTGCAATTATGCATGAAATATTTGGAACCGTGAACCAGTAGCAGTTTATATTGATCAAAGATACCATCATATAATAAACACTTGAACTGACAAAATAGTTTATACTGATCAACATATCATCATATAATATAAACGTGTGTGTGTGTGTGTGTGTGTGTGTGTGTGTGTGTGTGTGTGTGTTAGATTTGGATTTTTAATGTAGCTTTAACAAATTTTCAGTCATACTGCATTGATGTCTACAGTATGGCAGTTTTTAATGAGGTCTAGCACTTGGGCATCATGCCACAGACATGTAGCATGATGTTCCACCAAGTCACATTATCATAATGCCAGGTGGACCAGTCCTAACACTAATCTCTTAAGGCTGAGAGCCAAACAACAGTATAGTTTGTATTGATCAAGTATACTGACATAATATAAAAATGAACCAACAGTATAGTTTATATTGATCAAATATACTGTCATATAATATAAACATGAACCAACAGTATAGTTTGTATTGATCAAATATACTATCATATAATATAAAAATAAACCAACAGTATAGTTTATATTGATCAAATATACTGTCAAATAATATAAACATAAACCAACAGTATAGTTTATATTGATCAAATATACTGTCATATAATATAAACATGAACCAACAGCATAGTTTATATTGATCAAATATACTGTCATATAATATAAACATAAACCAACAGTATAGTTTATATTGATCAAATATACTGTCATATAATATAAACATAAACCAACAGTATAGTTTATATTGATCAAATATACTGTCATATAATATAAACATGAACCAACAGTATAGTTTATATTGATCAAAAAATATACTGTCATATAATATAAACATGAACCAACAGTATAGTTTATAGTAATCAAAAAGAATGTCTTATAATATAAACTTGAACCAATATTTTGGTTTAAATTGATAAAAAATACCATCATATAAACTGACTAACATCAGGAACAATATACTAACAAGTTCACACTAAATGCTTAAAAAATAAGTCAAATTTTTGTGACAAGTATGCAAATATGCTGCTCATCTTCAGCTCAACACTGCTGCACTAAAAAATCAAAGAAAAAATATTTTTTAAAGAAAAAGAACACAACTGGATAAAACTTGCCCTCAAAATAAGGTCACTGCATATACACAACCATCTCTATATTACAGTTACCATCTTTATACCCTTAAAAGTCCTGTCCAAATGCAAATAACATAGTACTGCTAACATGATTTTGTTAACTCTCCACACTTCATGGTGGGGGACATGATCTCCTCCACACTCACTCTGCAATATCATTATCCAGTGTAGGGGTAAATGCCTACAAATCACCAAAACAACAGGCCAACACTTGAATACCCAATGCATTAAGACCACTCATGGAAAGACTGAGCTATCAAGACTGATTTATAATGAATCAGTAATCTTGATGTCCGTTGTATATTTAGATAATACAAAAAAAATTTAAAAACAGTAATCTTTATTCAATACATGTGTATTTAGAAAAGGCTGAATGGATTCAACTGCAATAATTTTACATTTTACATTTTTTAAAGAAATCTGAACAAACGCTAACTTGATCAACATAAGTTTATAACATTCTTACAAAATGAAAAAGTAATCCTCTCAGATATGGAGACTTATATTCCAAAAGATAACCATTGAACTTTAAAAAAAATTGAAACAAAAGAACGGAAAATACCGAATTTACCATGAAATGCACAACACAAGTTTGGTCTTTAAGAGGTAATGACATAGTAATAATGCTAAATAAACACAACTCCGAATTAGGTGAAGTCTGACTATATGTGTACTATAAGGTTTAATGGAGCTAGGATGTTCTTTCCAAACAGGAATTTTGAATTTTGTTTCTCTCTTTTTTTTTTACAAAATAATATTATTTCAATTAAATAAGGAATAGAGTAAAGTCCCTTTTTCGATAAAAAAACCAGAACAATGCAATTGTTTTCAAGCATTTTGAACACCCCATTCTCATCTCCATTTAGAAACTTGAACTGCCTCTCCCTAACAGAGATCTGACTTCAGCAAATATTCTACAGAAAATCCAGACAGTGCCCGTTGTCAACATTCCTGTATAAAACTGACAAGAGTCAACATGAAATCAAGGCAGTGACCATTGTCAATAATCCTGTATAACACTGAAAAGAGTCAACATGAAATCAAGGCAGTGACCATTGTCAACATCCCTGTAATACACTGACAAGAGTCAACATGAAATCAAGGCAGTGACCATTGTCAACATTCCTGTATAAAACTGACAAGAGTCAACATGAAATCAAGGCAGTGACCATTGTCAATAATCCTGTATAACACTGAAAAGAGTCAACATGAAATCAAGGCAGTGACCATTGTCAATATCCCTGTATAACACTGACAAGAGTCAACATGAAATCAAGGCAGTGACCATTGTCAACATCCCTGTATAACACTGACAAGAGTCAACATAATATCAAGGCAGTGACCATTGTCAATAATCCTGTATAAAACTGACAAGAGTCAACTTGAAATCAAGGCAGTGACCATTGTCAACATTCCTACATAACACTGACAAGAGTCAACTTGAAATCAAGTCAGTGACCATTGTCAATTATACTGTATAACACTGACAAGAGTCAACTTAAAATCAAGGCAGTGACCATTGTCAACATTTATGAATTATTCACAAGAGTCAACATCAAGAGTATATCAATTTCAGCTTAGGAAAAGTATAGACTCCTGAAGCTTATTTTTCACTTTCACACAGGTTATAAAATGTAAATATGAAATAACAGTATATTTTACATAATAATAGTGCCAAATAAATTGTAATGAAACAGTGACTATATCCATCTTATAAAAGGGACCACCTTATATTGTGGTGCTTTACATAATATTTGAAGTTTCATATAATATGACTTAAATAATGAAATTGAATATCTGACCATATTTACCTTATATAAGGAACTACCAAATATTGCTGTGTCTTAATGTGAGAAAGTACAACACTGAATCCATATGTTTTTGTATCTTTGAAACTTTAAGGTTTTTCAGAAAATTACATTTTTTGCCAATTAAATTTATGGATATGTACTTATGAGAAACTCAAAAAAAATATTGTCTTCATAAATGGATAAGTTTTCATTAAGTCATTGTTTCTAGAAACCATATAATGCATCTTGACAAACTGAATTTTTAGTTAAACAAAGTGACTTCTCAACTACCATACATTTATGAACACCTACATAATATTAGCCTCATAATGGCCTATGACCTTGCCTTCAGTTTGTAGCCAGTTACTATAATAAAAATATGAAATGACAAAAACAGATAATTACACAATACATATTTGTTTAAATTTGCTAACTATAAAAGAATATGGCACACCCCACTTATCCTGCTCAATAATATACTGACTTTAGATATGATCACACTGGTAATCTTCATGCTGTATTGAAAAATGGGTGGAGCTTAGGTTATAATACAATATATTATACCATGTCCCACCAAATGTACACCAAATTTCTCTGCAGAGTCTATTCTAGAACTGAAAAAATGGGGAAAAAATTCCCAATTGCTTTGGAAAAAAGGGTGAAATGTATGCATCTTACTAGTGCAAAATTTTAATAAAGAAAGAACATGCAAATGTTGACATTGGCAAAAAGATGTTGTCTCACCATACCCAACTGCAGGTGATATAAATTGGACTGTTAAAAAATAGTCTTTATTGAAGTTTTGAATAATTCAATCAATTGAATGCCCATGAAAATACAGCTTATGATTAGCCAAGTTCAAAACAGCAGTTAAATGCCCAAGTCAATACAGGTTTTGATTGGCTGAGTTCACAATAGCAGTTAAATGGCCAAGATATATATATATATATATATATATATATATATATATATATATATATATATATATATATATATATATATATATAAATATAAATTGGCTGAGTTCAAAACAACTACTTACTACTGCCAATCTTACTACTACAAATTTATCAAGTCTTCAATGGACCCCCTGTAAATGGGGTGATGATAATAACTTCAGTGAAAAAGGCGATAATACTGACAAATGTCTAAAAGACTTGAGGGAAACATTCATTTTTGTCTTTAAAGAAGAAACATGTAATTTTTATTGAACTATATTCTTAAGTTCAATATGTAAGAGAACTGAACAGATGTTCATTGTGTGAAGGTGTGCAATAGAACATGTTCTAGTGAATATGTAATTGGTTCCATGGTTACAGTAACAAAGATTTTATATTACTGCATTATACTTGTCAATGTTGCCTTCAATAGTGTAATCTTAATGACCAAATTTCTTTTTCTACAAGACTTATGTACTGAATACTGCAACAAGTATATGTATTATAGGTAGGTGGTGTTATGTGACCTAACAGGTTTGCAACAAGTACATCTATTGTTAAGTATTTGGTGTTTCGAGATCTAAAAGGTAGTAGGCTATTTGCTGGATATTCAAATTTTCTTTTTATTTAACTCATTAACCTATGAGATTTTTGTCATTTTTGCCTGAAATGAGGGGTAGGAAACACATTTTGGGGTTACTTCTGAATACATCCAAATAGATCTGCTTCCAAGAGATAAGCCTGATGCCTAGTTGTGTTACAGATGTTACTGATGCCTAGTTGTGTTGCAGATGTTAATAATGCCTAGTTGCGTTACAGATGTTAACGTTGTCTAGTTGTGTTACAGATGTTAATAATGCCTAGTTGTGTTACAGATGTTCTGGATTGGCTAGTGTGCTTGTGCCTGTATAGAAAGGTATTAATTGGACTTCTTATTCTTTCTTTTTTTTTGTGAACCCAACTATCTGGATACAAATTAAAAAATTTTACAATGAAAAAATATGTAATGATATGGACCTAAACAGGTCTTGTTCTAGCTTTGCACTTCTTGGCATCTATTTTGTTCAGACTTACAAATGATTGTGGAAATTATTTACAGGAAGAAATTAATTAATGCAAAATGAAATCTGGCAAGCTTGAATCAAAGACATTTTTCAGTGGCTGGAAAGGTAATTGCTGTAAAACGTTTGTTTTGCCCATATTCATTCATTTTTCAGGAACTTCAAATCCATCAGCAACAGCTGAAACGGAACTAAATTGTACTTTACTTAAATTTGTATAGGGTGGTGAAGTAGATAGTACTTAAATTTGTAGAGGGTGGTAAAGTAGATAGCACTTAAATTTGCATAAGGTGGTAAAGTAGATAGTACTTAAATCTGTATAAAGTGGTAAAGTATATAATACTTAAATTTGTATATGGTGGTAAAGTAGAGAGTACTTAAATTTGTATAGGGTGGAAAAGTAGATACTATTTAAATTTGTATAGGGTGGTAAAGTAGATACTACTTAAATATGTATAAGGTGGTAAAGTAGATAGTACTTAAATTTGTATAAGGTGGTAAAGTAGATAGTACTTAAATCTGTATAAAGTGGTAAAGTAGATAGTACTTAAATCTGTATAAGGTGGTAAAGTAGATAGTACTTAATTCTGTATAAGGTGGTAAAGTAGATACTACTTAAATCTGTATAAAGTGGTAAAGTAGATAGTACTTAAATCTGTATAAGGTGGTAAAGTAAATAGTACTTAAATCTGTATAAGGTGGCAAAGTAGATACTACTTAAATATGTATAAAGTGGTAAAGTAGATAGTACTTAAATCTGTATAAAGTGGTAAAGTAGATAGTACTTAAATCTGTATAAGGTGGTAAAGTAGATAGTACTTAAATCTGTATAAGGTGGTAAAGTAGACAGTATTAAAATTTGTATAAGGTGGTAAAGTAGATAGTACTTAAATCTGTATAAGGTGGTAAAGTAGATAGTACTTAAATCTGTATAAGGTGGTAAAGTAGATAGTACTTAAATCTGTATAAAGTGGTAAAGTAGATAGTACTTAAATCTGTATAAGGTGGTAAAGTAGATACTACTTAAATCTGTATAAGGTGGTAAAGTAGATAGTACTTAATTCTGTATAAGGTGGTAAAGTAGATACTACTTAAATCTGTATAAAGTGGTAAAGTAGATAGTACTTAAATCTGTATAAGGTGGTAAAGTAAATAGTACTTAAATCTGTATAAGGTGGCAAAGTAGATACTACTTAAATATGTATAAAGTGGTAAAGTAGATAGTACTTAAATCTGTATAAAGTGGTAAAGTAGATAGTACTTAAATCTGTATAAGGTGGTAAAGTAGATAGTACTTAAATCTGTATAAGGTGGTAAAGTAGACAGTATTAAAATTTGTATAAGGTGGTAAAGTAGATAGTACTTAAATCTGTATAAGGTGGTAAAGTAGATAGTACTTCAATCTGTATAAGGTGGTAAAGTAGATAGTACTTAAATCTGTATAAAGTGGTAAAGTAGATAGTACTTAAATCTGTATAAGGTGGTAAAGTAGATAGTACTTAAATCTGTATAAAGTGGTAAAGTAGATAGTACTTAAATCTGTATAAAGTGGTAAAGTAGATAGTACTTAAATCTGTATAAGGTGGTAAAGTAGATACTATTTAAATCTGTATAAAGTGGTAAAGTAGATAGTACTTAAATCTGTATAAAGTGGTAAAGTAGATAGTACTTAAATCTGTATAAGGTGGTAAAGTAGATACTACTTAAATCTGTATAAAGTGGTAAAGTAGATAGTACTTGAATCTGTATAAAGTGGTAAAGTAGATACTACTTAAATCTGTATAAGGTGGTAAAGTAGATACTATTTAAATCTGTATAAAGTGGTAAAGTAGATAGTACTTAAATCTGTATAAGGTGGTAAAGTAGATAGTACTTAAATTTGTATAAGGTGGTAAAGTAGATAGTACTTAAATCTGTATAAAGTGGTAAAGTAGATACTACTTAAATCTGTATAAAGTGGTAAAGTAGATAGTACTTAAATTTGTATAAAGTGGTAAAGTAGATAGTACTTAAATCTGTATAAGGTGGTAAAGTAGATAGTACTTAAATCTGTATAAAGTGGTAAAGTAGATAGTACTTAAATCTGTATAAAGTGGTAAAGTAGATAATACTTAAATCTGTATAAAGTGGTAAAGTAGATAGTACTTAAATCTGTATAAAGTGGTAAAGTAGATAGTATTTAAATCTGTATAAAGTGGTAAAGCAGATACTATTTAAATCTGTATAAAGTGGTAAAGTAGATAGTACTTAAATCTGTATAAAGTGGTAAAGATAGTACTTAAATCTGTATAAGGTGGTAAAGTAGATACTACTTAAATCTGTATAAAGTGGTAAAGTAGATAGTACTTGAATCTGTATAAAGTGGTAAAGTAGATACTACTTAAATCTGTATAAGGTGGTAAAGTAGATACTATTTAAATCTGTATAAAGTGGTAAAGTAGATACTACTTAAATCTGTATAAAGTGGTAAAGTAGATAGTACTTAAATCTGTATAAGGTGGTAAAGTAGATAGTACTTAAATCTGTATAAAGTGGTAAAGTAGATAGTACTTAAATCTGTATAAGGTGGTAAAGTAGATAGTACTTAAATCTGTATAAGGTGGTAAAGTAGATAGTACTTAAATCTGTATAAGGTGGTAAAGTAGATAGTACTTAAATCTGTATAAAGTGGTAAAGTAGATAGTACTTAAATCTGTATAAAGTGGTAAAGTAGATAGTACTTAAATCTGTATAAGGTGGTAAAGTAGACAGTATTAAAATTTGTATAGGGTGGTAAAGTTGAGAGCATTAAAAGTAATAATCTTGTACAGCCTATTTTGCACTGAGAAATGGCATTAAATCCACCACCATTCCTTCCTGAGCATGAAGGAGGACTAAATATGATACACATATGTTGTCTATTTGCTAGGCTGAGATATGTCAAATGAAAAAAAAAATAGCTATAAAATGAAGATGGAGCATGGCATAATTTAGTCAGTACAACAATATTCAGAAATAAAAAGGATATTTTGGATTTGGGGATATTGCAATTATAAAAATTTGATAATCTTGTTTTAAACAGTGTTTGAAAGATGTAATTTTGGCAGTATCTACATTAAAAGAGAAACTGCAAAGTCCAAATGAGTATTTACAGCAGTCTTTGGAACTTTGTTCCCATCTAAAATCTTTTATCAATACAAATCCTGGACAGAAAGTGGCAATTAAATTCTTAATGTTTTAGTAAATGATCACAATGATTTAGTATCTTGTGAAATGATAAAAAGTAGATGCAATGATTTCATTAAATATTTCTCCTTAGTATACAAGATTCCAATGTCATGGAATGATGCTGCTAAATACCATTATGTACACAACTCTGACAAGCAGATTCCAAAGTCATAGAAGGATACTGCTAAATATCATTATGTACACAACTCTGACAAGCAGATTCCTAAGTCATAGAAGGATACTGCTAAATACCATTCTGTACACAACTCTGACAAGCAGATTCCAAAGTCATGGAATAATGCTGCTAAATACCATTCTGTACACAACTCTGACAAGCAGATTCCAAAATCATGGAAGGATGCTGCTAAATACCATTCTGTACACAACTCTGATAAGCAGATTAAAAAAAATGAACTTGCAAAAGCAAACAAAATTCACTTAAACATGTTTTTACAAATCCTTTAAGAAAAGGTAAAAGGGTGGCATTTTGCTAAGCAATAAACTTCAATGAAAGTATAGAAACTAATATATCATAGTGAGGACCAGTCTAAGATTTATAGTCAGTGATAACTTTGTACTATAAGCAGGGTTCCTGCAGGCTTAACAAAAACAAATTCCATGACTTTTCCAAAACTTTTCCAGGGCCATATCATAAAACTCAAGGACCACACTATCTTGCATTGTCAAGTAAATGAACATAAAGAATGACATCTTTCAATCTAAAATAACAAATAAGTTAACAAAAAATATTTTAATATGTACATTTTAAATTTACCTGGACTAGCACACTTTGACTTTATGTAGTAATTCATGTCATAATCCAATGATCAATGTAATCTTTGTATGTGTTCCTATTTACAATATTAACAAAACACATTACTTTCCAGTTGCTTTCTTTTATTTAGTGAACTACACCGGAATTCACATGATACTTCCATTAAAGGAACTTACTCCCTCTTGTATTATGAATTGAAACCATTTATCGATTGTAATTTTACCATTTTATTTAATCAGTTCTCAGTGCTCTATGAAATTTTAAGTAATTAATTTTTTTAACTCCATTTTCACAAATTCTATGACTTTTCCACAACTTTGCAAGGTTTTAACAAATTCCATAACTTTTCAAGGCCCTTAAAATTTCTATTCTATAAATTCCAAAACTCTTCCAGGATTCCATAACCTGCAGGAACCCTGTATAAGGATAATATATATCTGAGTGAGGACCAGTCTGAGAATTACAGTCAGGAGTAACTTTGTACTATAAGGATACTGTATATCCTAGTAAAGACCAGTCTTAGATTTATAGTCAGGCATAACTTTATACTATAAGGATACCAAATATCATAGTGAGGACCAGTGGGAGATTTATAGTCAGGGGTAACTTTGTACTATAAGGATACCATATATCATAGTGAGGACCAATCTGAGATTTATAGTTAGGCGTAACTTTGTTTCTATAAGGATACCAAATATCATCGTGAGGACCAGTGGGAGATTTATAGTCAGGCTAACTTTGTCCTCTAAGGATACCATATATCATAGTGAGAACCAGTCTGAGATTTATAGTCAGGCTAACTTTGTCCTATAAGGATACCATATATCATAGTGAGGATAAGTTTGAGATTTACTGTCAGGCATAACTTTGTACTATAAGGATACCATATATCATAGTGAGGATAAGTTTGAGATTTATAGTCAGGCATAACTTTGTACTATAAGGATACCATATATCATAGTGAGAACCAGTCTGAGATTTATAGTCAGGCTAACTTTGTCCTATAAGGATACCATATATCATAGTGAGAACCAGTCTGAGATTTATAGTCAGGCTAACTTTGTCCTATAAGGATACCATATATCATAGTGAGAACCAGTCTGAGATTTATAGTCAGGCATAACATTGTCCTATAAGGGTACCATATATCATAGTGAGGATAAGTTTGAGATTTATTGTCAGGCGTAACTTTGTACTAAAGGATACCATATATCATAGTGAGGATAAGTTTGAGATTAATAGTCAGGCATAACTTTGTACTATAAGGATACCATATATCATAGTGAGAACCAGTCTGAGATTTATAGTCAGGCATAACTTTGTACTATAAGGATACCATATATGGTAGTGAGAACCAGTCTGAGATTTATAGTCAGGCTAACTTTGTACTATAAGGATACCATATATCATAGTGAGGATAAGTTTGAGATTTATTGTCAGGCTAACTTTGTACTATAGGGATACTGTATATCAGAGTGAGGACCAATCTGAGATTTATAGTCAAGTGTAACTTTGTATTGATGATACCAAGTTCATCTTACATCTTATTTCTGATTAATTTACATATTAGGCAATGACTTACCGTCAGGTCAGTGTGTGAATGAATGTATTCAACATCCCTACCATGACTGTGATATTATTTCAAAGTTTTCATACTGTTTTATTAAACATTTAGCAATTTGTTGCCCAAATATTATACATATGTCATAAAGATATTTTTAATAAGTAAACAACTGGATATCTTGCACAATCTCTTGATTATTGTGGCTAATTATTGTATTTTACACCATGTAAAATCCTTTCATTTAAACAAATAGTTGAACTGCACCATAACAGTGAAAAATAAACTGGTAAGTCAAATAAAAAAGGGAACCTTTTTTCAGAGATGAACCTGTCATGAATATATAACTTGTGTAAGAATCCTTTTTCTTCCTGCAATAGGTTATCTTTATTTTAGTTTGATGTTATGGAAAACAGAAACAAAATACTGTAATATCACAAAATTTATATCACCATTGTATTCTTATGTTTATGTATCTAGATTGTGAATCTAAAGAGACTGCTTACTATAAGCAAGTGTAAATGTATTTATATATGCATGTGTGTGTGTTTTCTTTTTATGTCTAATAAATGTATTGCTCTAAGTATGTGATATGCAGAAATGTCAGATTGTAAGATGATCTAAGAATGGTGCTACCCAATTTAAAAAAGTTATAATAATAACTAACCTTATAGTGCAGGAATGCTAGAAGTCTTATTTGGCCTTATAGTGAGTGAGTTTTATGGCACCACTTTTCTAATTGTACATTTTATTTATGGATTTAATATTATTATGTCATCCTGGTAATATTACTGCCCAATGTTTAGGGGCCAATGCATGTTAAATTTGTGGTTTGTAGTGTCATATACACTCATTAAGTTGAGTCCAACTTTAAACAGCATAGACCCTGAGCTGCCATTACATAATGCACAAGCAACTCTGGGTCTCTACAGCTTGTAGTAATCAGTACAGCAAATAACACAATCCCGACTTGCCATTATGTGACTGCAGATCAGGGCCTATGTTGCTTGGATTCAACTTTTAAGCAAGTATATACAGTAACCATAAATGCTAAAATGTTACACCATCCAAAATTGTGAATTCACTGCATAAGAACAAATTAATAAAATAAAAGGATGCTAGCAAGACAAATAATCAGTCTCATTAAAAAAGAAGTCGACTGAATACTAACAACAATGAAAAAGTCATTTAGTCATATAATTTAAAAGTAGAATGGTCATTAAAGATAGCTTTACTGTTATTATCAATTGCAAATATTGATCAACATCAATTATACTTACCATTATGGTTGATTTATATGAGCATTAAGAATCCCAGAATGAATTCATCACTATCCTTCAAGACAAAAACAATTCAAGCAGCCTTTGCTAAATAAAACTAAAAAATAAAAAGAATTATAATATTAGCAAACTTATTTGCCAGATATCACACACTGATCAATACAATTCCCATAGTATGCCTTCTTGTTCTAATTGGATCACATATGACTTCTCAAATGTAAACACACATCAATACTGCTATATGGGTCCATTTGGATAATGAAATAATTACATCAATTGTCTCAAATGATGACCAATTCTCAATTCTGTGCATGAAAATCCAAAAGAAAATCACTTTAAGCATAAATTCTGCAAATGTTCCTCATGCCTTTATAATAATGGCAGATGAGCCATGATTTGCATTTACAATTTGTGGCACAAATAATCACCTCTGTCAAAGTATTGGAGAATACTCCTCTGAAATACTAGTTGGAATAAAGTTGATATCAAAGAGTAATAAGCCAACAACTACAGTATATGACTCCTTTATCCCCCATGTCCTGTTACAACATGTTGCTCTACCTATGCACATGTACCTTATATATCCATAGGCAAGACAACAAGTGGCCTTGGGACAAGCAATATAAATAACTGGGAAGGATATGCAGCAGCTCATAGATTAGCATGTTGCAATTAAAGGGTGCATGTTTGAATGCTACCATCAGATCAGCTAATACAGTGTGTCCCCAAGTCAAGGCATGTCAGTTCATTGCTTTGGCACTATCTGTCTCTAATCAAGGCATGACTGCCCACTGCTTTGGCACTAATTGTCCCTAGTCAAGTCAGTCTAATTGTTTTGGCTTAGGTTGCTGTACTGTAAAACACCAAACCAACCTTATGAATTTATTTATGTGTGAATCAAATTTTATAAAGTATTTAGGTCTTTATGAATCCAATTTTATAAAGTATTTAGGTCTCTATGAATCAAATTTTATAAAGTATTTTAGGTCTTTATGAATCCAATTTTATAAAGTATTTAGGTCTTTATGAATCCAATTTTATAAAGTATTTAGGTCTTTATGAATCCAATTTTATAAAGTATTTAGGTCTTTATGAATCCAATTTTATAAAGTATTTAGGTCTTTATGAATCCAATTTTATAAAGTATTTAGGTCTTTATGAATCCAATTTTATAAAGTATTTAGGTCTTTATGAATCAAATTTTATAAAGTATTTAGGTCTTTATGAATCCAAGGTCTTTATGAATCCAATTTTATAAAGTATTTAGGTCTTTATGAATCCAATTTTATAAAGTATTTAGGTCTTTATGAATCCAATTTTATAAAGTATTTAGGTCTTTATGAATCCAATTTTATAAAGTATTTAGGTCTTTATGAATCCAATTTTATAAAGTATTTAGGTCTTTATGAATCAAATTTTATAAAGTATTTAGGTCTTTATGAATCCAATTTTATAAAGTATTTAGGTCTTTATGAATCCAATTTTATAAAGTATTTAGGTCTTTATGAATCCAATTTTATAAAGTATTTAGGTCTTTATGAATCCAATTTTATAAAGTATTTAGGTCTTTATGAATCCAATTTTATAAAGTATTTAGGTCTTTATGAATCCAATTTTATAAAGTATTTAGGTCTTTATGAATCCAATTTTATAAAGTATTTAGGTCTTTATGAATCCAATCTTATAAAGTATTTAGGTCTTTATGAATCCAATTTTATAAAGTATTTAGGTCTTTATGAATCCAATTTTATAAAGTATTTAGGTCTTTATGAATCCAATTTTATAAAGTATTTAGGTCTTTATGAATCCAATATTATAAAGTATTTAGGTCTTTATGAATCCAATTTTATAAAGTATTTAGGTCTTTATGAATCCAATCTTATAAAGTATTTAGGTCTTTATGAATCCAATTTTATAAAGTATTTAGGTCTTTATGAATCAAATTTTATAAAGTATTTAGGTCTTTATGAATCAAATTAAATTTAATTAATTTAATCCAAATTTAATTAATTTAATCCAAATTTAATTACTTTACTCCAAATTTAATTAATTTAATCCAAAATTCATGAATATGCATATGCCTTATTATGTTTGTATGTCTGTTTGTCTTGCAAGATTGTTGCTTTTGTTTTTGTTTATATTTATACTTATATTTATAAGCTTGTTTGTTTTTCTGTTGACCACCATACATTTACTGTTATTTTCAGATCTTGATGAAATACAGCCTGATCAACCTCAAGGCATATAGTCTGGAATTGCAAGAGTAGAGTTGCATGCTACAATTATTAAAAATGTACCACTTGAGCAAGCAGAAAATTGTGAAATTGTTGGAAGCCTCATAGGTTGTGAGTTTTGCTATTATGTTTATGTTTCCTTGTTTGCATTTTGTGGTTGACCACCATATTATATGAAAAGAAAGACTTAGTCATTTCCTTATATATGGGCTGGAGACTTTAAATTAATTGCTCGACTTTTTATTGATGTTAGGTCTTTTCTGAATAATAGAAATTTATTTGGTATGTGTAGAACGTTCTGTCAACATTCTGGTGTGTAATAGCTTGAAATGTTTTGGCATTCAGGTCCTAAATTTGATGACCATTATAAAAATAAAGTTCTTTGTTTTGGCCTCAGAAGAAAAATGAAGATTGCCATAAAACGGTCTGGATGTAAAAAAATATCCTATGTACCAATTAATTACTGATATCACCAAATGCTTCTTTAGAGATACCACAAATTAACCATGGAAAAGTGTCACACATGGAAGATAGGACACCAACTAGACTATTCAATTTGTGCCAGTATTTATGTAAGACAGATCAACAATTTGATAATTAATGTAATGACTTTTATTTAAGGTAAGACACCAAATATTGTTCATGTTGTACCAGTATTTATGCTGGAAAGACACAGACTTAATTGTTCTTGTTCACCAGAATTTAAGTAAGGTAGATCATCAACTCAACTGCTCATGTTGAGCCAGTGTTTATGTACAGTAAGGCACCAACTCAATTGTTTATGTTGCACTAGGACTTATGTAAGGTAGGGCACTGACTCAATTGTTTATTTTGTGACATTACTGGTAGATCATCAACATAAGTGTTCATACTGCACTAGTATTCATATAAGGTAAGACAAATTTTATTGTCCATGTTGTGCCAGTGTTTATGTAATGTAGGACATGGATTTGATTGTTCATGTTGTGCCAGTGTTTCTAATAAATACAGGACATGGATTTGACTGTCCAGTTGTGCCAGTCTTTAATAAATATAGGACATGGATTTGATTGTCCATGTTGTGCCAGTATTTATGTAAGGTAAGACACAAACTCTATTGTTTATGTTGTGCCAGAATTCATGAAAGGAAAGATACCAACTCAATTTTTTGCATGTTGAGCCAGTATTTATGTAAAGTAAGACACCAACTCATGTTTTGCCATTATTTATATATTGTAGGTCAAACATGAACAATCCAGAATTAAATACAAAATTTGCTCTCTGTGCTACATTTTACTGACAGGCTCTAGTCCAACATGCCTATCTGACCTCACTCATGTGTACACTGCAAGACACTTTCGCTCCTCTTCTGACACTCATATTCTCATTATTCCCACTATGAAGTTGAAATCATATGGACAATGCTCTTTTTCATACCAGGGCCCAGCAACGTGGAATGAATTGCCCACTGAACTTAAACACAAAGACACAGTGATCTCATTCAAGAGTGCTCCTAAAACTCACCTATTTCAACTTCAAGAAGAGACTTAAAGACCTAATAATGTTTCCTTGCCATAAATATTTACAGTATATTTTCTTTTTCTAATTTTGTGGTGTTTGCGTTTATTTTGTAATCATATCATTATATATTTTTTAAGTGTTGTCAAATGTTGTAAAGTGTTTAGAGCTTCTAAAGATTAGGCGCTATACAAAGTCCTGATTATTATTATTATTATTATTATTATTATTATTATTATTATTATTATTATTATTATTATTATTATTATTATTATAAACACAATAGTTCATGTTGCACCAATATTTATGGAAGCTAAAACACCAACTCGATTGTTCAGGTTGAGCCAGCATTTATGTAAGGTAAGACACCAACTCAAATGTTCATAATGTGTCAGTATTTATTTAATGTAAGACACTGACTTGATTGTTCATGCTGAGCAGTATTTATGATTTTGTTGATGGATGAAGATGTTTTAGTAAATTTTTGGTAATGCTTTTGATTTTATACCTTTTGTATATAGAATATATATTGAGTTATCATATCACTACAGCAAACCCATCTTCCCTAAATTGTTATCCAACCTGAAGTATCAGCACTTAAAAATGTTCTATCTGAAGTTCTCATCTAGTTCTAAACTGCAGACATTTCAAAGCTGAAATATATATTTTTAAATCTTTGCCTAAGAATATATGTGTGTCAGTGTACATGTATCTTTTCTGTTTGCCTACTAATATAATTATGTGTGTTAGTGTATATTTATCTCTTCTGTTTGCCTACTAATATAATTATGTGTGTGTGTGTGTATATGTAACTTTTCTATTTGCCTACTAATATGTGTCAGTGTATATCTTTTCTGTCTGCCTAATAATATGTGTATGTCAGTGTACATTTATCTTTTCTGTTTGCTTACTAATATATGTGAGTGTCAGTGTATATGTAACTTTTCTGTTTGCCTACTAATATATGTACATCAGTGTACATGTATCTTTTCTGTTTGCTTACTTATTTGTGCTTTCAGTGTACATGTATCTTTTCTGTTTGCTTACTTATTTATGTGCTTTCAGTGTACATGTATCTTTTCTGTTTGCTTACTTATTTATGTGCTTTCAGTGTACATGTATCTTTAATGTTTGCTTACTTATTTATGTGCTTTCAGTGTACATGTATCTTTTCTGTTTGTTTACTAATATATGTTCATGACATTGTATATGTATATTTTCTATTTGCCTACTAATATGCATACATTTTATGTATCTTCTTGTCAAATGAAAAAGTAAAATTTAAAGGATTCCGGATTCTCCAGATTTACTTCTCATAAACTGTAACATTTTCAGCTTGCCTCCAGAACTGGCTGACTCCAATTATTATCATTATTATACAGGTGGACAGGAACTAATTCTGAATGCATCTTTCCTGCTTGGTCACCTTTTTAATGACATAATGAGTGTGCCTAAACTGATAAAGTCTAAAAAATCAAAGTTATTCATCCTCATTTTGTTCTTAAATGATCTGCCTGAGTGACATTTTTGATGGAGGGATAACAATACTTTTAAGGTTACTGGCTGTATCATGCAGAAGAAAAGGGAGATAACTGTAAGTGCCCATCCTAATTACCATCACAATAATACACACTGGCAGCATACCTGGGCAATTGTTCTGCCCTATTTATATAAATATGTCATCATCTTTATTATTATTGTCATGATTAATGTCTTTTCAAAATTCTGATTTAATTGCACATTTATAGGATGACACAAAATAAATGAATGATGATGAAATGATATCAGAATCAACTCTCTTATTGTAATCTAGATTTTTCTTTGCACTAATTTATTCTCAGTCTTTTTACAACTTTGTTGTTGTTGTTGTTGTTGTTGTTGTTGTTGTGGGGCTTAACGCCATTTTTCAACACACGAACGGCTATACATGGCGTCCAGTATTAATGGTGGAGGAAGAAACCAAGAAATCCCCCGAAGGAAGCTTTCTCATATCAGCATTCACCAAATCTTGAACCCATGCCGACAGAGGTGAGATGGCAGTGATCTGTAACAGATAGGGCTTTAGACCACTCAGCACCCCTTCACAACTTTGTTTTCTTCCTTAGCTATACAGCAGACACAAAAAATAGGAGCAAGTCTCTCTCAGTTATTTTAAGGGACTTTAATTAGCTTATGTACACAATAACATTTATAATAGTGTACAATTGATCAACAGAAATGAAGTAACCAACATACAATGGGGCTGCTGGTTCTTAAGCACGTAGGGTATTGTATGTCTTTTAACATTTATTTATTCTACCTCCTTTTGATTTAAAAGAAGTAATTAACATGATAATAGAAAATAAGGCCTGCTTTTTATTTAGTGCAACAATACTACAAATGCTTCTACTAATCTGATATCAAAACATGGTAGGTACTTAATTAGGTTCTCAGGGAAACACTTGTGGACATAGCTGCTATGACAGACTGAAACATTTTACATTTAATTAGAAGAGTTCACATTGCATTTATGATGATTACACTTAAAAAGAACTAAAAGATGGAACTAGAATACAAATTTCATTTAATATAAAAATTATTTAGCTGATATTTATTTATTTCAAAGTACTGCATCCTCTAGGTGTACTTTGTGACATTTTCATTAATTAAAATTTTTTTGACTATCATTAATTATTATAGTTGATATTTCATAATGTTGATTAATATTTCCAGGTCCTAACTACCGTTTTTGACAATAAAACGAGCAATATATCAAGTTTCCATTACTAATTTTGATTGTGATTCAACAAATATGGATAAATCTTGGGAGTATTTTCTCTTTTTAAAAATGGGATCCACACCTGACCATGCATTATAAGTGGGTTTACAATTAACCAGGGTGGAGTTATTGATAGAGTGGTGTACATAACCATTTCATTCATTTCATATCCTGACTGTCACCATGTGGTCTAAAACTGTTGACATCAAACCAAACAAAGTGAGAATGGTAAACAGGTAGACAGACTGCTGTCATTTTCTTGCTCTAGAATGATCATTTTCAGTACAAGTAGACAGACTGCTGTCATTTTCTTGCTCTAGAATGATCCAGTTCAGTACAAGTAGACAGACTGCTGTCATTTTCTTGCTCTAGAATGATCCAGTTTAGTACAAGTAGACAGACTGCTGTCATTTTCTTGCTCTAGAATGATCCAGTTCAGTACAAATAGACAGACTGCTGTCATTTTCTTGCTCTAGAATGATCCATTTCAGTACAAGTAGACAGACTGCTGTCATTTTCTTGCTCTAGAAATGGTCCCTTTCAGTACAAGTAGACAGACTGCTGTCATTTTCTTGCTCTAGAATGATCCAGTTCAGTACAAGTAGACAGACTTCTGTCATTTTCTTGCTCTAGAATGATCATTTTCAGTACAAGTAGACAGACTACTGTCATTTTCATGCTCTAGAATGATCCATTTCAGTACAAGTAGACAGAATGCTGTCATTTTCTTGCTCTAGAATGATCCATTTCAGTACAAGTAGACAGACTGCTGTCATTTTCTTGTTCTAGAATGATCCAGTTCAGTACAAGTAGACAGACTGCTGTCATTTTCTTGCTCTAGAATGATCCAGTTTAGTACAAGTAGACAGACTGCTGTCATTTTCTTGCTCTAGAATGATCCAGTTCAGTACAAGTAGACAGACTGCTGTCATTTTCTTGCTCTAGAATGATCCAGTTCAGTACAAGTAGACAGACTGCTGTCATTTTCTTGCTCTAGAATGATCCAGTTTAGTACAAGTAGACAGACTGCTGTCATTTTCTTGCTCTAGAATGATCCAGTTCAGTACAAGTAGACAGACTGCTGTCATTTTCTTGCTCTAGAATGATCCATTTCAGTACAAGTAGACAGACTGCTGTCATTTTCTTGCTCTAGAAATGGTCCCTTTCAGTACAAGTAGACAGACTGCTGTCATTTTCTTGCTCTAGAATGATCCAGTTCAGTACAAGTAGACAGACTTCTGTCATTTTCTTGCTCTAGAATGATCATTTTCAGTACAAGTAGACAGACTACTGTCATTTTCATGCTCTAGAATGATCCATTTCAGTACAAGTAGACAGAATGCTGTCATTTTCTTGCTCTAGAATGATCCATTTCAGTACAAGTAGACAGACTGCTGTCATTTTCTTGTTCTAGAATGATCCATTTCAGTACAAGTAGACAGACTGCTGTCATTTTCTTGCTCTATAATGATCCAGTTCAGTACAAGTAGACAGACTTCTGTCATTTTCTTGCTCTAGAATGATCCACTTCAGTACAAGTAGACAGACTGCTGTCGTTTTCTTGCTCTAGAATGATCATTTTCAGTACAAGTTGACAGACTGCTGTCATTTTCTTGCTCTAGAATGATCCAGTTCAGTACAAGTAGACAGACTGCTGTCATTTTCTTGCTCTAGAATGATCCAGTTTAGTACAAGTAGACAGACTGCTGTCATTTTCTTGCTCTAGAATGATCCAGTTCAGTACAAGTAGACAGACTGCTGTCATTTTCTTGCTCTAGAATGATCCATTTCAGTACAAGTAGACAGACTGCTGTCATTTTCTTGCTCTAGAAATGGTCCATTTCAGTACAAGTAGACAGACTGCTGTCATTTTCTTGCTCTAGAATGATCCAGTTCAGTACAAGTAGACAGACTTCTGTCATTTTCTTGCTCTAGAATGATCATTTTCAGTACAAGTAGACAGACTACTGTCATTTTCATGCTCTAGAATGATCCATTTCAGTACAAGTAGACAGAATGCTGTCATTTTCTTGCTCTAGAATGATCCATTTCAGTACAAGTAGACAGACTGCTGTCATTATCTTGTTCTAGAATGATCCAGTTCAGTACAAGTAGACAGACTGCTGTCATTTTCTTGCTCTAGAATGATCCAGTTTAGTACAAGTAGACAGACTGCTGTCATTTTCTTGCTCTAGAATGATCCAGTTCAGTACAAGTAGACAGACTGCTGTCATTTTCTTGCTCTAGAATGATCCAGTTCAGTACAAGTAGACAGACTGCTGTCATTTTCTTGCTCTAGAATGATCCAGTTTAGTACAAGTAGACAGAATGCTGTCATTTTCTTGCTCTAGAATGATCCATTTCAGTACAAGTAGACAGACTGCTGTCATTTTCTTGCTCTAGAATGATCCATTTCAGTACAAGTAGACAGACTGCTGTCATTTTCTTGCTCTAGAAATGGTCCATTTCAGTACAAGTAGACAGACTGCTGTCATTTTCTTGCTCTAGAAATGGTCCATTTCAGTACAAGTAGACAGACTTCTGTCATTTTCTTGCTCTAAAATGATCCATTTCAGTACAAGTAGACAGACTGCTGTCATTTTCTTGCTCTAGAATGATCCAGTTCAGTACAAGTAGACAGACTGCTGTCAATTTCTTGCTCTAGAAATGGTCCATTTCAGTACAAGTAGACAGACTTCTGTCATTTTCTTGCTCTAAAATGATCCATTTCAGTACAAGTAGACAGACTGCTGTCATTTTCTTGCTCTAGAATGATCCAGTTCAGTACAAGTAGACAGACTGCTGTCATTTTCTTGCTCTAGAATGATCCATTTCAGTACAAGTAGACAGACTGCTGTCATTTTCTTGTTCTAGAATGATCCATTTCAGTACAAGAAGACAGACTGCTGTCATTTTCTTGCTCTAGAATGATCCAGTTCAGTACAAGTAGACAGACTGCTGTCATTTTCTTGCTCTAGAATGATCATTTTCAGTACAAGTAGACAGACTGCTGTCATTTTCTTGCTCTAGAATGATCCCTTTCAGTACAAGTAGACAGACTGCTGTCATTTTCTTGCTCTAGAATGATCCAGTTCAGTACAAGTAGACAGACTGCTGTCATTTTCTTGCTCTAGAATGATCCAGTTCAGTACAAGTAGACAGACTGCTGTCATTTTCATGCTCTAGAATGATCCAGTTCAGTACAAGTAGACAGACTTCTGTCATTTTCTTGCTCTAGAATGATCATTTTCAGTACAAGTAGACAGACTGCTGTCATTTTCTTGCTCTAGAATGATCCATTTCAGTACAAGTAGACAGACTGCTGTCATTTTCTTGCTCTAGAAATGGTCCATTTCAGTACAAGTAGACAGACTGCTGTCATTTTCTTGCTCTAAAATGATCCATTTCAGTACAAGTAGACAGACTGCTGTCATTTTCTTGCTCTAGAATGATCCAGTTCAGTACAAGTAGACAGACTGCTGTCATTTTCTTGCTCTAGAATGATCCATTTCAGTACAAGTAGGCAGACTGCTGTCATTTTCTTGCTCTAGAAATGGTCCATTTCAGTACAAGTAGACAGACTGCTGTCATTTTCTTGCTCTAGAATGATCCAGTTCAGTACAAGTAGACAGACTTCTGTCATTTTCTTGCTCTAGAATGATCATTTTCAGTACAAGTAGACAGACTGCTGTCATTTTCTTGCTCTAGAATGATCCCTTTCAGTACAAGTAGACAGACTGCTGTCATTTTCTTGCTCTAGAATGATCCAGTTCAGTACAAGTAGACAGACTGCTGTCATTTTCTTGCTCTAGAATGATCCAGTTCAGTACAAGTAGACAGACTGCTGTCATTTTCATGCTCTAGAATGATCCATTTCAGTACAAGTAGACAGACTGCTGTCATTTTCTTGCTCTAAAATGATCCATTTCAGTACAAGTAGACAGACTGCTGTCATTTTCTTGCTCTAGAATGATCCAGTTCAGTACAAGTAGACAGACTGCTGTCATTTTCTTGCTCTAAAATGATCCATTTCAATACAAGTAGACAGACTGCTGTCATTTTCTTGCTCTAGAAATGGTCCATTTCAGTACAAGTAGACAGACTGCTGTCATTTTCTTGCTCTAGAATGATCCATTTCAGTACAAGTAGACAGACTGCTGTCATTTTCTTGCTCTAGAATGATCCAGTTCAGTACAAGTAGACAGACTGCTGTCATTTTCTTGCTCTAGAATGATCCCTTTCAGTACAAGTAGACAGACTGCTGTCATTTTCTTGCTCTAGAATGATCCATTTCAGAACAAATGGTTGTCATGTCCAATATTTGTAATGTTTGGTTTTAATATTTCTAAATAACTGAACAAATAAAAAGGAGGAAATCCTGTGTATATATGTTTAAAGAGATGAAACTAAAATTTAAACAATTATTGAGATTATCAGTGATGGAGCAGTACATCACACCAGTTGTTTAAAAATACTAACCCACTCAAGCAAATATGGCGATCTTACTACTAAAATGAATCCATTTCATTCAAAAGTCAACAAATTGACAGTGTTTGGTACTCTCTAGCAACAATTAGTATAGAAATTATAAACAAGTGAATGAAATGACAAAGTCTTGTGCATTTGTGTGATGTACACATGAGGTATACATATCAGAGTACTGAAGGATTCAAAACTTCACAATCAACGCTGATGTCCACAAAAATTTCATCAAAAAATTCAATAAAAAGCATGTTTTAATTTTAAACCTATTGTTTTAATTTTAAACCTACTGTTATAATTTTAAACCTACTGTTATAATATTAAATCTACTGTTATAATTTTACACCTACTGTTATAATTTTACACCTACTTTTTTTCTGTCTTAAAATTCCAACTAATGTTAAATTGGCAGGGGGAATTCCCACCCATCCATAAATTTTAGTTCTACCCTCCTCTATGGATATAACAGGGCAGAAACACAAATCATTAAATCAATAATTTGTTTCTGCTTGATCACTTATTTTAAATAATTTCACAATTAACAAATTTATACTTATGTATTAAAAAAATTTCAGTCAAATATGAAAAATGACTATGAAATAATGAATATGTCCTTATCTGCCAATGACATATGTCTGTATATCTAATGCATACAACATGAAACAAGATGATGTTCTAAAACTGTCTCTTTAAAAGATTGCCAGATATATAATTTATTCTTCCAACATTCATGTAAAAATGAAAGTTCAATTACCAACATCAGGAAAATTGTTAGACTGTACAAGTCTGATATGGATTTTTGGATCCAATGATCTGGAGCCAAGGCCTGGTTGATATTACATACTTAACATTCAGTTGAGTATCTGTATTAAAAGATAAATTTTGAACTTATAGAGGAAAGTAATCTTGCTTGATTATTTGTAAATAAAACTGCAAAGAAATCTAGACTATTTTGCTGAGGTCCTTTCAAATTCAAAGAGACCCCCCTAGGAATAACCAGTCTGGGTATCCAGCTCTATTTTGTACCAATACAACTCCACTGAATAATACTTTCTGGATTCTAGCCAAAGTTGGGTTGCTTTCTTGCCAATAATGCAACTAAGCTGAAATTGGGCTATAACAGGATATTAGGATAGTATTATGATGATCTCTCCAGGTAGATATAAGGAGATAAAATTAGCCCTTATTTTAAGTATTTGATCTAAAAACCAATGACTTGTAAAAAGGAAGACTACATTGTGCACTGAACCATTTTAAATTTGGTTATCTGTTGACAAAATGATTCAAGCTATCTGTCACTGGAATTCAAAACTATTATACACATTATTATTGGTATTACTCAATACAAGTACAAATTGCTGTATAAAGTGTCATATAACAGCTGAAATCTAATACAAAACAAGCTTATATATTTTGTTAAACAAAAGTATGAATGTCTTTGTAAAGTAGGCATTTATGACCAATCAGTATTGATCCAGACTGATTTATAAAACAGTATGCTTCTCTTATGTTTGCAGACATATTCACATTAACAGATATGGATGGTAACCTGACTGCTGCAGTACAAGTAAACAACCATAAGCAAAGATTGGCTTGTAAATAGTTTGAAATAATGCTGACTACTACAATCTCATTAATAATCTGTAAAGCTGGACAAACAAAGCTTTTCATTCACTGAATGGGAGTTGACGGTTTCAATTTCACTTTTGCAAGTTGCTCTGATTACATGTCATGTCTGAGAAGTTTTCTTCGATGTACAGCTAAATGTAAATGACTTATTACAGATTAAACATTAAGGTCAAAAACCATAGAGATAAAAATATAACCCATAAACAATCTTAAGAAAAATAAATCCTTCAAAATAAATGGAGCATAATGCCCAACAAAATAAATGATACAAGGTAAATTCAAACATTGATCATCTATACAGTAAAGAAAAAAATAAAATTCCCTAAAATAAATTCATCCATGATGTGTCTGCCATATTTGCTTGAATTGAATGTATAACTGCAAATCACATAACAGAGTTCTGCTGAGATATTAAGTGCCAGCAGATTTGAGTCTGTGCTATTTGCTAGATATTTGTTACATACTTGCTAGATATTTGTTATATATTTGCTGGATATTTGTTACATATTTGCTAGATATTTGTTACATAGTTGCTAGATATTTGTTACATAGTTGCTATATATTTCTTTCATATTGCCACATAGTTATTACATGTTCAGTATATGTTTTCCATTGCTATAATGAGCAGCATTAAAATTGAAGCCAAAAATAGTATAGGGTGCCCATCTGCAAAATTAAGTAGCAAAGAAGCAATTCAGAAGGAAATGTTTCATCATTTAGCCACAAGTATAATTTTGTATTAGCTTCTGTCAATGTAAATTTCAGGGGTTTGTGTTAAATTCATAATTTAGACAATATTTTTTTTTATTCAATCCGTCTGAAATGTATTCAATAGGTCTGAAGCAAGCAGTGTGATACACTGAATTGATATTACTGTAATTTGTTTGACCTTTCAGAGTCCTGGGTGACTGTGCTGGCTTTATTGTCAGATGCCACAATCAATTAATAACATTATGTATAACTTTATTATTCATTAGAAAGTTTTCTCAAAACTTTTTAATACAAACTTAACAACCACAAAAGTTGAATCAAAAATAGGGATAAAATGCTACAATGGCTGTAAACACTCTCACATTGTGACTTTTTGGTTTCTTCTCATGGCCATAGTACAGTAACATGTCGGCATATGCTGTGAGAAAAATGCTGATTCAAATCCTATATCTTCATTGTGTTAGCTTCAGTATAATGTTGTTTTATTGGATGATCTTGCCTTGCAAATCTTCTTTTTATGTAACTCAAAATGCTGTATGCTTATGAAATCAATCGCTCATAAAATATTGTAATGTTTATTTTTATAATACGTGCAATCCTACCAATTTTGGACAAAATACTTTTTTAAAAGACATCTACCACACTACAAAAGCTGTTTTATAGTTGAAGTCTACTGCTTTGTTCATTTTAAAATCATAAATAAAAGTTTTTTAAAAAAAGAAAACTAAATTTTTACACATTCTATCAACATGTATTACAAAAACCAAAAAGAACCAGTCTACCAGGGACCAAAACTGTTCTGTCAGTGCCTTACCTAATTTAATGACACATGCTGAGTAGTACAATCACCAATTGTAAAGTGTCTACAGGACAGGTTGTAAATTCTTTACCCTATTGTTGTAATTAGGAAAGTTTATGGTAAAAGGTGGAACTTTTTTAAGGTGTTGTTAGTAATAAAGGGATCAAAGATGATCAATGATAGCTTCTGAGTCTTTGATAAAATCAAATCAGCCAACCTTCGGTGGAGGTATAAAAAAAAAAGAAGAGACTAACCAAAGATTGATTTCAAGAGAAACATTTGTTTAAGTACTTTTTTTTTTCAAGATGGCATTTTCTCTTTTTTGTCAATTCATACCATTTCTTCCAATTCTCAAGAACTACGATCTAAGACAATTACAAGTTCAGCAGTGCTTGGAAATCAGATATAAATAGTGTGCAGGTGGGTAGCATAGGTCCTGAGTTTGCATTGTGTGTTTTGTGCAAAGTGGATTTTAAGACGGCACAATGAGGAAGATAGTGTATTAAGAGGCATATAGAAACACTACTGCAGTGGAGTAATGGTTCTTCTGAAACAAAAAAGCCCATTTGGAAGATCTTGTTTGAAAGTGGATCAAATGAGCATAAAGTGGCACTTGCAGAGACCTTGTTTGCAAATTTTATGGCAGAGCACAATTTACCATTCCTCATTGCAAATAATTTTTTTTAAATTGCTTAAGGTCATGTTTCCATACTCAGAGAGTACACAGACAATTTCATGCCTGCAAGGAGTCATTTTACTTAATTGGTTAAGGTTATCTTTCCTGACTGAGATTACACAGAATATTTTATGCCTTGATTTAGTCATTTTACTCAATTGGTTAAGTTTATCTTTTCTGACTCAAAGATTAAATAGAATTTCATGCCAACATATAAATACAACAGATATTGTCACTCAAGTCTTAGCACGGATCAACTCACACTAGAACTGAAAATATATGCATTAGTCAGATAACACTGTTACTCTGGTCTTAGCACCCACCCACCCACAATGGAACTGAAAATGTTTGCAGAAGTCAGATAACACACAGTCACCCAAGTCTTAGCCCTCCGCCTCGACTGGAACCAAAATATGTGTAAGAGTTACAAGTTTTATGCAACTGAGGATGCATATTATGGTAAAAATGCAGGCTTTGTTTTCTAATCCCCAGAAAACAAGTCAAATTCATGTCAATATAAACCTCCTGATTTTAAGTCTGGGTTCTGTGACATGTATGATTTTCAAGAACTGCCTTATGTGGCTGGGTTTTTTTGTATGCCTGTAATGTCTGCAGGCATTTCAGTTAGTTCACACCAGGGTTATGAAAACACAACATACTGCAATGTTACAACTGTTTCATTATAGACATGTAAACTCAATGGAAGTTAATATACTGCAATATTACAATGGTTCCATTATAGACATGGAAAAGAAGCAGTCTGCAAAATTACAATGGTTCCATTAAATATACACATGGGAACATGAAATACTCAAATATTGCAATGGTTCCATTATGCACATGGGAACTCAATAGTCTGCAATATTACAAATGTTCCATCATAAACATGGAAACTCAACAGACTAATATTACAATTGTTCCATTATAGACATGGAAACTCAACAGACTATAATATTACAAAATGGAAACTCAACATTGTAATATTATGAAATAGAAACAATAGACTAATATTACAATATGATAACTCAACAGACTAATATTACAATATGGATACTCAATAGACTATAATATTACAATATGGAAACTCAACAAACTGTAATATTAAAATATGGAAACTCAACAGATTGTAATATTACAATATGGAAACTCAATAGACTGTTATATTACAGCATGGAAACTCAACAGACTGTAATATTACAATATGGAAACTCAATATACTGTAATATTACAATATGGAAACTCAACAGACTAATATTACAATATGGATACTCAATAGACTATAATATTACAATATGGCAACTCAACAAACTATAATATTACAATATGAAAACTCAACAGACTATAATATTACAACATGGAAACTCAACAGGTTAATATTACAGCAAGGAAACTCAACAGACTCTAATATTACAATATGGAAACTCAATAGACTGTAATATTAAAATATGGAAACTCAACCGACTGTAATATTACAATATGGAAACTCAATCGACTGTATTTTTACAATATGGAAACTCAATAGACTCTAATATTACAATATGGAAACTCAATAGACTGTAATATTACAATACAAGAACTTTATAGACTAATATTACAACATGGGAACTCAATATGTTTTAATATTACATAGGAACTCAGCATACTGTAATATTACAACTTTTCCATTACACACATGGAAACTCAATATAGAGCAATATTACAACTGTTCCCCTTAAATATGCAAATGAACATCTGTGGTTAACTGACATCCAATGAAGCTGGAATGACTTTCTCTAAGGCTAGAAAACTAAATGTAATAATATGTGTCATTGGTTGATGGGTTCTCATGAAAAAGAGATGTAATGATTCCTACAATGTCTTCATTAGATTAATATTGGTTTTATTAAACTGGCTTCCATAAAAGTAACATGGAAAACTGTCTTACTGCAAAACAGCTATTTTAGACATGTTAAAAACTGCAAACAGATAAACAAAATAAATAAAATAAAAATATATTTTATTTGGTTTCCTCCATTCAGAGTTTATTTTCTGTATACATTTTTAACAACATACTATACATACAAATCTTATGTACACACTAGAACTGTGAAACAATGTGATGGGAGGAATATTATCAGAGCCATTTATATTTCTTTTAAAGATTCAATATTCATATTTGACAATCAGATAAATCTGATTGGAGTGAAATCAGTTTTGTAATTTTAGATAAACATTAGTTTAATAATAAACAAATTAATTTAAAACTATATTGGACAATATTCATAATTTTATGGAGGAGCTGAATACATAGTAAATGATTGCTATATCTTTTCTTGTTCACCAAATAATGTCACACAGAAAGGGTACACCCATATCTAATTCTGATTTTGCATTTATTATAAACATAACTCTTCTATTATGCTTTCCAAATATTTTTTCCTACACAGTGTCAATGGAATTCAATAAAATCCTGGATTTTTACAAGTTGATGCATATACAGAAGCATTCATCTCAGTGAACACACAAAAACAATTCCAGTCAGTATATGAGATACAGATCCATATCAAACTCTACATCAACCATGCAATATAAAATGGATATGTAATGAAAAATAATATTGCAAGCTATAAAAGTTATGTCACACAGCTTACAGATGCACTTCACTTGCAAGCAAGAACATAGTAAAGATTTTATAAGATTAGGAATCGATGCTTAATCTCCACACAAAAACACAGCTAGTGGACAATTCCAGAAATTATGTGATACATACAAATTAACACAAGGATATGAGGCAGCCTTGTGAAGACATGTAATCTAGGCTACCCAAGTTTAAATCAGCAGTTGCTAGATATCAAGGTAGACAACTCTGATTATTTATTGCAGCATATTCTATAATCCTTGCATAGTCACCTACCTTGATTTTCTCTACCAGCAGTGGTTCCATGGTGAACTTTTGGGTCTGTTACTTTCCTTCCCCTAAACATGGCCCCAACTTCTTTTGACCAAGTTTTTTGTCATTAGGGGCTTTCTGCAAATAAAGATGGGAAACAAAAAAAAAATACTATCTTCATTTTATAAAACAAGCAAAACCTAGATAGAAAACTACACTCTGCTGCTATATGTACTTCAAAAACATGAGACAACAGCTTGAGTAGGACATATACATGTCCTTTCCCTTATGCAGTGTCCATATGTCAACTGTGTATTGATACAATCACAAAAAGCTACTCTATACAATTGGCCCTGACATTATGTTTACATGCAAGAAAGAATCTTATCTTTACTAAAATGGAGAAAATGAAATAACTAAAATTAATTTAATTTTCCTCAAAATTTGCACTGCAGTTTATTATGGCTGATCAGTCAAGCAAGACACCAGTATACAATGGTAAATGGCTGACACAGTAGCAGGACCAAATGAAATCAACAGACCTATAATTATACATTTAATCCATTCACTACTATCATATATATTTACTTTTTTTAAATGGATGTTAAAACTTGTCCTTTGATATTGGATACATGTACAACTTTTGCCTACTAAATATAGTCTTTGAAATCATATTTGAAATTTTAGTTCTCTTCAGGGTTTTTTTCCACTCTGGAAACGGATCTTCTGACTTGCATCAAAATGAGAAAATGAACAAGAGTTACTGATATTAAATAGGACTTTTGTTGTTGCTGATGCTATTGCTGTTGTTGATTGGTGATGCTAACTTGTTTTGTGGTTCTTACATGTATCATAAAACTGGGAGGAAGGCAAATTTTTCACTGTTAAATCAAAGCTCAATGTCAAACATTACTTGTAACATAAATAAAATAATAACAGTTGATTCAAACAAATGCTTGACGATTATGCCACCAAACTGCTGGTATTGTTTAATATTTGGAACAAAGCATTATAAATTAAATATTTCTGAAAAATTAATTAATTAATAAAATTATTTCAAAATGAAAGATGGGAAATAGAATATCAAAAAAGTGACATGAAAATGTTAAATAGTATGCAATCTCAGTGATTTCTTTATAAATTTTATTTGTTTAGATTTTAGAATGTAAACCATCTAGGATCAAAGAAAAATTCTTGACATAATGATTCTGAAAATAAGGATACCAGACAGCATGAAGAGGTTAGTTGTACAATATTAATAAATTGTTTTGGATGACCTGAGGTTGACCTTTTCTTTTTGTTATCTTTAGCCATGATTACCAAATACTGGCAATTTCAATTTCTAAATACAGAGATCTTGTCCTGATTATGCAGGGTTAGAAAAATTAAATCCCTAGAAGCCAAGGACACCTTGCATTTAAATCTGGTTGAGCAGTTTTCCACTGATGAAAGCCCAATCAGGCAAAAAAAATATACTGATAAGAACAGTATTAGTTTCAGCACTCCATGTATCTATAAACCTTTGTAGCCATAAAGTGACTTACATGAAGATATCACTTGCCAAGCCTTAATAATCTGGTTTCATTATACATTATACATTCTGAAATGAAATCACTTGATTTGGTAATCAATGGCTAAAGATAACAAAAAGAAAAGGTCAGCCTCAGGTCATCCAAAACAATTTATTAATATTGTACAACTAACCTCTTCATGCTGTCTGGTATCAAATTCACTGATTCAAGGAGCATAACTTTCATCTTTAATGATAGTTAATATTAATGAAGCTCAATCATTAATGGGTTTATGGTAATCTGACTAATTTCACTGCTGACTATTTGCTGTACTAGTCCACATGTCTGCAATTTTCTGGATTTGTTCCATTACTGAGGCTGACTACACAGGCCATGTTTTAACTTGTCACATAGAGGCTGTGGTAGCACTAAATACATGTAAGACTGGATAAGAACTTCAGGCCTTCATGCACTGCTGAATTAAAATCTACTCACTATAATACATTACAATGTAATTACCAACATGTACATATTATAATACATTACAATGTAATTACCAACATGTACATATTTATTTTTATGTTCATAAGATGACTTGTAAACTGTAAATACAATAATTACTTCACAAAAATTTCCTAAGATTATTTCACCCAATTATTTTGATGTTGACCCCCCCACTCCATCAGCTAGTACAATAAAACTCTACATCTTTAACCAACTAGATCAATGTCAAAGAATATCATTAAAATGACAGTAGTAAAGACTTATGAAAAAACAGACTAATATGTAAATATATGTAGTGCTGTTTTACAAGTGAAACAATACACCCCTGCTGCATAACAATTTATAATGCTATGATGGGTTACATTATCAATTATCAATAAATATATCAAATTTCATGCTCACAGATAAAAGAATTACTGCCCATACCTTGGAAGCTCAAAATGACCAATTACTGCCCATGCCTTGGAAGCTCAACTGACCAAGGAAAGAGGTCATTAAAATAAATGATACTGTTTCATCATGGGCTGATTTACAATGATTTGGATTAACTAACTGCCTTTGGCTAGAAAAGATGGATCTAATGATACTGGACCAGCAGGGAGTGTAAACAGACCATTTTGCTGTAGACCTTATGAAAAATAAAGCTTCCTATGAAAATGAAATTTCAAGGTCAACAATGTTAAACCATGTCAGTCGCTGAGATTTCTCTAATTGGGTTAGCTTATTTTGTTACATCATTACTGATGCACATTTGTATTTTATGAAATGTTTCATTTTTGTTCTGGTCACTCAACGCTGGTTGTTCACCCTCCCTGCTGCTATAATTAAATCATTGTTATATAAAATAATGGAATCTCATACATCTAAACTAGCTAAAGAGTGACTAGCAATTAAAAAATATCTACCCATCCGAGCAACAACTACATCAGCAGGACTCTCAGGTGCAATTTGCAGAAAGTGTAAAACAGTTATTTAAACCAATTGTCGAACCAACAAAGAAAATTGTTACAGCAAATGAGGCAACACAGAAAGCCCTTGAAACATTGCATGTTGATATTGATGGGCGTATTCAAGCCACTAAACCACCACCTGAAGAACAGCCACAACTTCTACCAAGAGTAAGAACTAGCATTACATATAAATTTACGATAGAAAATATTGCCACTATCAAAGACCTAAACCAAATAATTAAAATTGCAGTGTATGGATATTATGAAAGAGAAAAATATGTAAAACCCAAATATATTAATCACTAAAATATGCTGATTGAATTAAGTATATATATATATATATCACATCCTTACTAATGCTCTGCAAATCAGATCTGAGGAAGATATTAGTGATTTTAATACTTTTAATCAGGCAATAAAGTATATTGAACAGTAGAATAAACAAGATACAAAGAGAAGAAATAAAGTTGAAACTTGAAAAAGCTAAACAAAAAAGGAAACAATTATTACTATCACCACAACGATCACCACAACTATTACTACCACTACCACCACAACTACAACAATTGGAATTACCATGACAACGACAACCAGTCAGAACAAGTGAGGAAGAATATCAAGAATTCCTGGTGCAACTGGAACTGGTCTTGGTACAGGTACATGAGGAAGTGGTCTTCTTATTTGTCCTAATAACATCCTTGCCGATGTCGAAAGATAGGCAGTATCATGGATATTAATGTCTATCTTTCCTTTATTAATGAAATTGCTGATGATTATCAGTGATTGAGTATGTAATTAGATGCAATGACTAAAAAAGGATGATCCAAACCTGTGATTCTACCGACGGTAAAAACTGTCTCCTGCACATACCATTTAGTGGTAAAAATCTACCAGTTTTGAAAATTTCTAGTAAATTTTTTTAATTTATTTTTTTATATAAAAGTTGGTTTTTTATGCATTCTTTCAACACATTAGATAAAGCAGCCATAACCAGTCTACTGGGAGCCAGAAATAAGTAGTGGGATTACAATTATTAGCATGTGGACACAGAAGGGGCTAATTGATTACCTTATTGTTGTAATTTGGAGAGTTTAAGGCCAAATGCAGGATGTTGTTTGACGTGTTACAGTGAAACCTGTCTTGAAAGACCACTGCTATGTGAGACCACCTGTCTTGAGAGACCATATTCTCAATGCACAAAAGTAACGATTATACAGCACTGTGACCTGTTATGAGAGACCACCTGTCATGAGACCATCATTTTATGGCAGAATGGGTGGTCTTTCAAGACAGGTTCTACTGTATAAGTAATAAAAGAATCAAAGGTAATCCTTGATGACCATAAGTCTTTGACTAAAACTCTGACAGGGAAGGAAAAGATAAAATAAAGACCAACCAAAAATGATCTGGGCAAAAACACTTGAGTAAGTATTTGATTAGATGCATTTTCATTGTTCTTGTATTGTTCTCAATAGTTTAAAATGAATATTTAAGGCAGCTTGTATATTTTTTTCAATTTACGTCGAAATGCCGAAACTTCCGTTTTCTCCCAGCTAAGAAATACTACAGCAAGTTTAACAGTGCTTGGTTACCAGAATTCAAGTGAATGCAGGCTAGTAGCAAAGGTCCTGACTTTGCATTGGGTATTTCATGCAAATTGGATTTTAAGGTAGCATATGGAGGAAGAAATGATATCACCAGGCATATACAGACACCATCACATAGAAGCAACGATTCTTCTGTAACAAACTCACCCACATAGAGGGCATTATTTAAGACTGGATCAAAAGTGGATAAAGTGACACTTGCTGAGACACTGTTTACAAATTTTGAGGCATTCCTCATTGCAGATCATTTTACTAAACTGGTTAAAGTCATGTTTCCTGACTCTGAAATTGCACAAAAATTTTCATGCCAGCATACAGAGACAGCACATATTGTACCTCAGGCCATTGCCCCCCACTTGGAGTTGAAAATGTGTGTAGGAGTCAAAAGTTCAGTCTCGTGATTGATGAATCAAATGATCAAGATGATAAAATGTCGAATGTTCTAGTCCGTGTGTATGATCATCGTATTTCAACCAGATTCCTGGGTATTCCAACATGCAACATATGCACAGGGAAAATGATCTTCAGATCCCTCAACCAGATTTTTATGTAATTTTTGAAATTTTCATTTTCTAAATTTTGTTATATTTAAAGAAAATAATGTAATATGTCACAGCCATTCAGATTTTACAGAAATTAAATATTTTTCAGAAGCAATAATTCAGTATAATTATTAGCAGTGCAAAATTTAGTATATCTACCATATATCTATGGCATCCATCAACTGATAATCTTTCTGCAACTGTATCTGTGGTATTAATCCTTTCCCTCATAGAGTGTATGGCTTTTTAGCCCTTCAATACACATGTAGCAAAGTTACCTAGTGCAGTGTGCTACACATAGGCCCATTAAGCAGTGAAGTAATATGCTACATTTAACAGCAATTTAACCATTTTACATATTAGAGACACATATATTATGTATGGAAAAATTTAAGAGTAAAATACGGTCGTTATAGCTACATAATTATTTTTCACAGAAGAATTTTTGTGCTTAAAAATCTTGAGAGAACTCATTCACCATCAAGTCAGTGAAGCCGCGTGACTAACCGTAACTGCCATTTCTCATACTCAAAATTTATAAGTTCTTTGTCTGCGTTTACATCACTAAATCAGCTGAATTTGATAATTTATACAAACTATTGGCCTCCTACATCAATATCAGAGCCTTTACCCAAGTTATTGCAGCTTTCACAGTTGAGATTCTAATCATGAAATCTCGAGCATGTACTGAATGATATCCATGATGGCCATTTTGGAGATACACTTAAGACCTACTTACAATAAATAGCAGATTTTGACCAGAGCATAAACAGTGACCACATGATCTGACGTAATAGTCATTCACACCAATGAATGTAGTATCTAAAAGGGAGTTTTTCTCGAAGGTGGCGATATGATAAACCACTCAAAATGGCTGTTGTTTAGAGAGGTGCCAAAAAGCACTTGTATGCAAATTAGGTAGAAGTGCCAAATGTTGCCTATATGCAAATGTGGTAGAAGCACCAAAAGGCGCTTGTATGAGGTAAAAGGTCATATAAAGATGCATAGGAAATATTTCTACCAGAACCAACTGATAAAAAAATTAATCAGTGTCTTACTGCTGGTGTCTGGATGTTGTCCATTAAACACCAAAATTAAATACTTAAATAAATAACAATGTCATTAATTATAATGAATCAAAGATCAATCGACATGGATCATTACAGATGCAGTCATGTATGTGATTGTCAAACTAAACTAGAAAATATCGTTGACAATTTATATAGTAAAAGTAAAAAATATCACATGGATGTGGTTATCATTGATATAATTTTTTATTCAGTTTCTGCTATCATGAAGATATACTTAGCTATTCTGAATTGCCGATGTTGAAATTAGGGAAATATATTACAATAAAAATCAAATATCAGAACTGTTGTATGCACCATATGTATATGATCCTGTGGCTTGACATAAAACCGTTTATCTTAATTATTTCATAATAGTTCAGATATGACAAATATGATTGTTTTGATACCAACACATAAACTTGGCCAGAGAAATAAGAGAATGAGGAATCAAATCTCTCTTATCATAGTTTTTTCAGATGGTTCGAAGACACATGGACTCCATCCATCGTGGATGAGTGAGAAATACATTTCTAAAATTATTATCTGGTACGAGATTTTCACGTATTGCTGGAGGTATTAAATATATTTCTTGATTGGCTGTTATTGAACAATACTGCTGTGATAATGATAATGTGTGGTCACTATGGTCAACTGCCACCTTTTATTGGCTGAAAACATTTGTAGATTATTATGAACAAATAACTGATGACCATAGAACTATTGATAAATCACTGAAAGAGTTTTAAAAATTAATAATACTACAGTCAGATAAAATACAGTGTGAGATAATGAGTAAAGTAATTCCAGAAACTCTTATGAATGATATTTGGAATTTATGGAGACTTGCTGATTTGATAGTTGCAAGTAGAAAAATAGTTTGCGATATACTCAACAACAACTATTTACGTTACATACAGAAAAATTTTCAAATATACCTGTACCATTATGTTATCGCCCAGCAGATACTCAATGACAAAATATTTATATTGAGATTCCTGGTGGTGAAATATAAAATCTTGTTCTAAACAATACTGTTTTAGTTTCTGTCAGTGCTGTTGAGAGCCTGTTGAGCATAGATAAACTCTGGAGTTGTTATAAGAAGTCACAGGGATTAACTATTCCTGATACAAATATGTGGATTGTCGATGATAATATTGAGTGGTCAAATTTAGTTTATCTTGCAGTGTCTCAGCTCAGAAGAATATCTTGACTAAATGGGGCTATCATGGGTTGCATAATAACTGGAGAAATCACTAATGACTTTGTCACCATTAAGACAAAAATTAGTGAGCTATAAGCATTGTGACAAAAAATAATCGTGACTTTGATATGGATGCTGAATTTATTACAACACTAAAACAATGACAGAATAATGATTGTGCAAGTTTTAACACAGTTATGTTATGGCAGTATTTAAATAATAATCCAAGATAGTTTACCATTGATAGAATTAATAGCTGTCTAGGTCACACGTGAAATGTAATCTATGCAGAGGTGCAAGTTTACAAAAGTGAAGGTAGTGGTAATTGTGTGTCTTTAGGAATTATTTGTAATTGTTCACATACAAATCCATGCCAAGGAGCAGTTGAATCTAATTTGTAGATTGCAGGTCTACATGGGAACCTTACCATGGAAATTTTATGTGTGGTCACACTCCAAATAAGATCAGTTGCTCTATTGTTACCTCCTTCAAGTTCACCAAGTTGATATAAATATCTTACGGTCACATTAGCTAGTACTGGCTGAGCGGAAGATTCATGTCAGTGTATTGGTATATATTTCTCTATGATCACATTATAAGGTTTCATAAGTAAGTTCATTATTTAATGCAGCTATCACACTTGGTAACCTTGCAACCCATTCATGAGATCTCTCCATGGACTTAAAGTCAGTGGATATTTCTTTTGCGTATTGATATCCAAAGAACATCAGTGTTCCATTAAATCATTCAACAATTGCCTGATCACAATGATATTTAGTGTATCCTTGTCTGATCTTAACATTATGTTTTTCATCAATGATGATATTGCACCCAGAAATTCTTTGCCAGGATCAATCAACCTGTAGCAACTTTGACCATTGTAGACCACCTTGTAGTCTGGGGTCCTCATTGATAAATTCATTCAAACACAGATGCAACTTCAGTCGATGTCTTTGTTGAAAGTGGTTCTGCTTCTTTATATCTACTTGCAACGTCAACAACAGTTAACTCATATTTGTATGTGTATGATTGATATCTGCCAATTTTAATGGCATTATGTGGTAAAAGCAAAATATCTGCTTGATGAACTTCATTGGGAGCACTGACATCAAAATGTGCATACTGAATTTTTTGAGGTAGTTGTAGACAAATTTGCCATATAGCTTGTCGTGCTCACCATGTTGCAGCAACAGCATGTGAGATTTTTGCTACTTCAGCAAGTTTACTAATTGCTGTATTGCCTTTCCTATATACTCTGGGCTATAATAAACAGATTCCATTATAATATCTATCTATTATTAATTACCAACTCCTAGTACTAGTTTACCTTTCATAGCAGATTTTACTAGGAAGCTAAGAAGTTTTTCTGAGAGATTTATTTTTATGGAATTTAATAAGTGAATCAGCTTTACATCTGCAATATGTCATTGGTGCAAATTTGGCTTTTTATATGCAACATCATGAATTTGACATGCGTAATCAATCACATTAAGTTGGTTGATCTCATTCGTCAAGTCGAATATCAAGTCAGGTTCCAGGACCACAATAATTATATCCAGGAAGATGTTTCTCACCAACATAATTTGCCCATGGAGCTCCTGGTAATTTTCCAAGTGAAGCAGTAATATCACATGTCTTTGTCAATGAAATAAATTTATATTTTTGTACCACATTCCACACATTTATCTGTAAGTGAGCATCTTTTTTTATTTTTGTCATTATTGTTGATAATCCACTGGTATGGGTGGGTGCTCTACATCAAACACAATATAAATCCATATTATTTATTAAATGAATATAATTGACTTTTCAACGACATGAAAACAAGAGCCAGTCAAATATCGTTCAGCACTACCAAATTAAATCAGAGCGATTATACTTGGTCCATATGGGTCTGGTAAAATGCAATTATTACTTAATCTGATAATGCAATGGCTCAAGTGAGATAAATTATATTTAGTAACAACATCTATAAAATATCAACAATGTTGCAAAGTACTTAAAGATTTTAATGAAAATGCAAAGTGGCCAATATGTCTTGATGAAGATAATGATGTTATTGATTTTATTACTGACACTGATGAAACTCCATCCACAGATGATCTTGTTGGATATATCAATAATATTGTATTGCTGAACAGACAATCAAATCTAGCTCTGATATTTTCGTGAGGCCATCACAAAAATATGTGATTTATTTAACTCAGAAATATACACAAATTGCTAAAGTGATCAGAGATAATTGTAATACCCTAATTGTGTTTAACTGAGTAGATAATTTTACTTTGCAAAATATTATATTTGGTATTATGGCGACATAGACATGATTAAGTTTAAAAACTTCTTTTCAAAAGCACAAGCTGTTCCATTTGGATTTATAAAGATAAATCTGCATAACCCAAAATCTTGATATTGTATAGATCTGAATAAAATCTTTGGTTTTTTATAGCAGCAGGGAGGGTGAACAACCAGCACAGAATGACCAGCATGTAAACAACACACATCATATTATAAAAACACGCATCAGTTATGATGTAACAAAATGAGCTAACCCAATTTGAGAAATCTTAAGGTCTGACAAGTTTTGTTTTAACATTATTGACCTGTAGATTTCATTTCTGTAGGAAGCTTTTTTTTTTTCATAAAAAGAAGGTCTCCAGCAAAATCATCTGTTCACCCTCTCTGATGCTGCTGGTAGAAAAACAATTTATTGATACTGATAAACAAGTACCACTGAACACCTTCCAATGATCAAATCTTAAAATGTACTGTAAGTATTGTGAAAAGGATGTGTCTAAAATCAGTACCACAAAAGAGCAATGATAAACTAGATGTACTGGTATAGTTGACATTATGTGGTTAAAAAGAATGGTAATAGTATTAATCCCAGTATTATACAAGTATGATCAAAAACTAAAAATACTAGTAATAATGGACAACACCATTCAATTGGAACTAAATGAATTACAACAATTATTTCAATATTGTTGATGATTTATACTGAAAAACTAAAGATATTTAATTGACAATATTTGTTGTAAGTACTCTATAACCAGATACTTGATTTATCTGCAAGCTTAGACTTTATTAAATACTCAGCATTTCAGTATTTCCATAATAACCAAACAAGTAATGAATATCATTAGATATAATGATTTTTCTACTAGTTTCACTGTGTTCCTTAATGATTATTTTTAGAAATCTTGCACACAAATATGAGAGAGAGTGTGAGAGAGAGAGAGAGAGAGAGAGAGAGAGAGAGAGAGAGAGAGAGAGAGAGAGAGAGAGAGAGAGAGAGAGAGAGAGAGAGAGAGATTATTACAACCAAAGGTTATATGGTAAATGAAAACAACAGGTTTCAACATGACTACATGTAGCTATTTCTTGCTGGCAGCTCAATGACATTCATGCACGAAATGCTTTACTGTATGACAAACAAAAACATACGTAGATCGCAGGGGAAAAAAATACACGTACAGAACTTAATTTCATGCTTTAGTCGTTTCCTATTTTGTCAGTTTTGGCACACTACATATGCGAGAAAACTGATTGGAATGCGGAATTTACAGTATTGGTCTGTTTCATAACTCATGCATTCTTACGTTTATTTGTCCTTATTACATGTTGTAAAGGTATAGTTAAAAGGTTAAGTGATTCCGAGAACTATATTCCCATCACTAACCCTTATCTATTTTCCCATTTTTTCGAATGCTACTTACGGCGGGAACATCACAAACAACAACAGTCACATTGTAAATACACTTGCCATTGTTCATAAGGGCTTACCTGTGCATTTAAACTATAAATAAAAAATTAAATTAAATAATTTTAATTAGACTTATATAACATGTGACGATGCTATTCCATACCTTCTAAGCGAAAGCGTAAACAATCACTGAAATTCCAAGCACAACATCTCGATGATCGCCATTTTGAAGCATCGTCCGATTGAACTATGGGAAGATAGTTACGGGCAAAGGTAGATAATTCATGATCGAACCTGGTCATTCCGTACCCATGTCCTTTCGTACCGAAAGCAATAGTTGTTTCGTATTCAATGTCGTTTCATACCGATAGCAATAGTTGTTTCGTACCCAATGTACTGGTCGTTTCGTACCAAAGGTGCTGGTTGTTTCGTACCCAATGCTATAGTTGTTTCGTATCTAAAGTACAAATATAATATATTATAAGCAAAATTGAAATGTTAAGTTATCAAATATTAAAATCCAATGTTAAGTTCAAACAGAAAAATAGCTGAGAAGATGCCAAAAGAAGAAGAAAAAAAACATTAAAAAAAACCCCATAAAAATGCAGGGGAGAATATTCTCGGCGGAAAAGTATCAAAACGGCGTTATCTCCTCAAAACAACTGAAAAATTGCTGCAGCATAAACGGTCCGACAACTGACTGACAAGGCAAAATAACTACATTTTTAGGGAAAGATTTTTAATTATATTTTCTACATGTATGTAATAAAACTCAGGAATGTACAATTCGGAATAATGTTGTTAGTCCGTTGTTCTTTAATAAACCTGTTTGAGCTAATATTTCGGCTCACTGAGACATCTTCAATCATTCAGTGGATTTTAAATTTCATTGTTCTATTCTGGAAAAAATTATGCCGCATTACGTGAGGTGATATATCATAAACGTTTTAATACTGGCAGAATGAAATCATGCATACATTTCTTCGATTATTTAAAGAATTAAATACATCACTTTTAAAACACGGAAGTAAATATATCAAAAATTCAGAGCCAAGATAAGTCTCTCTCTCTCTCTCTCTCTCTCTCTCTCTCTCTCTCTCTCTCTCTCTCTCTCTCTCTCTCTCTCTCTCTCTCTCTCTCTCTCTCTCTCTCTCTGCGTTATATCTAGGATGATAACAAAATAAAATAAATTATGCCAAACAATGAAAACAAATTTACAAATTTTCACTTTCCATTAAAAATATTAATATTTATACTTAGTTGAAAAGAGAGAGAATTTCAATTATGCCACTATTTTGTTAGTTTCTTTAAATCGGTGAAATTGTTCAAAACTTTGCATAAGTACGCTAATGCGCAGACAGTATACTAAAAAAAAATGGCTTGGCGGTCCGTATCGGATACTACGTTGAACACCTTTAAAAGCAGTCAACAATCATTGAAATTAACACCAGTATTGGTCCCTTGGAGAACAGAATCTTAATCAAGCAACGCTGTTTTATATGCATTCAACCCCATTATTATAAGATCGCAGAATTTCTAGTTGCTTTGAGAGGATTAACATTTGTATATTTTTCAGTCACGTGAGACATTACTAAATAATTACCAAGAAATAGGACAATGTTTGTTAAGCCTAACCAACGTTTTCTTTTTAGTTTTACTGGCAATGTGATTTTTTTTTTTTTGTTCATTCTTTTTAGTACATTGATGCTGTTATACAGTGAAAACCATACAATTACTGTAATTATTTGTGTAAGTTCACATTTTGCCCGGATTTGCTTTGCACATGCAATTTTTACGGTAAGAAAAACATTAGGCCTTGAGAGTGATAGGTAAATATGACAATAATGTATGTCTGATCTTGTAAATTAACGAGTACGAAACGACCAGCACCTTGGGTAAGAAACGTCCAATTTGCTCTGGGTACGAAACTACTGGATACCTAACGACCATGAACCATTCATGATAGCCATTTTGAAGTAAGAACTGTATCGTCGTATGTATTTAATTCATATGTGGCGTTTATTTAGTGGTTACGAATTTAATTTAAGAGCAGACTTTGTTCAATACCAAGAATTTCGAAAAAAAATATATATATACGTGTAAAGAAAACAGATTTACATCTTTCCAAAATATCGGCAAGCAACATTATATCAACGGTCGGAATTACCCTACTGGACGGAATATGACCATGTTGCCCAAAGTATTATTGTTGGACAGTACATTATCCGCAGGAGTTATTAATAATAATAATAATAATAATAATAATAATAATAATAATAATAATACACATTTGTTTCGGGTGACTCATTTATATAATCTATGTAAAGCATTAAAGCATAAAGTGTATATGATATGCATTAACTGAATAAATTGGATTTTGTCTTTCAATATTTAGTGACAACCCCATTCATTGTTTAGAACACAGTAAGATTGGATTAAGTCAATTAATATTTTTTCAAAGTTTTTGTTTTTGAAAATGGTATTTAGGTGTTTGGTCATCTGACGTAAAATAAAACATACCATTCCAGTGTTGTGGCCATTACTTTAAAAATACGGACTTTAGATAGGCTAATCTGTAGTTAAATTTCAAGTCATGAATCTGGACTGTGTATCAAATGGTAAATTTTGCATAACAATTTCTGCTTTTTTAAAAACTTGTGGACTATTTCATTATTGTTATCAGATATTTTGCCCAATTGTGCAACAATAGTACAGAAGAGGAAGAATGAATACATTGTAAAATAGTTACAAATGTTGAGAGGTTGATAACTTTTTATGTTAAAAATATATTCTTGAGCTTGCTAGCAATAAAAAAAAAATGTTTCATTTAATAAAACAGTCAAAATTTTATTAAGATGAACTGACACTTTCAATTAAGTTTATCTTTAATATCATGCTCAAGATTTGGATTTCTGTTGACTGATAATCTTTCCCAGTATCAATCAACATTACCATGAATTTTAGGGCATTGGTAAACATGTTATTCAGCTAGCACCAATATTAACCTTGATATGAAATCTTCACCAAATTTTTTTGTTTAAAGATTTGACATTAGAATCAGACTTAAAATTGTAGCATCATTAGAATGTAAATCATTCTTTTTAATCAATTGGGTGTGATTGGAACCATGAGACTGACAAGTGATAATATTTGTACTTTTTATATCTGGTCAACTTTACCAGAAACCTTCTTAAAACCAAGTTATTATCAATTCTCCATCGTCTATTACAAACAACCATTAATCTGTGAAAGGAGTGGTTTCACCTAAAAACAATTTGGGAATATGTAACTAATGGTAACCAACAAATGGTTAGAAATGTGTCTTGCAAAAGGCTTGAAAATGGTTGGCAAAATAGATATTGGTCTATAATTACATGTGGCTATATTAGACCTTTAAATTTTATAACAAGCATAGCTCTGACTGCCTTCAGTTGAGATGTTACTTTTGTTTCAGATGAATGGACCTATCTGATTCAACCAAAGCTGACTTTCAAAAATTTAACTTTTTCAAATCCCACACAACATTTAAACATGTTATAAATTTTATAACAAGCATAGCTCTGACTGCCTTCAATTGAGATGTTACTTTTGTTTCAGATGAATGGACCTATCTGATTCAACCAAGCTGACTTTCACAAATGTAACTTTTTCAAATCCCACACTACATTTAAACATGTTATAAATGAAATTCCAAACTAGACAATTCCCAGAACATTTGACTGAATTAAATCTTGTAACTTCGTATAATTGGTAGAAGTATTTGATACATATGAAGTTATATTTGTTATATAATGAAATATGCAGATGATCAGATATTGTCCCATGCATTATTAGTTGATTTGGCATCTTGTTGTTTCTCTATGGATTAAAATCCTTCTGATGTTTGCACACGTCTTTTGGATTCTCAGCATTTTCAGCTAACATGTTAGCAAAATTTCATTGAATAGATTTGGTCATGGCAGTCCAGCTTTTAGGCCAGAATTTATGATTAATCTTTGACTTTATCAAACTAGTTTGTATTCTGTCTTGCAGAATTCATTTCTGTCATGAGCCAAGAAGATATCTGTTAGTGTAGTACAATTTTTGACTTTGATGTTGATCTCAAACGGAGTTCATAATAGTGTACCAGGCTTCAAGAGGACCTTGTATATTTAATAGGCAAAAGCGGTTGGAGTTTGTTTAATCAGATAAAAAAATTTAAACATCTTTCATTTTTAAGCATCTATAATAGATGACCCTACACTTTGCTTTACATCTATACTTACAATTATATACTTTGCATCACATATATCCTTACAATTTGAACTGTGCATTACATATATCCTTACAATTTTCCCTTTGCATTACATATATCCTTACAATTTTCACTTTGCATTACATATATCCTGAAAATTTTCACTTTGCATTACATATATCCTTACAATTTTCACTTTGCATCACATATATCCTTACAATTTACACTTTGCATTACATATATCCTTACAATTTTCACTTTGCATTACATATATCCTTACAATTTACACTTTACATAACATATATCCTTACAATTTACACTTTGCATTACATATATCCTGACAATTTAAACTTTGCATCACATTTATCCTTACAATTTTCCCTTTGCATTACATATATCCTTACAATTTTCACTTTGCATTACATATATCCTTACAATTTTCACTTTGCATTACATATATCCTTACAATTTACTTTACATAACATATATCCTTACAATTTACACTTTGCATTACATATATCCTTACAATTTTCACTTTGCATTACATATATCCTTACAATTTACACTTTACATAACATATATCCTTACAATTTACACTTTGCATTACATATATCCTGACAATTTAAACTTTGCATCACATATATCCTTACAATTTTCCCTTTGCATTACATATATCCTTACAATTTTCACTTTGCATTACATATATCCTGAAAATTTTCACTTTGCATTACATATATCCTTACAATTTTCACTTTGCATCACATATATCCTTACAATTTACATTTTGCATTACATATATCCTTACAATTTTCACTTTGCATTACATATATCCTTACAATTTTCACTTTGCATTACATATATCCTTACAATTTACACTTTACATAACATATATCCTTACAATTTACACTTTGCATTACATATATCCTGACAATTTAAACTTTGCATCACATATATCCTTACAATTTTCCCTTTGCATTACATATATCCTTACAATTTTCACTTTGCATCACATATATCCTTACAATTTACACTTTGCATTACATATATCCTTACAATTTTCACTTTGCATTACATATATCCTTACAATTTACACTCTGCATTACATATATCCTTACAATTTTCACTTTGCATTACATATATCCTTACAATTTTCACTTTGCATTACATATATCCTTACAATTTTCACTTTGCATTACATATATCCTTACAATTTACACTTTACATTAAATAAATCCTTGCAATTTATACTTTGCATTACATATTTCCTTATAATTTAAACTTTGCATTACATATATCCTTACAATTTTCACTTTGCATCACATATATCCTTACAATTTTCACTTTGCATCACATATATCCTTACAATTTACACTTTGCCTCACATAAATCCTTACAATTTATACTTTGCATTACATATATCCTGACAATTTATACTTTGCTTTACATATATCCTTACAATTTAAACTTTGCATTACATATATCCTTACAATTTTCACTTTGCATCACGTATATCCTTACAATTTTCACTTTGCATCACATATATCCTTATAATTTTTTACTTTGCAATACATATATCCTTACAGTTTACACTCTGCATTACATATATCTGTATAAATACACTTTTTTACATTATTTATATTCCTTACATTTAATTTTTGCAGAATGCAAATAGGATAATGGTGTTTACTAAAAAATATGTCATGTATAACTATAAGTATGGTCAATTATTGTTTCAGTGACTCCAATCTGTTGAGATAACCCATAAGATTAAATGATGCTAAGCCATCATACATCTGGAGTAGTCTATGTTTAAATCTCATATCACAATAACTTTAGTCTATGTTGAATTCTTACATCATAATGACTTAAATTATTGTTATATTCTTGCTTCACAATAACTTTATGTTGAACTGTCTCATAATAACTTGAGTCATTGTTAAAATCTCTCATCACAATTAACTTTATCTTGAATTCTCACATCATAATAACTTAAATCATTGTTAAAATTTCGCATCACTATAACTTTATGTTGAACTATCTCATCAAAAAAACATAGATCTTTTTTAACATCTCACATCACTATAACTTTGTGTTGAACTGTCTCATCATCATAACGTAAATTGTTAAAATTTCACTTCTACAATAACTTTATGATGAACTGTCTCACCATAATACTTTAAATCAATAAAATCTCACATCACAAAAACTTTATGTTGAACTGTCTCACCATAACAACTTAAATTGTTAAAATCTTACATCACAATACTTTATGTTGAACTCTCTCATTCATAATAACTTCTAGGTCATGATCGAAATCAACCTCAAATTCATTTAACAATTTCTATCAATTGGACAGGTCCATCAGGTTGCTTGGAGTGTGGCAGTGATTTTAAAATGACATCAGAAAATAATAGCATACTGAATTACTTTTATCTGTTGTATTGTATTGTATTATATTGTATAGTATTGTATCATATCATATTGTATTGTTTTGTATTGTATCATATTGTGTTGTATTGTATCATATTATACTGTATTGTATCATATTGTACTGTGTTGTATTATATTTTATTGTAATTTATCATTTTGTATTGTGTCATATTGTGTTGTATTGTTTTGTATTTTATTCTATTGTAATGTATTGTGTTGTGTTTGTATTGTATTGTGTTTGTATTGTATTGCATTGTATTGTATTGTGTTGTGGTTGTGTTGTATTGTATTGTAATGTATTGCATTGCATTGGGTTGTGTTGTGTTGTGGTCGTGTTGTATTGTATTGTATTGTATTGTATTGTATTGTATTGTATTGTTTGATCCATGGGTTCTGTCAGCTCTGTATCAAAATCAAATTATTATGCAGCTCATAAAAGCAGGATATTTTGAAAAATGTAAAAATAAATGACTTGAAAAAAAAACAATATAAAATAATTATTTTAAAAAAACCAAAATAAAACTAACCTTGGGATGTCCATAATTTGTCACCAGTTTTTCATGGTGTCTTGCTTTTGTAATTGTGTGATCTTGTATGAATGAGACATATATATTGCTTACAAAATGTTCACATTTCTTTTTAGGTTTTAACTGTCATAAAAAATTATTACAAATAACTCTGGTTCAACAAAAGTTAAAGATGGCAAAGTTCTTTCTCGTTTTGTTAAGCAAAGTTTTTATCTTTTAGCTACTGTTTATATAGAACCGTTTGCTTACTCATCTTTGCACATAAAAACTACATCAAGAAATTTAAGGCTATAAGGCTGGCAGGGGCCATCAGTGTGACAGTATTGTTCCCATTACTATGGAGGGAGGCTGTAGTGTAACATCTTTTTTTAATGTGCCTATCATGCTTTTTAAATAAAATGCTGGTACAATGGTATTCTGTTTAGTTATGGGTAAAAAAAAATAAGAGAAACATTAACTATCCAGTAATCATAAAAGAAGGTGACTTAGAAATAATTGATCAATACTTAAAGTTCCTACTATGGCATAAGAAGAAAAGTATAGGTAGTCAGGTGAAATAAGCAAAACAGTATTCACAATGTTTCAGGGATGGATGTGGAATTTCTTCTTAGACTTAATTTTTAATTAATGTTTTGTTTTATTTTCTATTATTTATAAATGCAAAATAAAATATAGGAAAAAAGAACCGTTTCATGTTACCTTACACCAGGCATGTCTTTTTATCCGCTTATTTACATCATAGTTTGGCTTTATAACTCGCTTATCGGGTCCATTCCCTAGAGAATTTGCCACGTTTTTTCCTGTCTTCTGTTGGTGAAGGGAGATTAAAACAGATAAGACTAAATGTTTCTTAATAGAGTTACCTCTCCTTACATTCTGCGTAACTGAACGTCTTTCTAGTTGAGTCGATCATTTTATAATCGATTTTTCATTATTTATTATTATGCTTATGCTCCGTGACATTAGAAATGAATTTCAAACAATATGCAAAGACAGAGGAACAAACACAATATAGTATCAAACAGGCTGTGACACATCAGAAGCTCTAACGCGAATGTCGAAAATATTTTTATCTTTAGTAACTGATGCATCCTAATACAAATTCTTGTCTTGACCTTTTTCAGAAATATTTAACATAAGAACAATGTCACAATAACGACAAAATAACATAAAGAAATTTGCTTCACTAGATGGCATTGCTTTGTTTTCTCAGGTATTAGTTTTCACAATTACAAGCCTGACATTTCAGTTGATTGCATCCCTAAGACAACCAAAGGACCAATTATTCTGACTACGTATTTTCTTAGCATTGCATATCATATCTCATATAATGAATATTAAACAGATCACACACACACACACACACACACACACACACATATATATATATATATATATATATATATATATATATATATATATATATATATATATATATATATATATATATATATATATATATACCTTAATATTACGTGACTATGTACGTACGTATGTATGTACGACAAGTTTGATCATGCAAATGAAGCTAAAAATATGTCAAGATTTTGTTCAAATCGCTTAATAAATATTAACTTTAATTTCAGATTGTTTCTTATACTAACTCTCCCGACATTGACTGACCCAACCCCCTGAAAAAATTCTGACACCTCCCTGCAAAAATTCTTGCAGAAGCCAATATATATGTATGCAGTACCGGATTTAGGCATAAGCTAAACAAATACAGCTTAGGGCTCCAAAGTCTGAACTCAGTCTGAAGGCGCCCCATAAATATATTTATAACAAATATGGCATCTATAGCTTTCCATTACTTAGGGACTCGCTTTGTCTAAATCCGGCACTGTATGTATGTATGTATGTATGTATGTATGTATGTATGTATGTATGTATGTATGTATGTATGTATGTATGTATGTATGTATGTATGTATGTATGTATGTGCAAGTATAGTAGTTTGGTCCGTACGAAACGTCGTCGGGTTGCGATATTTTTTTTCATAATTTAATGTAGATCACTTGCAAAAAACATTCCGTAACTCATAATAATAAATTTGCCATTTTATGTTTTATGTGCACATATATTGCTTGTAAGATATTTTCAGTGAATCGTCTTATTAACCCAAAGGCAAAGACGTTTAATCTAAACGCACATTATTTGTATGGTCCCTAAACTCGGAGAAAGTTTTTATAGTAACTGTACGAGTAGATGTGTGAAAGTCCATACTTGGAACCTAGTGCGTTGTCCAGAGTAAATCTTTAACATAAATTTCTTGAAAATAAAGACAAAAGAAACATAGTAAAAGTAAAGATTTAACTGTACAGTTAATACAACTAGATTTTGCGTTCATTGATATAACCACGTTTCAGGGAAAGTAAATTTAAAAAAAAAGCTAGATCTAAATAAGTTAAAGATTTTCTTGTCTGCTTAGAGCGTTTAGTTTCCTAAAACAATAACATGAAACCGATGCGTGGTTACTATGTTATCCGGTTCGAATTTCCGAACGAATTTTTCAATTTAAGTCAGACGGCATTTTACATTTATAACAAATCCTATCATTTTCCCGTTCAACTCGAGTCTCTCGCATCACTCGTCACTCGCTTGTCAATATTTCTCGGAAATAATGAAGATAAATAGCTTTGTTAGTCTTGCCGACTTCATTAAAGAAGAACAATGTTAATTTAAAAGCTATAGCTGTCGAACAGGCAAAGTTATATCTCTCCACGGACTCGCAAATTGGGAATTCGAGAGTTGAAGAGTCGTAGATCTAGCCGTCGGCACGTGCTAAGTTTGGTATAGCCGGTATTGAGTTATCGCTATGCTTGGGTTTATCAATTTCCGATTTAGAGCGAGTGATACACACTTTGAACAATTAAACGTTAGATACACATCTCTGGCACAATTCTAGCCGATAGAGTAATAATTTGGAGGTTAGAGATTAGCGTACGGTTATAATTTTTGTTTTACCTATTTAAAATATGCAGGTATGTCCTGTGTTTATGTGTGAGTCTATAATTATCTGAAATAAAGCAAAAGGAACACAAACTAATAGTGAGATTCATGGAAGTATTATCTTTGTTGATATAGGTGGGCGCAAGGTATCACAGCGATGAATCTAACTTTCAAAATTGACAATTAACCTCCGATATTTGTACCCATTTGAACGAATGATACTCTTTTTCGGGATCATTAAGCCATGGAAACATTGCCGTATATTTATTATCAACCTTATGAAAGTTCGCAGGTAAATTGTTGCTCATAGCTACCTATAATGAAATTTAGATTATAAGGCAGTTTTCTTTTATTCTTTTTTTTTTAAACTGGAACTGAGGTACGGATAACAAATCTTATTAGATGTGGCGGGTTTATCTATCGGGTTTATGTAATCCGATAACGTTAATAGATGGTCAGAAGATTTGCCAATAACATTCGAATTACGAAGTTTAGATTCTGTGATATAGACACTTTAACATTTATAAACTGAGCGAAATTGCCTGCATATGACCCACAAGGTTATATATTGCCTGCATATGCCCCACCAGGTTATATATATATATATATATATATATATATATATATATATATATATATATATATATATATATATATATATATATATATATATATATATTAACCTTGTGGGTCACATGCAGGCAATTTGCTCAATTTAGACAAAAGTAACTTTGGTCAATAAGGAAAAATTTGTCACCTACATGGATAGGGTACTATGTACTAAGATGCATACGCTGGCGTAATAAAAATTAAAACCAAACAGAATCCAGAAGCGTGCTTTCCATGTACGTTGTAAAAATAATGTACACTCACACTGGAATTTTGGAAATGCGCCCCTTTTTGTCACTAAGAAATTGGCGATTATTTCATCCATTCAGCTGGGTTATCTTTTCGGTTACAAAATGTCTTGCGCTAAAGACAAACTCACGCACTTGCTTGCTTCGAGATCTAAGGATCTCTTTTTCAGTGCGACACACATCACAATTATACACACACAAACGTCAACAAAATATCCACTTACATGCTGTTGCGTTTTATAAATAAAACCCAACGAACATAATCGTAATAAATCCTTAAAAAAAAAGCAGAAAAGTGTCTGCTTTGAATTGTTTAGATTCAAGCAAATTAATTTCTTAAGAACACCCTTTTGCGCTTTTAAGTTGCAAACATGTGATCTTTTTAAGTGACTGAAAAGAAGCGTGAAAAGATATTGCAATGATGCAGTTACATAACTACCCAACATTTTGTTTGGGATACCATTAATTATATAATCATAATACAAAGCATAAAATATTACACGCGTCAGAAAGTAATAACAAGACGTGTTTGTTTGTAATGGCATACCAGTACAATAACTGCTTTATGGCATCAATCAAAAGCAAAGTTCAAGTGGAAACAAAAGCTCTAAATCAGTAAACAAATGCAGACATGAAAAAGGAAATGGATTTCCAACGTGCTGCCGAAATGAGGAATAGGATATGAATGAATGGATGGATGGATGTACAAATGCACAGGTATTAAAACAATTTTTTTAGATCGTTTCTCGACGGTCTCTTTGTCAGAGCAGACCCTTATCACTCTTAGTGCCTGACTTTTTTTGTCACTCTCAGTTCCTGGCTAAGTTCTGTGTCTCTCACTGTGTCTGGCCATGGTTTGTATCACTCTCAGCACATATTTTTGGTGACACTCACAGTGCCTAGTTATGTTTTATGTCACTCTCAGTATCTGGTTATGTTCTGTGTCACACTCGGTGCCTGGCTATGGTTTGCATTACTCTTAGCGCCACGCTAATGTTTGTGTCACTCTCAGTATCTGGTTTATGTGTCACTCTTAGCGCCTGACTATGTTTTGTGCCACTCTAAATGCATGACTATGCTTTGTGCCATTCTTAGTACCTGGTTATGTTTTGTGCCACTCTCCGTGCATCCCAATGCATTCTGTCACACTAAGTGCCTGGCTATTTTGTGTCTCTCGATGTCTGGCTATGTTTTGTGTAACTCTCAGTACCTGGATATGTTTTATGTTACTCTCAATGCCTGGTTATGTTTTGTGTCATTCTTACTTACTGGCTATAGGAAATGTTTTGAAACGAATGTTTTAGGTGGCTACGAATGGTATCAGATACTGATATTTGTTTGTTGGAGTATACCTCTGTGTGGATTTTATTGATGTGTGTTGTTGTGTACAAAAACAATGACCTGCATATTATATTTCTCCATTGAACTTGCTTGAACTATGCATTTCGCTTGCTTTTTCATTTTTAAAATCATCTGCCTCTTCCTTTCCTTTGTTACGTCTAGTCAAGGTCGTCCGCGATATATTGCCACTAGAGTGGTGGAACGCATGGTAAGGACAAGAGACTGCATTACGACTTGGATTGCGTCACAATAAAAGGATAAATATTTTAAGTACAGCGAATATTACTAGAAAAGTAATTAGTACAAACGATGCTCTAGTACTGAACAAAAGAAATACCAAGCAACGAAAACAAAAAACAAAACGCAAATACGGTTGATCAAAACGCAAACAGCATAAACCCAGAGCTGCCCGCGCATAATTCGAAGGCAGATGAGTTTGCAGTTGGTCTCGACTTATAAGCGAGTTAGACGGTAAAATGTCTATTGTTATCGCGATATAAAGCGTTATACAAAGGCATGCAATGCACTGTGTCTAAAATTAAAAATAAGCTTTCCACTCAGCGATATACAAATTAAGAGAAACGAAAATAGAAAATAGATAAGAGATCCATGTAACACGGGCGAGTCTAAAATTATACAATTTTGTCGTGGCTGTACGGGAATTGAAGAAAAAAAGAAATAAACTGGCAGACTCATTTTGACTGTACCATGTAATGGAGAAGAGAGTAGGATAGGTGACAAATGTTGTCACTCAACAAAACAAAAAAAAATGATACCTTTCTGCAACGTACTTTCTTCATATCTACCTACCTACCTACCTACCTACCTACTTATCTATCTATCTATCTATCTATCTATCTATCTATCTATCTATCTATCTATCTATCTATCTATCTATCTATCTATCTATTGTTTTTGTTTGTGGTGTTGTTATTGATGTTGACGATGACATGTAGTTATTAGTAGTAGTAGTAGTAGTAGTAGTAGTAGTAGTGGTAGTAGTAGAATCTAAGTGTTGGTCAGTAACATCAATTCTAATGACATGATAACACAAATGATGATGACAATAATAACAACAACAATAATAATAATAATAATAATAATAATAATAATAATGGTAAGACGGGCATAGGAATCTTTCCTTCTAGTACAAACGTAATCATTTACATACCAAGACTTTGTTGCTGATCAAAAATAAAGAAAGCAACATTGAAAAGAAAGATTATATAATTAAAGCAAAATATCTACATTTCAATAGGAAATTGTGTATTGTGTAACACAAAGTGTACCATATAGTCTTGCATAACGAAATATGCCACTACTTTAATTAGTTGGTGTGTTTATGATATTTTCTAATGAAGTTATGTATCAAACGGTGTGAAAGAAGACATTAGCACATCTACATAAGTAAGGCAGTTCAAATTGTTGATTTATATTAATCAACGTGCTATTTAGTGAGAGGGAAGGGAGCATAAATCAATCACACATACATGGCGTACATTTTCCCGTCTTTTCCATCTTCTTAGGCTAACTTGGAACACATACGTCCATTTTACGACTCTGGCTGTAATCAAACACGGCTTTATCATGGCACTTTCTGGGTTTTAGTGTCAATTATTTGCAATTTGCAGGAGAAAATGCACACATATGCTCTCTCTCTCTCTCTCTCTCTCTCTCTCTCTCTCTCTCTCTCTCTCTCTCTCTCTCTCTCTCTCTCTCTCTCTCTCTCTCTCTCTCTCTCTCTCTCACACACACACACGTGTGTGAAAATTAATAATTTCACACTGAGCAAATTAATTATAAGCATTTTTAGACGTGCATTTGGAAGTTTGCGTCATCATCATCATCATCATCATCATCATCATCATCATCATCATCATCATCATCATCTCAAAAGCAATCATCAACAGTTTTCTTATTTTGAACGATATGACATTTAATTCCAATCCTTGATATCATGTATTTTGTGATTGGGCTCTTATAATTATATTTCATTGAAATAAAGAAAAGGAAAATTAGTAGTATTACATTTTTAGTTTGTAAATAATTAGCATTATTTATAAAATTGAGTTCAACTACGTTTGATTTCAAATAAAATCGGTATACTCAAAATGACTTTTTTTAGATTTGGGTGGGGGTGAAGGGAAACCTTCCACTCAACATAGTTTATAAAAAAAAATAGCTATGCAATCTTCGAATTTCTGTCGCCAAAACAATATCCTTAAGATTTACAAAACATGATTGAGTTTTGAAGATTCGGCTATCATGTAGGGATTGACCCGTTTATTCTCATGTGTCCGATTTGTGTTCTCGTAAAAGATAAAACTGCCCGGTGCTAATTACTGATATATAGGATTATAAAAGTAATAAAGCCCAAGGGTATATATATATATATATATATATATATATATATATATATATATATATATATATATATATATATATATATATATATATATATATATATATATACATATATATATATATATATACATATATATTAAAATTTATAAAGCTGGGGAGAGAGAGAGAGAGAGAGAGAGAGAGAGAGAGAGAGAGAGAGAGAGAGAGAGAGAGAGAGAGAGGTTTATGTTACCCATCTTATCAAGTATGGTGGTATTTAAAACTAAGTTTGAGTCATTGGCAGAAAACAAATATATACATATATATATTAAAATTTATAAAGCTGGAGAGAGAGAGAGAGAGAGAGAGAGAGAGAGAGAGAGAGAGAGAGAGAGAGAGAGAGAGAGAGAGAGAGAGAGAGAGAGGTTTATGTTACCCATCTTATCAAGTATGGTGGTATTTAAAACTAAGTTTGAGTCATTGGCAGAAAACAAATGGTCAATACTTATAAATCTGATTCAAGATAATGCGCGATACTTATTTTAAATAATAATAATAATAATAATAATAATAATAATAATAATAATAATAATAATAATAATAATAATAATAATAATAATAACAATAATAATGATAATAATAATAATAATAATAATAATAATAATAATAATAATAATAAGTAGTAGTAGTAGTAGTAGTAGTAGTAGCAGTAGCAGCCGTAGTCTAGGTACAGCATATGCTTTATCTCCAATAAGATACTCGTTCTTTCATTGTGAAAGAATTTTCCAAAGTATTATACAACAAGCCTGTAATGATTATCTGTAATCGTTAACTTTTTGTATTTTATCTATTACAAAAGTAAATAGTATACATTCCCAGTAGTCTTTATCTCAGGTCTCCTGCAACAGTATTTCACAATGATACAAAGCAGACGACATACAACGCAGCGTGCTCATCAGACCACGCGACTGATTGCCGCGCTTTTTTTTTTTTTTATTACAGTGACGAATTTATTCTAGAACGCTTTTGGACGTATCGGAAACTTGCTTTATCTGGGCAATTCGTCAGTGCCACGACGCGTTTGTCACCATTTCTATTTCACATCGTATTTATCTCAACACTTCCGATAAGATGGTATTGTGATGGCAGTGTATCTTAAGAAATACCGCAAAACATGTCCGTCCGAGAAATGTACTGTTATTTTCATTAACCAAAAAAAAAAAAGCGTTACCTTCTCATAGACGTATGGTACAGTATACGTTTTGAGGAAATAAAGTTGAGAGACAGGCAGAAAGACAAACAGAAATAAATGTGTAAGATGTCCATTTTTAGGGACGAGCCCTTTATGGCCAGGGATAAAAAAAGAAGCTTCCTTGGATATGGAGTAGGTGTACGAAGTATAGTAACTTAGTACTAATGTATGTATGTATGTATGTATGTATGTATGTATGTATGTATGTATGTATGTATGTATGTATGTATGTATGTATGTATGTATGTATGTGTGTGTGTGCATGTATGTATGTTATAAGCTACTTTTTATTTTCCGTTTCTTTCAATCACACATGAATTATTCTGAGAAAACAATTATCTGGAGGTAATATGTATAATTTTACCCGCAAAAATTCATAAAGCATATAATATCGGTACATATTACGTCAACATTTTAACAAAACTGACAAAAAATCCTCACTTGATACATTTGAACATTTAGGAGCCAGTTGCTTAGAGAGTATATTTAGGAACCAGTTGCTTAGAGAGCTAACATAAACGTGTATATATATATATATATATATATATATATATATATATATATATATATATATATATATATATATATATATATATATATATAAGTTAAATGCTGGAAAGATGAAGTCTAGGTACAAATATCGTTTTCAAAATAGATTTTGAGACTCGTCTTTGAACTTGTAATAAGGTAGGCCTTAATGTTTGATCGAAGATTTAAATGTATATATACAAGTGCCATTATGATTGATATCATGTTCAATTACACGAGGGGAGGGTTGTTATAAATAATTTTTGAAACAAGCAAGCAAGAAAACATACAATATCTCTTTTACCCTTGTATTTGTTCAACTGAAGAAAATAGATGGATAAACTCTTTCATATTCCGCTTGTCATTTACTGAAAGACGGATAGGCCCGGCTCTAAGATGTGCGGGACCAAAGCAGCATGCTGGGTCCAAGGCAGCATGCTGGGTCCAAGGCAGCAAGCGATGAGCGCAGGGCCCTAAGCAACAAAATTGCATTACGGATAAGCGCGGGACCCAAGGCGGTTGCCTAGTTCGATTTGCCCTAGGGCCGGGCCTGAAGACGAAAATTATAAGTTAGATCATCATAATACTGCAGAATCATCCTTTCACGTTTTCTTAAAGAGAATAAAATAGAACGAACCAAATCGAACAGTGAACGAATCCGTTTGTACTTTACTACGCGTAAAACAAACCTCTTTTTTCTCCCTAGGAACTTGCACCCGTACGCCTTACGTAATATATACAATCGGCAAAACGTCTAATTATACACAGGAAATGTAGATATATTAAGTACTGGTAACTTGAACGGTCAAGTGGAACATCCTTTTTTTTACCCGCCCCCTTGGGAAGGCCAGGAAATGAATGACATGTCCTTCTTTGAAGGAAATATCGTATTGGGCAATATGACAAACTGGAGAGAGAGAGAGAGAGAGAGAGAGAGAGAGAGAGAGAGAGAGAGAGAGAGAGAGAGAGAGAGATTTAATTTTCAAAATTGAATTTTTTTCACATTCCATAATGCTATGGAAAACACGAATATGTCGGGTTGATAGATTATCATGCATGGTTCCTCTCTGCAGTTCTTAGTGCTTCTGAAAGCTGGACTGGTATATTGTGAATTTGTGTGCATTTGCAATAAGCGCAGTGATGATGATGTGGCATACTTACATGTTATTTTCACATGTTTTTTACATGTGGTATTAAGGAAACAATACGTTGCCTAAAACAGACAGCTGATTTAAATGGCTGCTTCCATATACGCCAGAAATAAACATGAACTCTTTCAAAGTACTCTAGGTTTAACATATTTTATAATGGAGTGAACGAATTTTACTTGAGTTGACGATGATGACAATAAAAAAGTAACAAATATAATATATTCAAAAATATAAAAACTTATAAGCTAATTCTACCTTCAGTTAACTTCTAAAGTCAAGAAAGTGGAGTTAAATGTCTAAGGAGAGACGCACATCTGCAGTAAGGCCAAACTGTATACTCAATAACAAAATTAATACAATAAGTATTGACCATAACAAAGAGTTTTAAAAGCCGTTTTTAACAATACCTTAAATATACAAGGTCTTGTTTATTTTAGAGAAAAAAATTAAACTAGTGAGGAAATCTTGGAATTTTCTTTAAAATTCAAACAAAATGCTCAATTGTAGAGCGGAATCTAATACAATCTACCATTAAATAAAACAAATAAATAAAAACACTCACACACCTTAATTACTACAATATTAAGACTGTGTATACTAGGTCTTTTTACGTTTAGGTTTTATAAAATAAACATAGACGTCTGGCCACACTCGTTCTCGTATGAAACGATTGCTTAAAATTTGTGATTCAAACGTGTAAGATCCTCCTAAATCAGATCAAGGCATTGGCATTCGCACATAGAAACAACAGAAGCACCCCACCCCCAACTTTCACCTCTAAACATGTTGTGGCCTACATCCGTAAAACCTAATAGCTGACCACTTTATATTTGTTTCCACCGCTTGTTTCCACCGCAACAAAAAATAATTCTGCGGGCGTCCCTGGATATATAACAGACGGTGTGAGAAAGAAAAACGGTAACAATTTAATGGCGAGTACAGGTTTCTTTTATGCTGGTTTTCCACAGTGTAAGTTTGTCATGGAATCGGTACGAGGTGATAAATCTATCCAACAATACAGTTATCAACAAAAAAAAAATAATTTTTGACGTATTATATGATATTTTTTCCCCCAAATTGTCACAGCGTAGATTCTTTTGAATAGAGAGGCACTCGCAAATTACGGTGAACAAGAAACATTTATGAAATTTAATGATACTAGAACCGGTTCAGTTGAGTAAATTGCAAAACTTACTTCGTACTCAGTTTTGTCGTCAATACATAAAAGATATTAAATACAAGCTTTAGTTGGGTTCCGATGCCTTAAAATATAAACCGTGGACAAATAAAAAGTTTTTTGGATTACATATCAAATAGCTACAATAAAACTCACGTTTGTAAGATTAGACTTTCTCGTATGCGTTGGGTCACTTCAAAGTATTCAACTCAAGGATTCTTTGCACACTCAACAACAATAATCTAAAACTAAAGAACTTTGTATAGATAGATCCCTCAATGATTATACCAAAGAAGTCGTGTTTGATGTACGTATGCACAGGATTTAGCTTTTTCGTGAGAATAATATAAAAACGGGTCTTCTGTATCATCAAGAACTGGTCTTGAGTTTGTTAATTAAATAGAAAGAGATAAAGAATTTAATCGAGGATCAGTCAAGTAAAATAAATAAAGTCTAAAAAAGTCTTGTTATGTTTATTCATAGAATTACGTATTTTCAACTTCAGCCTACGTACCATGTTCACCTAACGTATATAAGAGCATCAACAAATATTCATAACTCCTTTGGATCCTCAAAAAGTATCGTCCAAGTGTCATGCAAGTATCGTATATTTTTATCACCGTTTGTTATGTGTAAATACCTAACAACAACTTGTTATTTGCTTATATACTTTTATAACACGGAAACATTCACTAAAGAGGTAAAAATTTAATCATTTACGAAAAACTCTTAATTGTTGTAAATTACCATCAGCATAGTATAGAAAACATATGATTATGTAATAATAATAATAATAATAATAATAATAATAATAATAATAATAATAATAATAATAATAATAATAATAATTATTATTATTATTATTATTATTATTATTATTATTATTATTATTATTATTATTATTATTATTATTATTATTATATGATGATCACCCATATTTTTCATTTACAGGAAATCAATAAAGAAATATGGAGACACGGTAAAAACATAAAAATGTCCAATACCTATAATCAACGAGCTATTTTCCCCAAATAAATTTCTCGCTTTGCTTTCATTTTTATTACCGTTGAGTTTTTAAAGGAAGAAATATATAAATTTATACATACGGAAAATTTGTATAAATGGCAAGTTTAACAATTCAGTTTTTATGCGACAAAACAAATCATGACGTTGAAGGCTTTAGGTCTGCGTATTTTCAACTGTGTATGTGACACAATGCATGGTGACAATGTCTTAAAACTTCAAAGGATTTCGGTCATTCAAAAGTCAAGCTCCAGACAATCATTAAGGTAACCGTTACAATTTTTTTCCTGTAACACTGGCCCTGAGGCAGAGAAAGTATCTACGATATGCAACACTCTATCAATTATGCTGTATGATTGGCTTCAGTTACTTTAAAATATCTTTAAAAGCTATACTTCGGACAAGGATTATGTCACATTATTACATTTTCCCTTGCACCGACTTTGACCATGAGACGGATATGCCACAATTAGGATATGCGACACATTGACAATACATAACATATAATTGTCAAAACTGTCTCTTGCCTTGACCTTGTCCTTGAGACAGAGCTTAGGTATGCGATACATTGGCGATACATTATATATGATTGTCAAAACTGTCTCTTGCCTTGACCTTGTCCTTGAGACAGTGCTTAGGTATGCGATACATTGGCGATACATTATATATAATTGTCAAAACTGCCTCTTGCCCTGACCATGTCCCTGACACACGGTCTCTAGTCATGATAAATACCTCGGTAAAGTTTTATGAAAATACTTACAACTGTTGCAGAGGGATGGGACGGACAAACAATCAATAACGGACGGACGGGAAACGCCATATTATAAGAATCCCGACATAAGATATCCATGCACTAGGGAGTGCGGACCGCACCGGATGACACCATCAGAGCGGGTGATACCAAAATGACTGTCTATAAAGTTTTGATTATTTTATTTTTTTTTTTGCAGGAAGGAAGTTCATGGGAGGGACGCCATGAGTTACCGCACATGACTGTCTATAATCTTTTAAAAAAATTTTTGTGCAGAAAGGAGGTCCATGGGAGTGACACCATGATTTACCTCACTGGGTGACACCAACTCTAGTGGCGCCAATGCATCCATGTCATTACCAAACATAAATATCTTCATTTTTATTTGAAAAGCATGTTTTACATTTAGGGAAACTATTTTTGTTATTGCAGAAAAAGAAACTTTTCGAAATAGTGAATAGTTTTTCGTCATTGGAAAATATGTTTTAGAAGTAATCACGACTAACGTTTCTATATAATTAAAACATATGCGTTATTTCGGAAAGTTTGTCCTTACTTCAAAATGATCTTTTTGAAGTACCAAACATTTTTATCTTACTGGCGAATTGTTCCACCGTAGACAAAAAATGGACTGATCAATGATAGCATTTACAGATGAAAACAAATAAAAATGGTGACTTTAACTAGACTAAAATAATCTACAGAACTGGAATGGGAGGTCAATCTTAAAGGAAAAACTAAGAATGTACAAGCTATAAAAGAAGATATAAAACAAAAGATCACAAACGAAGTATCTTATTTCACGTTGACAAAAACGTTTTAAAAAACAATCAAGAATGGTCTCCTTCGCTGGTTCATATCTTAACGGTTGTTAGGCCGTATTTATTAGCAAATGCTTTGTTAGCAATCAGCCGCCTATCACCATTCATTTGAACTACAAAATTTGAGATATTTAGTGAAAAGTAAAACTTTTTTCCAACGAAGTTTATACAGAGAAGTTTTTTTTACCTGAGAAGTTCACTCATTTGTTTTCTGCTAATGATTAATCATTTAGAACTCGATAGGCGGTCATAACTTTACAAGAATCCACGGTATTCGAACACGTCTTGATTGCTGTTGTTTCTTTAATAGCAGTTTCAAGAACTGTTGGTCACATTCTTCATAATTTATAAGAGAAAAGGACCCCTGAAAATCAGATGAATCAGTTTTGTCATACTGCTGTTGGTTAAATTTTCCAATCAATTGCAAAATCTTTTGTCATTAGACAGCTTGTTTTGCTTCTTTACGTCATCATCGTAATCATCATCAGTATAATCATTACTTAACTGTATATATTAACAGCAAATGTGAACCTAAATGTTCGTGATGAAGCTTGGGCATAGTAAAGTATGTGAAACAATACGGTATACGTCCTGCGGCAAATGGTGTAACGTGGGGAAGGACTTTGTTTTGAAGTGGGCCATCTGCACCGTCTCAGGTCCGCTGATAAGGGGAGTTAAGCGGGGATAAAACAATGCGGAGATTGGACGTAAATCAGATAGGAACGCTGTCTCTGTCAAAGGCTCAGATAGCATTGAAAAACATAAGATGAGATATTTATTATCGAGTACAATACATGCTAAAAGTAGGTAAGAAAGGAAAGCTCAGCGGTGCGACAGGGAAACACAAGTTAATAATATTTTAGGACTATCTTTGGATCCAGGAGAGGAAGATAGGCGTGGATCATGACAAATGGAGAAAGTGAAAGGAAGGAAACAAGCAAAATGGATGCAAATAAATATATGAAAGGAAAGAAACACGCAAAAAAGGATTGAAATGAATATAGGAAAGGAAGGAAACAAGCAAAAATGATGGAAATAAAAATACGAAAACATAAATGACAAGAAGCAAACAAGAGAACCCACGATACAAATTTTGAATTAGTTGAGTTTGATGTGGTTAAGAAGCTGCGATCATGACAGAAATACAAAGAAGGCAAATTTTGTTGTAATAAATGCGCTCAATAAAATAGATGCAATAAACGATCGACAGAAATAAAAAGGAAAACAGAAAAAAAGAAATTAGCTGAAAAATCCAAAAGTACAAAAGACCAAATAAGCAAACAAAATCCAAAACGGAACCAGGATTCGAATCCATTGTTGTCAAAGAGAAGCAATAGAAACGTGTTGGAGCCATTGCACTATCGGAGTTAGTCACTGTGTCCTTTTAAGGTCTAAAATTTGAGCTTTGTATCTATTCAGACCAATAAGGTCTTCTCCGCCTCTTTTTCTGATATAACAGTTATGTGAGAAATAAAGTAAGTGAACAACTTGTTGGTCTACCTATCTGTTATGTGACTTGGTTTGTGGTTGACACTGTGCAAGCGGGTTTCTAGATTGGGTCAGTTTCTGTAAACCTGACTGCAAACTTTCCTTGGACCTATCGCAACAAATTTTTACTATGAGGACAGTTAGGTTGGTGTTGAAGTCGCAGCGAGTCACCTACCGAAAACTTTGAATTCGTCGATACCGCGTGCGCGATAATGACATAGGGCTGATTGCTTTACACGGGGGCTATCAAAATTATGCGTTCTCAAACCCTACCTGCACGACCGCAAAAACAAACGATAACAGAATATTTATGTTTTCAGACATTACAATTCAAACTAATTCATAACTGTAATAATCCAACAAATGAAGCATTATCGTGAAATATCGCAATCTAACTGGGTCGAATTATAATCGACATAATTGGACCTCTAACGCCAAGAAAAATTGCAGGCCGCGAGATTTTAGAACAAGTGACAAAGAATCGCGAGAAATGGCCTAGTAGAAAACATTCTTTTTGTAAACTCTGTCATTTTGGAGTGTGTGTCAGGTTATTATGCAAACGAAATTTGTTGTAACTGGTATGAATTGACAATCTAAGTTATGGAGTATTGATAGCCGTAGGGCAAAACAGCCCGGTACCAGGACCTATAATACTCCGCACACGAGGCCTGGCACGCACCGTTGAATGGCAGATACCATTGGAGAAATACAAATGGCGTAAGTAATACAAAAATGCGTTGGGTATAAAGAAATAGCATGAAATCATTTATTTCCAGCTGTGTCGCCACCGGCTTTATCGTTCTAATAGTCCCAACTAAAGACGTAGTGAATATTACTCTATGGTGTCATTTTGCAGTAGTCATTTTCGACCATTATGGATTACTAACGTTTGGAAGAAAACGGCGAAAGAAATCGCAATTGTATGGTTTGGCATAAATTTAGTCGGAGATGTTTTATTTGAATGGAAGTTTTATCGAATGTGTTTACTGTTTTGTTATAATAAGTTTAAACATTTACTAATTGAACATATATTGGGATCAGGGTTTGTGGAATTAAGTTAGTAATGCAATATATACCGATTAATGTAATGCATTTTTTGGAGCTTTTCATTTTGCCATTTCTTTCTAACTTAAATTCGAAAACATAAACATAATTTGCTTGTTACGGTGTGATAGTCACGACTGGATATGTTGATAGACTGAGTATTAATATTGGCATTAAATGAAATACACTCTCAGAAAATAGAGCTATATCTTAAATCAATGATTTTTTACATTATTAGATATATGTAGTCATTAACTGATCACTGTAAACGTAGAAAGAAAATATGCTCTGCGATAAGGACCTGCTCGCTCCCAGCTTAATATGCAAGTGAAATCGCGCTGAATGGAATACTATCCTCTCATTGGTTATAATACAATGACGTCCTGCATTAGTTTATAACTTCTTTTCAGTTGTCCAATGAGAACGGAGTATTGCATTCAGCATGTTGTTCTTGAATATTAAGCGGGCGCGATCAGGTCTATGTCGGACAGTAACGTGGGAAAATGGTCTGGCATTCCTTAAAGGTATGACAGTAAGCCAAACTTCGGATACGCATAAAAAGTCGAACGCCTGAGCTAAATAGTGGTACCAAATTTATTCCGTTGCGCGAAATGTAGCTTGAAATATCAGGGTTTATTCTTAAATAGGTCGCGCGAGAGAGGAGAAAAGTATCCTCCCTTGTAGTTATTGTATAGTACATGTACGATAGTAAATTATAAGCAACGATACGAGCCTTTGTAATAAAGGGGAAATCGATTTCTTAAATGAAGAGAATGAGCAATGTACTCTGCTGTTATTTAACGCTCCAAATATCTAACTCCGGTGGTAAGGGGAGAAAACTTCCCTAAAAGTGAGCGTGTGTATTTGATACAACTACTGCAACTTTTTATATTAAGTGAAAGTGATACAAAATTTGTCCTATAGCGATATAAACTATTTTTAATGTAACTACTTGGATGCATAAGTAACATAGAAAAAAAGCGCAAATTGTTTCAAGTCATGAAATAATCAATTATTTCACCAAAAGAGCTTAAAAGACAGCTCGTATTAACTGAAGAGTTCTAGAATAACATCCATATTTACTTCAAGACCTATCTTGACTATAAAATGGAAGACACTGCGCGCAAAGCTCGTCCTTGACTCACAAAGTTTCATTTGCCAGGAAACCTTCCTCTTAGCCGTTTTTTGGTTTTAAAAATCATCTCAGTCTCACACGAGTACTTTCAAACTTCAATCTGGCAAAATGTTTAGAAATCCAGTTTCTGAAACCTATATCTCTTCTTATGTGAACATATTCTAAAAGAAATGCACGTATTTTTTATTGCTACAGTTTGAAAAATAAGCAACAGAATAAAGACAGAGCTATTCCGAATGATTTTATTTCAATGTTGTCAATGTCACGGTCTTGTATTCAAAGTATTGATTGATTAAGTCAAACAAACCCCATTGTGATTTTATTTTGGAGAATTATGAACCATTTATGTCAAAATGTTCTATATCACTTATTGTTGATTTTGCCAAGCCTACCCCCATTAAAATGCTAAGGAACAAAGTAAATTCTCATAACATTTAGTTATCAGGTACTTTGTCTTTGTCTGAGAAGTATTCTTATATGGAACGTGTTCGTATTCAGGAGGTAGTGACATATTTACATATTTAAGGTTTTCATTTATTATTAAGCAATGATCTAGCTGGAAGTGAGGTTGTGGGAAATCCCGTTTTAACGGAATAACCTATCCGATTGATACTGAGGTCCCCGATTTGTATCCTGCTAGTGCAGTTACCAGAGCTATTGCAAAAGCGCTTTTAAGAACTATATTCGTCATTCAATTATTCATTTAGCTGATACGTTCATTGGTCATCTTCTGACGAGGTTACTTTTGTTTTTAGCATTGATTCATCAAGAGTAGTGATCACTGATATACTTTTTACTACTTATTCTCTTTGTCCGGATCAGGATGACAAAACACATTCACTCGAACAGAAACAAGATACTGATATCTTCTGTTTGTCTCAGAGACTACGAACCTGTCTGTTATTTTGTGAAAAATTGGGTCCTTATGAAACAAATTGAGATTACCTGAGGTACCCATTGGTGGCGAGTTGTCAGTAAGCTGGTGACGAGTGGACAGTGAGTTATCGATTATCGTTCCCAAGTCATTTTGAAATAAACTTCTTAGCCTAGCCAAGAAACTCCCTTTTACTGATATTTTAGTATTAACACATTACCTTATATCATTTTTAATGGCCGAAAGTTGAAAGTGATGCTTTTAAGTGTTGTACAACTTGTCACAATTATTAAATTATAGGAAAACCAAATCAGATGATACCAAATACTTGTTTGTAAGCTATTAATGCATTTGACGAACAATTGAACAGAATGATGGTAGACCGTGACTGTTACTTTTCTAAGACCAAGTAGAGCAACCAATACTTATTGACCATAATGTGTGAGTCTCCAAGATTTCTAGAGTAAATTCCCTTGAGAAATATTAAAACTGAAAACATAGAAAAAGCATTGATTAAAGTTTGCTTTATATATACACTTTTTGACCTTCCCAAATTTGTTCAGTCTAATCAAAAGTCAAATTTTATGCCTGGAATTTTCCACCAAGTTACGAACGAATTATGCAGCCATCAGTTTAAATTGTCTGCCTATCACCATGGAAGTCAAGGGATGTTAGAAATATTTCATTAATAGTTTGAAGAAAATGGTTTGGTCATATTGCTTTGAATCAGGCAAATATTGATATGAAAATGTGCATTTACGGTTTTTCGGTGCTAAGAAATCTGTTCAAGAATTATTGGGCTTTTGTCCTTCTGAACTGGTGTATGGACATGATGTCCGTGGGCCATGGGCAAGAATGGATTTCACCTCTAAACATGTTCTGGCCTACATCCGTAAAACTTAATGATCACTATATGTTTGCCCTCTTCCCCCGACACACACACACACACACACACACACACACACACACACACACACACACATTCTACAAGCACCACTTAAGTTATTGAAAGAGAAACATTTTAAAATGAAGATTCCAGGATTAATCTTCTTGACTATGTCTCTGATTTCAAATATGAGCCGTCAAAGGCTTGTGAAGTAGCAAGAAGAAATTTACACTCAACTCATTTAAACTGAAATTATAATATGACAGAAATACAACGGAAAGAAGTTTTAAGTCTGGTGATGGAGTTCTAGCTCTCTTGTCCATACCCCAGACTAAATTTTATGGAATTTATACAATTGAAAAGAAAGTAAGTTACTAATATTTTATTATTACCATTCCTTAGAGGCAGAAACAGAAACCACATTGTCATAATAATAGGCTAAAAGAGTATTTTGGTAGAGATAGGCAGTTAATTTAGTTTTACCTGTTTCACGCAGTGACAATGTAAACGATGGAATACAATCTGACTATAGTACCTTTGATTTAACATATCTTCGGTAATAAATTTTATTAAAGACTATGGACTAAAACCATTCACATCCACTACTACAAGGAACGAGTGAACTCAAACAGCTGTTATGTGAATTTGAGCACTTGTTTACAGATGTCCCAACACGAAGAAATGAAGTCAATCTTGAGGTTGAAACTGTAGATTTTGCACATATGAAACAGCATCCTTACAGAACGAAGCGTTTCAAACAGGAATATTTGCTGGGGAATGATTTCATAGAACCACGTAAATGTGACCGGAGATCACCATGCATTATTATGCCGAAACCAGAAAATACAATCCGTATGCGTGTTGACTATAGAAAAGATTAATTTCAAAATACCAAGAATCAATGACTTGTATTTACAAAATTGCAAATGCAAAGTAAGTTAGGAAGAGTTTCTTTAAATAGGATTTTGACAAATCCCTGTCACAGAAAGAGTCAAAGAAATTTCGGAATTTGCAACTCCAGATGGAATTTATCAATATAAAGTGATGCCGTTTGGTATGAAAATTTCTCCGCCAATATTCCAGCGTATAAAAAACCCTAATAACAACTGACTTAGATAATTACATCGAGATCATCATCATCGATATCAATACCTGGAAACATCACATGGAAACAAGCAATATCGTTTTATCCATTCTTTAATGTAAGTATGACAATTAATTTAAATAAATGTGAGTTTTAGGACATATTGTGGGAATCGGTCAAGTTATGCCTGTAGAAGTTAAGGTCAAGGTTATCTCTGAATTCCTAGTACCTGTTGTAAACAGCTACTGTTAGAGCTATGTATTATCGAAAACGTTACTAAATTTTTTCCATAACTGCAGAATCCTTAAAAATAATGTGTTGAATAAGAAATGTAAGTTTCATTGGTCTAACAAATGTCAGGAGGCTTTTGATAAATTAGAGATCATAGATGAAGGTGCACCGGTTCTTTCAGCTCCAAATTTTATCCAGTTATTTAAAATGCCCGTTCTTGCAAGTGATGTAGAGATTGGTGGAGTATTTTTTCAAGAAGATAACAATGATGTGGATCATAAGGTGTGCAGTTGTTTGGTTTTGTTTTTTGTTGGGTGGGTGGGGATTGTTTGAAGTTTTTTTTTCAAATTAAAGAAGTAAGCATTGGATAAATTAACACACGGCCAAAAAGGAATGTTTTGCTTTGTTATTGGCTTTGCGTTTTAAAGCATATATTGTTTCAGTTCCTTCTACCAATGTTGTAATTAACGATCACGTCCCCGTTCCATTTAGTAATAAAATAAAGAAAAAACAAACAACAAACATTTTAGCGTCAAGATCAAGTTTGATCATGCAGGAATACGACATTAGACATACAAGAGGAAATGTTAATCTGATTGCAGTTGTACTTTCATGTATATAGAAGCACTATTTGCTTTTATTTTGTGTACATTTATGTAATTAAGCTGAGTGTCATTCATAAGACATTTTCCTTATTATAGTATCATATGTACATTTCACTGATATGTAAAAGAGGCTTTATAGCATAAATCTTTCTCTTTTATCGTTTTGATGGGAGGTGGTATGTATTTCTATAGTATATGCTTAAGTTTTCAATGATTGATGGTCTGATTTTTGTCATATTCTGAGAAGCAAACAAGATGTTTCTTGGATTTTTAGTTCAAGGCCTGTATTTTCCATAGGAAATTACGTTGTGTATTAGGTCATGTGAAGTCAGGATATATTTGGCTGGATAAACAACTATTCATTCCTGTTTCACGTTAGTCTTTTGGAAATTATGATCAAAGTGCTCATTCAGTTTTGGGATTCAAACGCTGCCTTGGGATTATTGAAAACTCTTTCATGGATATACTGTAGTGTCTCATTGTGGTACATCAACACATTTAATACTATTGGTACATTAACACATACAAGAAGATTAATACATCAGCAAACTAAGAACTATTGGTAATGCAATACATTTAAGACAATTAATAGTCATTCACTAATTTCGTAACTTTTGGACTTGAAGTGGAGCTCTGTCGGGGGTGGGGATCTCCATATGGAGATTTTGCATTGTTATCTACGAGACCAAGGTGTTATTGCCCTCGTCGAGTAAACAATAAAATAAGTTAATGGATGGAATAAAAGATATCTGAGCAGGGATCTAGAATAAAACAAGACGAGCGCCGAATATAAAATATAACACTTTGATCAGTTAAATAAAGGAAAAAAATTGAACATGACGTTTAAATGATTCACTCTCTCTTAGAAATAGTTACAATCTTTTTTCGAAATTCAATTAGCAGTTTCTGTTATATCGAAATTACATTAATCAAGTGACTGATAGTACTCAAATTACTGGCATGTCATCATCAGTTTGACATTCACACACACAGACAGACCGACCGACAGACAGACAGACAGACAGACAGATAGATAGATAGATAGATAGATAGATAGATAGATAGATAGATAGATAGATAGATAGATAGATAGATAGATAGATAGATAGATTAAAGTGAATTTATGTCTTGTTTAGTTTCTACTTACATTCCTAACTGAGAACAATGAAATAACTAGTTCTCAATAAAGACTATTAAGCCACACGGTGAGCTATATATTACCAGCTGAATTATTTTAGTCGAAATAGGTTCCAAATGCTAACAACATTCATTCTCGATGGAAAGAGCTCACATCTTAATTGCAAAAATATATTCAAAGAGGTGATCTGCACGTATTGTACAAGTGTAACGAGTTATTTAGAAACATTTCTGACACGAACTGTGAAACAGAATTTTTTTCACAGTGATCTCTACCGGTAATAGTTGTCACTATATATGACAAAGATTATAAGATTTTGTATTTTCCAGTACCTAAAAATTATCTGTATATGAAATTACTATATATGACAAAGATTATAAGATTTTGTATTTTCCAGTACTTCAAAATTTTCTGTATATGAAAAAACATGTGCTTCGATTAGTATATGAAAACAGTGATAAAATGTGTATTCCAAACAAACATTCCCAAACATGCTAACATATGTAATGTTACATATATGTACAACTTCATATATAAAACACGTTTTGTTCACATATGGAAAGTACTCAATGCAATTAATAGTGGGTACGTTCGAATTAAATGCTTTGCTTATGTTTATCAATTACATAAGTTTCACGTATATATTACATGTGTGGTCAATATGTTTTACAATTGTGTGAAAAAATTTTCAGTTTACACATTTTTATCATATATGTCTACCATATGTGTAACAGATCATCAAAATGAATTGCTAGTGTTGCATCATGTGAGGAAGTGAGGGAATAAGGCAAATGAGTTGTATATTTAATTTTATTGTTTGTTAGTTTTAATTTTTACTTCATTACATGCTATTGCATGTTGAACTTGATCTTGTCAAAAATTGAGTTCATTTTTGCTTAATTTGAATTGATTTTATTTTGTCAACAACTAGCACATACATAAATTTTTATCTGTGTGTATCGGTTTAAAATTATTATTGTTAATAGAATTTAATGTTTGTTTGGGTCTATGATTTGCAATTTCCTTAGTGTATTTTACATAGTCCATATTCTAAATTTTATTGTGTAAACATCATGATCATTCTAGAAGGTTATTTTCCATTAGGTTATAGTTTTTTAAATAGAAATCTTGTAAATGAGTTGGGGTTTTTTTAGTCGTGCTTGAAGATCTAGCACTTTCAAGTTGTATTATTTGTTGTATCCAGTATGTTATTTTTTAACTGGAAATTTTATTTTTTGAAATTATTGAATTCAAGTGATTATTTTCTCTGAAAATACAAAAGTGTTCTGATAAAATCCATGGATAGAGATATCCACTGTAATTTATAGTGAAATTAAACCTGGAATTATATTGACACTCTACAAGTTATCACACACACATCATCGCCTTCAAGCTTTGTATTTATTCCGACTACTACTGAATTTTATTCAGGACTTTAAATTATCCAGGACTTGTGTTTTTAATCATTGTTTTTTTGGGGGGTATTTAATTCGCAATATCGTAAGTTTGTTTTTTACATTTTCACTTTGTATTCTAGGGAAATAATTTGTTGAATTTTATAAAGCTTGTTGCCTTTCATTCTTTTCTGTTACCTATTTTAAGAGCACAGTCTCGTAAAAGTGGTCTGTCTCTCTGAGAACATCAGGGAAAATTACATTATGATCTCGTTACAGTGTCAGCTTGAAAAGTTTTGAATATGTCCCGTTCCAAACTCCGTGGTGCAAATAGAATTTCGCTCTAACCGGTGTGGTACCGAACTCCACCCCCATCCCTACTTACCAGTATGACTACATTTAATAAATGTTTTAACGGTACGAAATACCAGACTGTACTGACTTACTTGCACGACTGCTTAAACAACGTCACGTGTCGCACTCATGCTTATCAGAATACCACTGCCATAACAAGCTGATATCTGCAACATTCTTGCGGAAACGTCTACTCTTGTTACTATCTCATTTTCCAAAAAAATAAAAACTCGTAAAAATTAACGGAAAAAATAAATTTAAGGCTTTGAACCAGCGAATTTAGTGCCTTTTTAAATTCTTTCGGTGCCAAAATTCAACACAGATTATTATTCAAAAAACAACTCGAAACTAGACTGACCATGGGACCACGCTGTCTGTTCGGCTGTTCGGGTAGTGGAGTTGTTTATCTAAGTCACTGACAATTACTTTTGCTTGCACCAATTACAGAAAAAGCCACTGCATGCTCGGACCATTTGACCCGGATGTATACTTTCTCAGTTTAAATTATCATATAAATAGTTACTTTCATTAAATTTTGACATAAAAATAATATATATTACACATTTCAGTGCTATAGTGTTTTTCTTTGTCCGAATTCATTCAATACAGATGTTGAAACACGATCGGACGTTTCTGCAAGATTCTTAAAGATTTCAGATTGTAGTTGCGGTGGCATTTCACAGAAGCAAGTACGCCACCTTGGAAACACTTTGCATCCATTTTTGGGTTTGCTGGTCAATGTTTCATGCCTTTTTTCAAGTTAGGTCCCCATGGATCCAGGTAGAAGTGTGAAATAAGTAAAATACCAGACTAATATTATTTTTATAGATTCATAAGCATCGACCGCAGTCAGTGCCGGATTTAGGACAAATGGGACCCTGTACTAGTTAAGTTATGAGACCCCTTACTTTGGACCTGAAGTAGGTAGGCCCGGTAGGCCTACCCAGGTAGTCAGGCATACATACATACTCAGGAAATTTAGGAGTAGTTAAAGTATTACGTGTTACCTGATCAATCATTATTTTTATAATGAAAAATTCATTATATTTGTTTTGCATACCTCTATGCTACTTTCATGTAATATGGTTGACATTTCTTTGGATATTTTACATCTGGAAAATTGTAAATGATTTTAGCACAACTGCTAACTAAAATGAATGCTTTCTTGTGCTCCAAAACTCAAACTGAATTTTACTTGAAGCTATTAAAATAGGGAAAATGAATTTTACCAGACTGGACAATACCAGTTTCTGAAAGTTCAATGAATGATTTACCAAATATATATATAATGTAAAACAAGTTATTAGCTCTTTTTTATAATTTACCTTTGAATTTCTGGAAATGAAAATTAGCAAGTGGAGCTAGTACTTTTTTGAAAGGTGCACATCTGGAGTAAGGCCAAGCTGTATACTCTCTAACCCATATTACACGCATCAATCATACACCAAAATAAAAGGAATTAAAGGCTTTTTAAACAATAACCAGGATATACTAACTCTTTTTTAAATAGCCAGTATAACTAGTGAAGAAACCCTAGGAAAATCTTTCTCTTTAAAATTTTAACCCTATGATAAATACGAAACTGTTGAGCGCAACAGAAATTTCCGGTACTGACAGCAGTGTCAAATCTGCTTACATAAGGAACACTGTTTTGCCTCTGACAATGATCCGGCCATTTTGAAGACCAGCCGTAAAATCAGTTCAGAAAACCTGGTAAATTTGCCGACAGGTGAGCATTAATGGAAGGAAGCAAGGTGCATGAAGTTGAAACGAATGTTCACTATAAATTACATCAAACCTATCTATGACCATCAAAACATTTATTTAGAAGTAATAATAATGATCTGAAAATAAAGATAAATGATTTGTAAAAACAAAACTTTCTTTTTCAAGACAAAATCTGATTTTGTTTTGAAGGCCTTGACTTATGGCAAAAGCTGCTTTTCTTTGTGAAGAAGACCATGACTAGTTATGACAAAAGCAGTTTTTGTTTGAGAGGAAGACTGCGACTTGTTATGACAAAAGCTGGTTTTGTTAGTGAGGAAGACATTGATTTGTTATGACAAAAGCCGTTTTCTTTAGTGAGGAAAACGGCTACTTGTTATAACAAAAGCCGTTCTTGTTTGTGAGGAAGACTTCGACTTGTTTTGACAAAAACTGTTTTTTGTTAGTGAGGAAGACTTCAACTTGTTATGACAAAAACTGTTTTTTGTTTTTGAGGTAGACTACGACTTGTTATGACAAAAGCCGTTTTTTGTTTGCGAGGAAGACTTAGTCTTTGGTCGCAAACTTTATCTTAATACAGATTTTTTCAGACAGCTAAAACGTTTTGCGCAAAAGAAGAACATTACGGGTTGGAACAAGTTACACGTCCAAAGAAGAACGGTACGCAACGGAACAAGTAACACATTCAAGTAAGAAAATTAAGGATCGGAACAAGTTACACATCCAAAGAAGAACACTAAGGATCGGGAAAAGTGACAGGTCCAAAAATGAAAGTTTCAGATCGGAACAAGTTACACGGACAAAGTTGTAAAGAACCAGAACATCATGCTCACACCAAACTTCTTTCATATTTGGTTGTGATTGAGAGAGGGAAAATTGTTCAAAATTTACTGTTACGGTAAAAGCTGGAAAGCTTCGATGAAACTGCAAAAATGTAAATAGTCCATTACTTTATAAGACCTCAAACACGTTTCTCATTTTTAATTGACTTTTTTCTTTACTATCAGTGATACAACTTCAATAAAACTTAATAATCTAAACTAATTGTCAGATTAGGCTTGTCAATTAGATTACTTTATTAAAATGATAAATATTTATTTCTCCAATTCAATTGATTTTTGACTGACATTTCTCTAAGTCTGGCTCTCTTTACACAGATAATAGTATTGTCTGTCAAATGCAACAACTATGTTAGCTTGTATAATTTACATCAATTCTAATAAACTTCGTTCTAGACTGCTTTTTCTTATCTCGCTTTCATAAACCTAGCATTGCAGTCTCTCTCTCTCTCTCTCTCTCTCTCTCTCTCTCTCTCTCTCTCTCTCTCTCTCTCTCTCTCTCTCTCTCTCTCTCTCTCTCTCTCTCTCTCTCTCTCTCTTGACCCTCTTATAGTAAAGCTCTCCATATCATATGTTTGCTGTTATACTGGAAAACTTATTGGTGTATATCCTTTTGATGTTTCTAGCCAGACGCCTACTCCGGAACCAGTGCATGCATTGGCCTTGTAAATAAATGTTTTGTATCAAAATGTTGTAGGTAAAATCTGGCATGTGTATAAATCAACTAGTACGCCTTTATCTTACTTCTTTTTTAAACCCGATGAGTAAAATTGATACAGATGTGGGTATGGCGGTCTAAAAGAAACCCACACCTGGTTCATGGTGGTACTTATGATCACCATCTTTACAGCTTTACTCGCTTCCGGTTTGGATGGCTTCCGGCTAAGGGCCGTTGAAAACAGCAGTACTTGTTTTACCTGTTTTCATAGCTGTGTTGAGAACTAAAGGGTGAATTTAATACAATGATGGGCTGTCAATAAAGATCCAAGAATCAAGTAATAATTTACCGTTTAGAGAGAGAGAGAGAGAGAGAGAGAGAGAGAGAGAGAGAGAGAGAGAGAGAGAGAGAGAGAGAGAGAGAGAGAGAGAGAGAGAGAGTCGAATATGTACGTACGTATGCAATTTTGGTTATGTGAGCAAATAGCTATTGGTCCTGAAATAACTGAATTCATTTTTATGCATCTGATTACCGATTAAAAATATTAAAACTTACAAATATGAAGTAAAGATATAGTAAATTTTTTAATCTCAGAGAATTTAATTAAATGAAAACTTTGCATCGAGATAATTTAGTATAGTCCGATACATGTACAAACAAAGATGTAGAGTACAAAGTTCTATGAGCTTGGACTAAATAAAATACACCATATAAACTTTATCACGTAATATTAAAAATAAACAGTTGAAGTTGCCTCGGTTTAACATATGGTATATTTAAATAAATTTTTAAAATCTTAAACTCCGATTATTGAAATTGAAGACCAACACATAAAACATATAAAAAAGAAAAATAAATGGAAACATTGTGGGAAAAAAAAACAAGCTATACATGACACCGGTCATGTCGGAAGGACACCACGTATAGTTCCACACATATTAACATAAGCGAAACTTACTTTTATCTCCAGTTTTTCTCACTATCTCTTCCTCTCTCAAATCTCTTTGATGAGCAATAACACGTGGAACCTTTCAGTCGAGAAACTCTACTTAAAGTGAAATAAATTTTAAAAGTTTTAAATGTATCTCAGAAACACCAACAAGCCATCGCTTAATTGTCGTTGTTTTGTTGTTGAATGGTTCATTTTACGAAATATAAAAATTTTCCATTATGGTGGAATGGATTTGAATCCTTAAGAAAAAGGAAGATAAAAAAGAAAAAGATAGAAAGAACATTTTATTTTTAAATATTACATTTAGATAAGTAAAATAACTTTGCCCTAATTTGCCGCCGTTCATAAACCAAAATATGGCATACAATCTTGTATTAGGGCCTTGCACAGCAAGAAACATAAAAACAAAAACAGAAATATTTTTGCATCATCAAAAGCCTCAATCCAACCCAATTAAGGCGTATATAATTGATTATAAGCACTATATCAACTGGTAGTCTGCATGTAATAATGCTTTCATAGAGTCTCTCTCATAGACTCCATTAGAATATTCGTATCCACGCAATGACTGTCCGTATTTCCTACCAAAAGAAAGCAATTTCTCATCGAGGTATATCATTAATAGTATTGCATACATGTAAAACATCTTTCGGTATTATTTATATAATTACGTCACTGAATAAAAAAAACATCTTTCGGTATTATTTATATAATTACGTCACTGAATATGGAAAAGATCTTTCGGTATTATTTATATAATTACGTCACTGAATAAGAAAAAACATCTTTCGGTATTATTTATATAATTACGTCACTGAATAAGAAAAACATCTTTCGGTATTATTTATATAATTACGTCACTGAATAAGAAAAAAACATCTTTCGGTATTATTTATATAATTACGTCACTGAATATGAAAAAAAAAACATCTTTTGGTATTATTTATATAATTACGTCACTGAATATGAAAAAACATCTTTTGGTATTATTTATATAATTACGTCACTGAATATGAAAAAACATCTTTTGGTATTATATGTATAATTACGTCGTTGAATATGAAAAAAAATATTTCGGAATTATTTATATAATTACGTCATTAAATGTGGAAAAATATCTTTCGGTATTATTTATATAATTACGTCATTGAATATGGAAAAGATCTTTCGGTATTATTTATATAGTTACGTCATTGAATATGGAAAAATATCTTTCGGTATTATTTATATAACTACGTCATTGAATATGGAAGAGATCTTTCGGTACTATTTCTATAGTTACTTCATTGACTACGGAACTTAATAAGTTTTAACTTGTTTTCTTATTTACCTGATACAATCTTAATCAAAGGATACGTATCTAAAGGGTACAATTAACCCTCTAAGGAACCCCAGTATTTGGCATTTTCCGATACGATTTCTATTGATATAATTTGTTAGAACTAGCAGGATATAACTTCATTCTTCAAATCATGACAATTTGACAATTTTACAATTCTATTTTTTTCAGATCATACATATTCGATAAAATACGGCAGTTTTGTTGATTGCACTGTGTCCAAGCCATCCATCGATGACTTACTCGGACTTAGCCAGAGCTGATACAAATCTCCTTTCCTATTTGAAGCACTTTGTTATTCAGTAACTTTGTATTGGTAATTAACACGGTTGCCATCTATTCCATGTTGTATTAAATGTCTTGCATAGGTTTATTACGTAGGAAAAATTATGTTAGCGTGTAGGCCTACACAACATCTAAGTTCTTAACAATATATATATATATATATATATATATATATATATATATATATATATATATATATATATATATATATATATATATATATATATATATATATATATGTTACTGCATTTGTATGGGAAAATATGAACAAGTTTTTCGGATGGATATACTGCACGACCTTGGGAGTGCAGAATATCCTTCCGACAAAACGAAAAAGCGACAGACCTACGAAAATATATTTTTTGAGGAAATTCAGGATGTAAAATTGTTAGTGTATTTTTGGCCATTTTTATTAACAGCTAAAGAAGACAGTTTATGTGTATAACTTGCATTTTATTGTGAGGAACCTGTATAGCGTCAATATATAGTTGAATTTGAAAAATTATATCAAAAAAGTAAACAAAGAATGTACCAAAGCAGTTTGTATGTGTCAGTCTATGAAACATTTGCTGGTATGTGGCCGTCTATGAAATATATGCTTTAGTTCATTCATAAAAAATTGTTTACGTTAGAAAATAGTTCATTTGCACGTGGGATACAGTATGAAGATGTTCAATATCGGTTATGGATCGTGACTTTTGTAATGTTGCAATGTTATACCATGAAACGCAGAATGGATCGTGACTTTTTTTAATGTTTTGATGGATTTGGCTTCACGTTATCCTTTCAATAGATTAATACACTTCACATCTACTTTGTCAATAGAAAACTGTTTTATTTCAGAGTTCATTCATTGACAGTTCGCATGATAGCTGAAATACAGATAATTATCAGTAATTAAGAAATTAAAATGAAATAGTTTTGGTCAAGTGTGGATGAATAACGTTTCAGTAGTAGTCTAAAATATCCAATATGCGTTATTTGGTTAGTCTGGACATGATAGAAACAGACCAAGGTGTTTCAAATGGTGTACCCCTGTTCAGAGATCACGCAGTAGCCTGAGCTTTAACAGTAACTTCTCAGTGTCCATAACAATAATTATTTTAGAGAGAGATTAAAAAAAGCCTCATCAAGAACTCATGGTCATGTCCTCGGCGTTCATGGTGTGAACTGTATCAGTGAACAAGTCCGATAGACTGTCACTGGAGTGGTCGTGTTCAATTGTACTGTCTTGGAGGTCAGAGACGGAATGACTAGAACTAAGGCCATCTGACATGGAAGGTGAGTGACTTCTTTCCGTGTTATCCGACTCCTCTTTTTTCTCCTCCGGAAGTTTGATCTCTGACTCCGTGTTCTTTTCTGGATCTTGTTTTAACATATTCCTCCTGTGTTTGGCACGTGCATTCTGAAACCATACCTGAAAAGAGACAATTATAAATGATTAGATGCTGATATATCGCAGTCAGTCTCCAAAGCAAACTTTTGTTGGATATCTGCACATGCAGGCTCTATGATCAAATGCTGCTGTTTCAACATACAAGATTTTGGCTTCGACATTTAAAGGTCGGCCAAGAGAATGTCTGATAGTTTTTCACAGGTATTTAGCTTTTCTGAACCTAGAAGATCAATTTAGACAAATCCGATTGTCTTTTAGAGTACTCGATATGCATTGGAAGAACAATACTACAATTAGAATCTATAAGTACAATTCCGAGAAGCTATTGAAAAATAATGTACGTTATAAGTCTGATGACGATTCTTAACTAACAGAAAAATTGAATTAGCGCTTATTTTGATCCAAAAAGACAACAGTCATGATAATCCTAGCACCAGTATTGAACAATGTGCTTATATCAGTTGTTTTAGCATGGAATTCAAACGTATTGTACACACTTATCTTTGCTCGTCATATAAACCCTCCATTCCTTGATATAGCGAAGGAGGAACAAAAATATTTGCTTTACAAATTCTTGCTCTCAGCATGTTAAGAAAGAAAAAAAAAACTTTTCCAGTGACTTAAAGAGGTTAAAATTACATAACAAAAATATGTATATTGAAAAGTCAGTCAAATGAAAGAAACTTAATTTTTTTTTATTTCAAACAGTAACAGAAGTACAGCTAACACGAATTCGATGGTTTCTCAAACAAGTCATTACTAAACAATCTCTTCAAAAGAAGTAGGTTACAGTAACCATACCTGTAACACCCGTTTGGAGAGTCCCGTTTTCTGTGCCAGTTGTTTAAGATCTTTTGCATCTGGATTGTGGTTTAGGGCAAAATAGGATTTCATTGTTCTCAGTTGATGGTGCTTGAAAGAAGTGCGCACTCTTTTCTGTCGCGGAGGATGACCGGTTGCATATCCCTCCCTCGCCATCATCTCGGCATGGTGCTCATCAGATAAATGGCCTGTGCGTCAAAGAGAAACATTTTAATATATCGTTCAAAATTCACGTAAGCTTTAAAGAGAAACATTTTAATATATCGTACAAAATTCACGTAAGTTTAAAGAGAAACATTTTAATATATCGTACAAAATTCAGGTAAGCTTTGAAGAGAAACATTTTAATATATCGTACAAAATTCACGTAAGCTTTAAAGAAAAACATAAGACATCGTACCAAATTCACGTAAGTTTTGATGAGAAACATAATAAAATATCGTACCAAATTTCGCGAAAGCTTTGAAGAGAAACATTAAAAAATATCATACCAAATTCACGTATGAAGCACAAAACCAGAAGACAAGACCAAAGGAAGGAAACAAATCGACAATTTGAACATGAACTCAAAATAAAGACTAGATTTATATATCTAAGTCTCATAAAAAAAAATTGTGATTCTCTTGAATTTCGATGATCTTGAGGATAACTAACAATATCAATGACAATAATTTGATGCCAGTAGTTTGGGAAATTTAATCTAGGATTGAGGGTCGATTTCAGGTTTTGTGATAAAAAAATTTTTTATAAGAATACAGAAAATTATGACCTTCTAAAAAGCGTTAATTTCTCGGCATTTTGACTTGTCCTTTTAATCCCAGTAGCCGGATTACTTTCTAAACATTCGAACAATATTATTTCGTAATTTAATGTTACTGAGAAATCATTGAAATATCAGACAAAAAGCAAAATACATCAACTAATTTTCAGAATGGTTTCGACTTTTCAAGGAGATCTATTTTAATTTCTTCATATATTCTTTATACTATTCGGACGCGTTAATCAGGCGATGATTGGTAAATACGCAAATTACGAAATTTGGTGATAACCAGTTTGTTTTGATAACGAGTTTTTCTTTATGTATACGAAAGAAGATTTTGAGTGCATCCTTAAAGATTAAAATAGGATAAAGATAAAGACAGTAGAATTCACACTCTGTCAAAATGATTATCATCTTTTTTTACGTAAAGGAAATCTCCCAAAATTTGACATGATGACTCTGATTTGGGATGCATGCAGAACACATTTTGATTTTCAGCAGTTTTGTTTGCATTTTTCTGTCAGCAGAGATGCCCATGCGTTCCAAATGATTCAAAAATCAAGAATATGGCTATTTACAAACATATTAGAAAATTCTAACAGCTCCTTACACTTTGGGAGGCAAAATTGCTTAATTTCTACATAATACCAGCCACGCCATGATATATGAGACGGCACTTGTTGACATTCAGTAGTTTGAGATCTGTTACCTGTATGCCGTGTTATGTAGCTGCTATTGAGCCATCAAGGTCTCCTCCCCGAAACCAAACCAAAACAAAATAGTAGAAGTTTACAGTTACATATTTATCTTTTAATCTTTGTATGTATCTATTTATGTATGAAAACCGTCTGCATTACTGGCATTGATTTGCCTATCATTTGAAAATTCTTTATTTTCCAGGCGGCTGTTTCACCAATTCAGAAACTCTCTTCAGCTTTTCAACGGATTCGATTAATAATATCTTTAAAATCTAACTTATTTAAATAAACTTATTAGATTACGTTGTTCACACCAATTAGCAATCGTCAAGATAGGCAAATGCCGATTTCGATTTCCGATGATGTTATGAGATATTTTATCAGGCATGTAAGTTTGTTATAATAAACAAAAATAAATGATGATTCATTGCGAAGGATAAGTCATTCTTTTTCAATCTGCTCAACAGGCGCTGCATAAATATACGTATCAATAAACCCATGTGTGACAATTTCATCTTTTTTAAAACTAGCATAACAAGTCTTTTAATGTTTCCGAATCTCTCTTTTGATCAATGTCAAACACTTTTCGAACAAAAATATTTTTATTTGTACTTATATTTAATACATTTTTAAAAAAGTATTTCAAATTTTTAGTTTTACAAAAGTGCACCATACGCTGGGTCATAGCTACGATTGAGAAGTGAAAAACGACAATCAGACAAGGAAAAAATCCCACCGGATGCCGATAATTCGCCTGGTGTTGATGGGATTGGTGCACAGAGCGGCTATAGCTGATGAAATATGGCGGCTTAATTGCAGTGGCGGTTTGTTTGTCTTCAGCTTGAATACGTAACACTTCAACACTTTCTGGAATCGAGTGTCAGCATGTGGGGAGGGTGGGGAGAGTGAAGGAGAGATGAGGTTTATATCTGTGATATCGCTTAACATGCCAAAAATGTCATTCATATTTCATTAAGACCAGTTATGCCATAAATTTAAGCTTAACTACATAGGGTAATAACCCTTTTAGTGACGAGGCTCTATGTATGTATGTATGTATGTATGTATGTATGTATGTATGTATGTATGTATGTATGTATGTATGTATGTATGTATGTATGTATGTATGTATGTATGTATGTATGTATGTATGTATGTCGCTGGTTGCATTATTGTTCAATACCTGTAAACAACCGATCGATCAGACTGTAATATGAATTCACACACGAAACCATTTCATACTAAATTAATGAAAATGTTTAGAGAGCATTTAAAATAATTATTTCTACGGTACACGTGAGACACTAATTATTTCCACGGTACATGTCTGACAAATTATTTACACGGTACACGTTTGACTCCCAATTTGTTAAAGATAACCACTCATTCTCAAAGTACGTGTTAAGTTAAATAGTCAATGTTTTGATTTGTTAATATCGAAAATTATTCCTGTAAGAACTAATACTTATTTTGAACATAACCTGAAAAAGGAAAAATTCCATAAAACTATTAAAATGATGGTCCTTTTGAGAGTTTGAGAGCTAAAATTCACAGTCAATTTCATTCAAATGCAGCAATTTCCAGAATATTAAAAACTAACTATGGTAATTTTGGAATGTTGTGTCCAAGTTAGAACAGGAATATGAAAAACTACCTATGGTAATTTTGGAATGTTGTGTCCAAGTTAGAACCAGAATATGAAAAACTAACTATAGTAATGTTGGAATGTTGTGTCCAAGTTAGAACCAGAATATGAAAAACAAATTATAATAAATTTGGAATGTTGTGTCCAAGTTAAAACCAGAATATGAAAAACTATGGTAATTTTGGAATGTTGTGTCCAAGTTAGAACCAGAATATGAAAAACTAACTATGGTAATTTTGGAATGTTGTGTCCAAGTTAGAAAATGAATATGAGAAACTAACTATGGTAATTTTGGAATGTTGTGTCCAAGTTAGAACCAGAATATGAAAAACTAACTATAGTAATGTTGGAATGTTGTGTCCAAGTTAGAACCAGAATATGAAAAACAAATTATAATAAATTTGGAATGTTGTGTCCAAGTTAAAACCAGAATATGAAAAACTATGGTAATTTTGGAATGTTGTGTCCAAGTTAGAACCAGAATATGAAAAACTAACTATAGTAATGTTGGAATGTTGTGTCCAAGTTAGAACCAGAATATGAAAAACTAACTATGGTAATTTTGGAATGTTGTGTCCAAGTTAGAAAATGAATATGAGAAACTAACTATGGTAGTTTTGGAATGTTGTGTCCAAGTTAGAAGCAGAATATGAAAAACTAACTATAGTAATGTTGGAATGTTGTGTCCAAGTTAGAACCAGAATATGAAAAACAAATTATAATAAATTTGGAATGTTGTGTCCAAGTTAAAACCAGAATATGAAAAACTATGGTAATGTTGGAATGTTGTGTCCAAGTTAGAACCAGAATATGAAAAACTAACTATGGTAATTTTGGAATGTTGTGTCCAAGTTAGAAAATGAATATGAGAAACTAACTATGGTAATTTTGGAATGTTGTGTCCAAGTTAGAACCAGAATATGAAAAACTATCTATAGTAATTTTGGAATGTTGTTTCCAAGTTAGAACAGGAATATGAAAAATAACATATATTGAGTTTTGGATGTTGTGTTGTAGATAGTCTTGGAACACCTAAACACACAACTAATGAACAAAGATTCATAATAAAGGTGGACAAATTAAGTATTACTTAAGGAAAGATATAAGGAATATAATTACTGCAGTATTACCTAAAGAAAGATATACGGAATATAATTACTGCAGTATTACTTAAGGAAAGATAACTGCAATGTTACTTAAGGGTCTTGAAATAAACTTCAGAAGAACCTGTGGAATCTTACCCTCACAGCGTAATCTTAACCCACCGTGGAATCTTGCCCCCACAGTGTAATTTTACTCACACAGTGGAATCGTTTCCCCACAGTGGAATCTTACTCACACAGTGGAATCTTACCCCCAGAGTGGAATATCTTGCCCCCACAGTGTAATCTTACCCCACAGTGGAATATTACCCCCACAGTGGAATCTTACCCCCACAGTGAAATCTTGCCACCCCACTGTGTAATCTTACCCACACAGTGAAATCTTACCCCCACAGTGTAATCTTGACACTACGGTGGAATCTTACTCCCAGAGTGGAATCTTGCCCCCACAGTGTAATCTTGACTCCACAGTGGAATCTTACCCCAACAGTGGAATCTTACCCCCACAATGTGGACCTCTCCTTATAGCAAAGATAACAACTACCACCCATGGTGAAATCTTATACAAAAGTGCAGAAGGGATTTTTCTCGATTTAAATATTATTTTTGAAAAAGCTGTCAATTATACGGATAAAATAGAAAAGTGTTTGTTCAAGCTAGTAAATCTAGGGATATCAGAGTACAAACATTGATAATTCCGCAAAAACAAATGGATAAAATATAAAATAACAGAAATGACGGTAAAAACGAGACTGACCGTGTGTGTCTGACAGTTCGTGCAAACAGTGGTTTACTTTTATGGCAAACAGTTTGGAATGTTATAGCACCCTTGCGTGCGCCCGTGAGGGTTATGCAGTGTTTGAGCAATGACTGCTAACCATAATTTTACCGATTAGTACAAAACTATGAAAGAATATTTATTACACATACCAGCGACTATGCTGGTTGGTGATCGATAGTAGCTTTGATTCTGGTTAAAAAAATAAAAGGTGCTTTCATGAGATTTTTATTTGCTTCAAGGGCATACGCTTTTATCTCACCCTTTTATAAAGTATTTACACCATATGACGCCATAAAGTACATGATTCAAAAAGATGCACATATAATCTTCTTACGGTATTCTTCTGGCTGACATAATTTGCAACACCTCCTTGACGCGTCTCGTTTTCAATAACATATTTCTTTTCTTTTTCAATAGGCCATAGTTTGACTTTCCATTGTCAAACGATGAAATCGGAAGAGGACCGATGGCTTCGGGATCTTCTTGACAGTTTTGAATGTTTTGTTATAACTTTGTTATTTCTCTGAACCACTCCGTCAGATGTATGCATGTGCCATAGCATAACTAAACGACAGTGCCTTAAGAATGTCGGAGAAGGAGAACAATTTTACCATTATACAAAGGCACACAGCAAAATCTGGGTGCTCTTAGCTAACTCTTGACTAATACCAACACCGACTTTGATAAAGTTTACAGATGCAATTCTTTATCCTAAAATTTTGAGATGGTGTTATTCTTTAAGGATTTTCGTTGATCAATGGAAGATGACACACGTTCTTGAATACCATTGTCTGCAACAGACGAGCGTGACGTGGCTGTAGTCAAATGGGCAATTGATAAAGATGTTCGATACACAAATGAAGATTTCATTATCGCAGACATTAAGTCGTCAACAGTTGTTGATATATCGAAGAAATACTGATGCTCAAAAATGTTTGTGTAAGATGTCTCTTGAATTCGTTGACGGCTCATAAAACAGACTCGGAATGAAATTACCAAATACCAATAGAGTGACCAGAATCATTTGAATGAGATTGTCACAGGTGATGAAACATACATTTATTTTTTTAACCCGACTCGATATAAAATAATAAAGCATGAATAGGATAAACAAGCAGGCTCTAAATCAAAACACTGACCTAGTCAGCCAATCAAGAGGTTGTTAAACGCTTGGTTATTAAGGATAAAGATCAGGTCGTCCAGGTATCCGTGCCTGACGTTGTTAATGACACTGGACATTTTTCAAGCCATTATTGTTGCCAAAGTTTTGGAAAACTTCCACCGTCCGTGCAACAAACCCGAGGTATCCATCTGTTCATAGACAACGCACCATAACATAAATCCTCCTTCTTGCCAAGAGTTGCTGGAGGAGTAAACCATCCGAATTTTTCTACTTTCTCCGTACCCCCCTGATTTAGCCCAAAGTTATTGTGAGCTAAATCCCATTATTAATTATGCAATGAGGGGTATACGGTTTGAAGGTCGTCATTCTGTTGGAAGTGCACTTTTCATGTGTGAGGGGGATACGCACCACACCTGGTAACACCATCAGAGGGGTGACACCAAAAAGACTGTCGATACAATTTTTGAATTTTTATGCAGGAAGGGGGTCCATGGGGGTGATGTCAACCCTAGTGGCGCCACTGTTTGAGATAAAGTACTAACGTACATAACTACTAAAGAACTTTGTTGTTCAGCGTATTATACAGTTCAAAACCTTTTCAACTAACCTGGCAGGTATGGGTATGAGTAAGATTTTGACTGACATACGGAGAAAGGTCACGAGTCACGAGGCAGGTATGGGTAGAAGTAAGATTTTGACTGACATACGGCGAAAGGTCACGAGTCACGAGGCAGGTATGGGTAGAAGTAAGATTTTGACTGACATACGGCGAAAGGTCACGAGTCACGAGGCAGGTATGGGTAGAAGTAAGATTTTGACTGACATACGCCGAAAGGTCACGAGTTACGAGGCAGGTATGGGTAGAAGTAAGATTTTGACTGACATACGGCAAAAGGTCACGAGTCTTGTTTGGATCGCAAATATGCAAAGCATAACACAAACCATGATGAGTCGTACCTACTTTAAGAGGACTATAAAAAATAGCAACTACTAAACGAAGTCCTGTGATTCTCCCTAATGCACGAACGTCTGTTCTTCATCATTGTGGGATGCAAATTCAAAACTAGACATTATTCTTAAGCTACATGTACATTTACCCTATTTCGAAGAGAAGCAGTGTACAAAGGTGAGAGCCATAAACCTCCGAAAAGTATTTAATGTAGAAACAAATCAATGAGCTCATTTATGTTAGACGCAGTAAAGGCACGAAAAAAACAATTTAAAAATTTTAAGAAGAATAACAAATTTTCAATTAAAAGTTAGTATACAATTATAGCAAGGCTAAGACGATGCAAAAAGAAAATGGCCGATATGACTCAACTTCTGCTATTTCGTACAGGTGAGCTATAATAAATTATACTTTCCATTTTCTTGAAATAAACTATTTTTTACATTTTGTTAAAATCAGTTATATTTTCAAATTTCTTGAAATGAACTATATTTCCATTTTGCTGAAATAAAACTATATTTCCATTTTGTTGAAAACTGTTTTCCATTTTGTTGAAATCTTTTTTTTCCATTTTGTTGAAATCTAATTTAAAATCGATATTTACGAATGTCATACCACAATCAAGACGAAGATAGAAACCATGTATTTTCTCAAATATTTTCAAGATTTTTGATTCAAATATAAATGTACTTTTTCCATTTTTGATATAATAGTTTACTACTCTGTTTTTATGCGCGCATCGCATAGCATATACATGGGAAATAAATATATGACAAGCGGACCTTTGTTACAACAAAATACACAATATACGATATAACTGTACATTTTGTTTTTATAAAACCTTTTTAATAAGCAGGTACGGATCATTGCCATCTCACATCTGTCTGCGTGGGTTCGAGTCTAAGATTCGGCGAATGTGGATATGTGAGAAAGCTTGCCAGTAGCTCGTGGGTCGGTGGTTCTTTCCGCGGATTTCCCGGTTTCTTCCTCCACCAATAATACTAACCGCCATGTAAAGCCTATCGTGTGCTGAAAAATGGCGTTAAGCCCCAGAACAACAATAAAAACAACTAAAAAGCATTTAGAATATAAGCATTTAGACTGGCTAAAATCACATTTTGTGACGCAAAACATTAAAAGTTATTATTTCATAGCACCAGAAGGAGTCCTTGTGTTCTTTGACAATATTGGCAAACAAGCGTTAAAATACAGTATTGCTATTTATTACTTAGAAGTCTAACTATTTGTAATTACAAGAATTTAACATCATATCTCACAGCCTCTCATTAGGTATGGAATTTGAGCTTCATGACTTCATGAATCCGATAAAATATGAAGCTCAGTTCTTTAATAAAATTAAACATAATAGAGAAGTAAATGTTTCACAAACACATACACACACGCATATATATATATATATATATATATATATATATATATATAGATATATATATATATATATATATATATATATATATATATATATATATATATATTGTTGACAAAATACGATGTTTTGAGGTTCAAAAGTTACTGCGAGAAAAAGTGCAACATACGGGTTAAAATCTTAAGCAAATGCACAATGGTATTCGAGGGTTAAACAGAAAAACTCAAAGCTGAATCTATTTTAAATATTTCTTTCACATTTTTAAGTGAATAATGATTGAGAAGTAATCCTATATGTGGGAGGCTATGAAGAAAATGAGACGGCCTGTTTAATTTTCACCTTCTCTACTGCAGCGGTGTGGTCGCACTGGCAGACAGGACAGGATATGTTGGTTAGGGTGGGCAGGAAGCCCTTCATCTCACTTTTGAACTCCACGTCCATATTACACCGCTGGCAATTGGCAAGGTTATCAATTAAATTTCCATACTCTTTAGAGAATTTCACCTAAAGCTATTGCCAGACGAGTATTTTTTTTAAATTTGGCAGCAACAAGATTCATCTGCCATTTTTGGCTGTTGCTATTGAACCGGAACGATCATAATGTGCACTTATTCACAATAGATCTATCGGTCGGAAAACTTTAGGTATTTTAGAATAGCAGACACTGAATGAAAGTTCATGTTCAAATGAGGTAAATAAAGACTTAAGTCAATTAAATTTTAAAAATATGTTTTAAAAAATACGGCAAAAAATCACAAATCACCCTAGATTTCCAGCACTTATCAGTTTTCCCAAAATTTAGCAAAATACAGAAATTAGTACAGTCAGCTAAATCGCCATACTGACTTTAAGTGGGCGGTATCACTTGGTAAGCTACAGAGAAAGAGAGAGAGAGAGAGAGAGAGAGAGAGAGAGAGAGAGAGAGAGAGAGAGAGAGAGAGAGAGAGAGAGAGAGAGAGAGAGAGAGAGAATGTTTGTTGTTGTATTTTTTGTTTTGGTGCTTGTTGCTTGCTGGAGGAAGGGGCGGGGGCCGCTGAAACTTTGTTCGCTGATCACAAAACAATTTTGCACATGTTTCCATTTTTGCAGACAAACAAATTCCAAAAAAATATGCACGCTACTCCTAAAAATACTTCAATAGGATTAAATAAACATAAATTTCTATTCTACTGAATTGCTTGTGACAAAGCTGCATTACGAGATCAATTCAAAACCAAAGAAATCACAAGGCTTGGTCCTACCCCCACCAATATAATGTGTTATTTGTGTTCGTTGACGATATTAAACTAGGGTGGCCATTATCATTAGCATTGGAAAAATAATACAAGGTACAAATAATTTTTCTTTTTCACTGCAGTCTGTTATTGTTTCCTTTAATAATACAAGGTACAAATAATTTTTCTTTTTCACTGCAGTCTGTTATTGTTTCCTTTAATAATACAAGGTACAAATAATTTTTCTCTGTCACTGCAGTCTGTTTTTATTTCCTTTAATAATACAAGGTACACATAATTTTTCTCTTTCACTGCAGTCTGTTATTGTTTCCTTTAATAAAAAGAATTGATTCGTATCTTGCCGACTAATACGAGTTACTATTCTAGGAAGAAAGTAAGATATATAAAAAAAGAATTCAATCGTATCTCTCTAATCAAAACGAATGACTATGCTAGAAAGAAAGTTCAAAATTAATTAATATTCCTTATAGTATTTTGATTAGTACTGAAGACAAATTATGGAATTCGTATTAACGTATTTGAAACTACATATGTATTAGGATAATTATGGCATTAGTTTCTCTACGAAAAGTTTCAAAATGCCCCAACATTTTGTTTGATCATCGACGCAAGTTTATGTTGATTTACGATAGGGTCTTTTTAAGAAGCTGAATGTACAAACGTCGTCAATTGCACTTTTCCGACAGATGACAAATAAAAACGATATCATCAAAAAGTGTGTAAACACAGATTCGAATCTCAAAGCAAACACAAGTTTAGTTGCTTTTTAATTTCACAGATACACGCCCATCGTAAATGCGACCAAAATAGAAGTACGGTATTCATTGGGAGCGACATTTCTAACTTTTTCCTAGCATTAACAAAAGCTACATATACAACACTTCCATATCAAACTGCAAAAGCTATGAGCTTGGCACCGACGTTTGGACTTTTTAAATGAAACAAAGTTGCGCCATTCTCATGTTGCATACTTCACGCTTCAGTTATAGATAATTGATATGCCTACGTATTTGCTCACAGAAATGCACGATTTCCACCGAATCCCGTCGCCCAGCATCGTTGGTGGCTGTTATCTCAGATTTTGTTTATTTACTGTCTTCAGTTGGAAAATAAAAATGTGTGATTTACTCCTGCTGTCAAATATTTGAGCGATGTATTGGGCAGCTGATGTTAACTAGTTTTTTTTTTTTTTAACCGGACGTGTCTGAAACATTTCATCCTGAGTTGTCGGTGGTAAAGGTAATCTTGACTTCACATTACGTGCTGATCTTGTCATGGCTTTTTATATTATTTTTTACTGCAGTTCATGTGTGTGGCGAGAATAGAATCTTGCAAGCAATTTGTCATTTCGGCGATAACTTGTAGGAAGAAAATTCCAGACTCATGAACATGCGACAGTCATTGAAAATACACGGATGTAAATGTGGCACGGGCTTTTAGATTGCTACCGACGATTAAGCATGCTCTCTTGAGTGAGACAACCAATGAATAGAATTTAACACTCGATGCCAATTTTATTAGAACTATAAATCTTGAGTACGGTCATTTATGATGATAGAACTTTCGATACCGCTGCCACGTGCACCTGTCGCTGTGGTTCCGTCAACTGCCAGACCTGTTTCCGGTAGTAGTATCACATATGCCCAAAACGACAGATGAAACAATGCTGTTCTAGTGAATTCGTTTTTGACCTACTGCAGGCGTTTAAATGGAATTTTAAATTACTTTTTTATAACTCGGTTGCCTGGGTTGTCGACTTAGATAAAAATTTAAAAAAAGATAGTGTGTGTGTGTGTGTGTGTGTGTGTGTGTGTGTGTGTGTGTGTGTGTTATTTGGATTTTTTTCAATGTAGCTTTAACAATTTTTCAGTCATATCGCTACGATGTCTATAGTGTGGGAGTTTATAGTGATATCTAGAACTGGAGCATCTTGCCGCAGACATGTAGCATGATATCCCACCCAGTCACATTATCCTGACCCCAAGCTTAACTTTTTAATTTTGAGCAGCAAGAGAGACAGCTGTTAGTACCATTTTTGCAAGTCATGGGAATGACAAGGATCTAACCCACGACCTTCCGCATCCAAGGCGGACGCTCTAACCACTAGGTCACTGGAGAAGAAAATAACTTGTACCAAGCAAAAACGCATATAGATTGTCGAGGCGGCTATAATCGATATGCACCTGCTTGGCAGCTGACGTTTCTGAAGCCTTGAACAAATTATATATATATATATATATATATATATATATATATATATATATATATATATATATATATATATGCAGAGAACAGACCCATAATCGTAGATATTAGTTTACGTTTACTATACTGTGTACATTCAAAGTAAATAGCGTTGTCTACAACAAAGTACTTATATATATATATATATATATATATATATATATATATATATATATATATATATATATATTCTCAAACTGAGTTTTTGTCATTATGGAAATGTATCATAGCTAATGTTGATCCGATTCTCTAAAAGTATTACAGTTGATATTATATCCCATTATCTAAATGTATTAATCCAATTATCTAACCGTATTATAGCTAATATTGTATTCATTATGTAAATTTTGAAATTTAATGGTATAGAACGTTGTGAATTTGAGATTTCTAGTTATCAAGTTGTACTGATATAATATGAAAAACGTGTATCCTTCTCTTCTTTCCATCTCTCCTCCGTGTTTCAAAATCTATGACAATGACCAAAAATTTATTGAAAAAAATCACGTTGGAGTTTATAGCTTTTTTATTAAATGACATTACTCTCAAGGTTTGTTGTTAAGTCATCCTAAATCTTACATTTTAAACAGATTAACGTGTTCGATAATTTTAAACAAGAGCGTGCTATACGCTCTTTGAAAACACATCGCAAAATTCTGGTCTCCATTACAATTAGAAGATTTTTTACTTGTGTACTCGCTTTCTATCTATCTATCTATCTATCTATCTATCTATCTATCTATCTATCTATCTATCTATCTATCTATCTATCTATCTATCTATCTATCTATCTATCTGTTTTTTGTCCCGTCCTTCCTTTTAATTGTCTAAATATATATCTTTCCATCAACTTTTCTAAGCCCGCTACTTTCTTCAAATAAATCATTGCTAACAATAAGAGTGATTTTATTATTTTATTTCTATCCAACCAGCATTTAAGAATTCTAGTGAATTTGGGAAAATAAGAAACCAAAGAAAAAAAAAGGTCTCAATGACCCTATATCAGTACCAAATATTTATGGCTTTTACATTCTTCTTTTTTAAAAAGATAAATATGTCGGCATCTTCTCGCGATAATTAACCAGCACTTCTTGTCTCCAAAAATTATTAATATTTTTCGAAATAAAGAGTCAAGAACGGTCAGTTCGCCCTAAAATTCATAACTTGTCAAACTATCATTGTAACATGGTGATGATTTCTTTATTATGGTTGGAAATTAATATGCCAGCGCCGAATATTACTGCTTTTCTCTCCGGATTTGCTTGATAATAAATCACGTCCAAATCAGGCTAAATCTAACAAATGTCGCCCTCCCGCTGTGGGAACGGTGTCTCGCGCCTAATCTACACCTCGCGTGCCACTAACATGGCGCGTTAGAAGAAGTTACAAATTACCCCTTACCATGCCAGATAATGACATGCTGGGTCCATTGAAAATCCTTGTACAAAGTAGTCGATACTAATATTTTACAATCTATTAGACGCTAAGATCTAATGAAAGTGTTTCTGCAGAGGAATGGAGCAAAATGTTGCAAATAAAATTAAATTTGATTTCAATTGAAATTGTTTTTTTTTTGGAAATGTGTTATTCAGCTCAAGATAAATATTTAATGGTATGTTTTTTTCTTTTTATCTTCTTTATTCAAGCTTTAGTGCAGTGCTTATAACTTTAGTTAGCGGAGGAATTGTTCATCTCTTTAATTTCAATCCCATCAGGCCTTCGTTCATAACCAAACTTCGGTAAACTGTTTTCAAGATCTTACGAAAAATCCTTTTTATGAGACACGCACGCATACATACATACATACATACATACATACATACATACATACATACATACATACATACATACATACATACATACATACATACATACATACATACATACATACATGATTCTTAATTCTTCAAACTTCTACACACACACACACACATACACACACACCCACACATATGTTTCCAGTAGAAGTCCAAGTCGACTCTACATTGGCCGAACGATTAACAAGTAGCATAACACTGATGGGCAGACAAGTCTTTATTGTGTGAAAAAGTAACAAATCATCTAAAAATTCCAGACCAGCTTTGTTTGATAAGTGACAGATGTAGTGTAAGATACGGAGCAAACATGGCGGCCATAACTGTCAGAATACACTTTCCTCCCACACAGAAACACTCCACAGATTCCACCGTTTCTCTAACGGTTAACTCACACTGCGTTATATAAAATGTTATTTTTGAAGAGCTGACACTTTGAAAGACTAATGCTACCTATTCAGTTTCTGGCTTCTGGCCCTTGTTATGTAAGATGTTCATAGTTCGAAAGCTTTCTGCTAACTTACGATGCAAACGACATGAGAGAGAGAGAGAGAGAGAGAGAGAGAGAGAGAGAGAGAGAGAGAGAGAGAGAGAGAGAGAGAGAGAGAGAGAGAGAGAGAGAGAGAGAGAGAGAGTATAATTGTCTTATTGAAAATAAAAATAAAATTCTAATTGATGTGTATAATTCGTTAGTGAGTCACGAAGTTCAGTGTTGAGAATAGTTTCGTTATAAGCATAAAAATATTTTCTTACACGGCACATTTTAGTATTATTTACTATTATTCGTCAATTCATCAGAGGAACTACTTTCTTGGTGCAGATATTAATATATAAAATGTCTAAATATCATTTGAATGTACCTCGGAATTTTCTGTCAAGCCTAAATATACGTCAGATATACAAGACGGATTACGTTTCCAGTTTGAAGAAAACAAAGAATGCAAAATTCTTGCGCAACAAAGTCGTTAGCTACCTAAAATCCGTTTTTGAACCTATCTATTGACTACATAGCAGGTCAATTAACCAGATCCAACGTAAGAAATATCTCGTTACGTGATATGTTCGTTTTCATAAATGAAATTCAAAATGACTGCCTCTGCAACACATTCAAATATTTTGATTTCAAAACGAAAGTATGTCGTGGTTGATTTCACTGCTTCTTGAGATCCGAGGAGACGTAACTGATGTAATGTTGCATTATCTGTTGAGTGTATTATAGACTTTTGCTATCCCATTTTGATCATTTACATAAAAAATTCTTCATTTATTATCCTAGTAAATTTATTATACAGATATCACTTGTTGATGAAGTTAACAATGAAGCATATGGTAACATATATTGCCAGTATTAACCCCATTAAGAATTATGGTTAATGATAGCATAATTTGTAGAATAAATTTCAGAATAATAATTAAGATTTATTATAAAAAAGTTGATAACTTAGAGTAAGGTTTATACCAAAAATTCATTAAACATTTATCAATTCAGGTGTCAAATCATTTTAATATTTGTTAAAAATTTGTGTTTCTTTCAATATACTTCAGAGAGAGTGAGAAAATTAAAAAAATAGACTTCTCTTCAAATCGTTATGATCCGATCTGCACTAACTGAAAGTTGCGGAAAATAAATGAAGCATGTATTAAATTTTTCGTTATCCTAAGTAACCATAATTTTAGAGAGCATATAATATGAAATTAAATAGGTCTTTACTTCGATATCAGAAATGTATAACCAACACACAATTAGATAAGAAACAATGTAACTGAAGTTATAATCAGGTCAATACATTTCGCCACTAAAATTCCACAATGCAAACATGCAAAACGATCAGTGAATTCATAGAATATTTTCAGTAGTAACAGCAGAACTCTATACGGTTCTTTAGCAGATCCGAACACACAACCTGGTAATAAAATTTGTTCCTAAGAAGTCTTTGTTAAAATATTTTGGTTCTTGGCATATGTTAACTCAACTAAATATACCAACATGCCTTCAGGCCTGCTTTCATTTAAAGTTGTTGATTTCATACAGTTGCACAGGTGATTGACTGAAACAGACAGCTGATTTTGGCAGACATCGCCCGCTATTGGGAACGAAGAACTGGTTTCTGGAAAACATTACTGCCATAACAGTTATTTCTTTTTGCAGACGTATTGTAATGGTTGTTTCTTAGACGTGTCAACTCTATCATCACAAAATAAGCGGAAAGATTAGCAGAGTGTAAATCAAACCACTACCAAAAGAGAGATGGATGTTTATGCTGACGGTGGTGATGAAGATGAAGATAATGACAAGGAAGATGACTATGATAACGGCATAGAAATAAGGCTTTTTAGAATTCTTTCTTCGAGGTTACAGTATACTTCTAAAGTACTTCATAAACCTATCACGTAAAGAAAGAAGAATATTGGTAAAAGAAAATTAATCGGCAATAAACTTGTCCCTTTCCCAAGATATTTAAACGTTGTTTCTTACAAAAAAAAATATTCACGTGCAAGTAGATCAATAATACTTTTGACAAAATATTTCCAAAACAATGCACAATAAAGCAGAAATTGTCTTAAATTAAAGTAAGTATCAACATTATAGTTATTATCTAAAATTGTTTATGAGGACAGCAGTTTGTTTTCTAATGGAAAGACAATTACTAATATTGTTTAAACAGTCATCGATTGCTTCACATGCACAGATCTTCGGATATTCTCGTGAAACAGAAAAGTACCTCGAATATATGACTTACACATTTTGTTAGAACGAAATTTCTTCACCCAAAAGAAATAGCAATCTAATCGGACCATCTATTTTTGCCAAATCATCAAAAATACACTGCAACTTTTCGGTCAATCCTACACCTAGGTGTTCCGAATGAAAAATATATTGATGGTTTGACGGAATGCTTTGCAGTGACATAAATCTTTCAATTCATGATCTGAAGGACTGATACAGAAGTTTGGGATGGATTATTTCTCTTGTCTAATGCGACCTAGCACATTGCCTGCAAATAATGCCTTGATTATGCTAGTTGCAAACGTGATTCTAACACAAATCCAAACATTGTTGTTCATGGTGTTGTTGTTGTTTGGGGTTTAACGCCATTTCTCAGCGCAAGATAGGCTATACATGGCGGCCAGTATAACCGGTGGAGGAAGGAATAAGGAAGCCCCAGAAGCAACCACCAACCCACGTGAAGCTGCAAGCTTTCTCACATGCCCACATCGGTCGAGTCCGAGACTCCAACTACGCTGAGAGAGGTGAAATGTACGAGACTACGTAGCGAACAAATGCTGGTCCATTGAGAAAGTTACAGCTGAAATGTCTATGTCGTATGTCAAGAAATCCAATATTACCTGTTGGATCATATTGCAAGTCCTTAAATATTTCTCTATCGAGATTTTAGAGTTTATATGTTGAATTATACAGTGGTGGTTTCAAGTTTTATTTCTTATGTCGATTTTGAATTACACAGCAGTAGTTGAAATTTTAATATCATATGTCGAGAATCCCTAAATCAAGTGTTGAATGGAACTGTTTGTGATGAAAGTTCCATTTTATGGTGAGTAATTAGATTTCATCTGCTGAATTTCACAGCAACGATAAATAGCCTCCTTGTTTAACATTAACGCGGTCCGTTCACGAGAGCGACCTCTAGCAAAGAAATTCATAGTAATTCTCGACCTGTCAATGGTAACTTTCAAACTGTAAATTCATAAAATGTAATGGTGCCTCATAATTGAATACATGAATGATGTATCTTAATACTCGATAATATCTTAAATTATTAAAGTGGATATTGTGGAATTTTACTTTTAACACCAACACATCATTTCATCATATAAAAACAACAATTCTGACATGCTAAATTAAAACTCTCTACATATGATATCAACATATCAACAACCGCCGTGTAATTCAGAAGATAAAATCTAAAAACTCGACTTCGGACATCGTATTTCAACCAGCGCCGTGTAATTTAACAGATGAAATTTAATACTCAACATAAGAAATGGAACTTTCAACATATACTCTTTGAACCAATATGTAAATTAGTAATTCTCGATGCACGACATAGATTTTTCAACCACCGCCGTGTAATTCAAAGGACACAACCTAAAACCTTGAGATAGAAAATATAACTTTAAACCACTACTGTTTAATCCAACAGATACAATCTAAAATATCGCCCTTGAAAATGGAACCTTAAGAACAAGCATATTTGATACAACACGTGAAATTGGAATTCTGGACATGTGACATTACCATTTCAACGGCAACCTTCTCTTTGGACCAGCTTTTGTCCGTTACGACGCCTCATATACACGGCAGCAATAGGTAAAGTCATGGGCTTAGACCACTCGGCAACCCGGGGACCCTATTGTTTTTGACACGGCCGCCATCGTTGCTGGAAAAGCAGTTCTAACATTCCGTCATATGTTAACGCAGATGAGTGTCTTAAGGTGGATGGTTTCAAACAGGAGCAGAATCTTTTGGTGGAGATAAATAATCTTTATTCATTTTCATGTGATCAAAGCTCAGACCTTGCCACAACGCGCAGGTCTCGACAGGAAAGTAAGAAAACTCCAATTAACTCATTGACACAGTGATGCGGTACGCGTTTAAATTATATTTTCTGCACTCACTTGATCCAAAAAGAGCAGATTGAATGATTTTAAAAGGATGTATTCTTCTGGATTAATACAAGAAGAAAGGAAAACTGCAAAACCACACTTCCATCAAATTCCAAAATGAAGAATCATTTTCTGGAAAATCACTTTCCTGTGATAAAAGCCATGCACGCAGACACGTAAACCCGTGAAATTCCCAGCCTAATAATTTGTACGTGCCTGCTGTTTGAAACAGAGACAATCAAGAATTAGTTTGTACTATTTAGACGTAATGAAATTTTGAAAGTTTATTTGTCTTTTTTAATGGTATTATTCAACTAATGATATGATAAACGACAAAAGATAAGTTATAACATACTTCTATTTTGTGTGATTGAATGATGGAAAGTAATGTATTCACCCTGTAGAATATTCACGTGATTTGGACGTATCTGGGAAATAATGTATTCACCCTGTAGAATAAACACGTTTTTTGGTCGCATCTGGGAAGTAATATATTCACCCTGTAGAATATTCACTTGATTTGGTCGTATCTGGGAAGTAATGTATTCACCCCGTAGAATATTCACGTGATTTGGTCATATCTGGGAAGTAATGTATTCATTCTGTAGAATATTCACGTGATTTGGTCGTATCTGGGAAGTAATGTATTCACCCCGTAGAATATTCACGTGATTTGGTCATATCTGGGAAGTAATGTATTCATTCTGTAGAATATTCACGTGTTTTGGTCGTATCTGGGAAGTAATGTATTCACCCCGTAGAATATTCACGTGATTTGGTCATATCTGGGAAGTAATGTATTCATTCTGTAGAATATTCACGTGATTTGGTCGTATCTGGGAATTAATGTATTCATTCTGTAGAAAATTCACGTGATTAGGTCATATCTGGGAAGTAATGTATTCATTCTGTAGAATATTCAATTGATTTGGTTGTATCTGGGAAGTAATGTATTCACCCCCTAGAATATTCACGTGATTTGGTCGTATCTGGGAAGTAATGTATTCATTCTGTAGAATATTCACGTGATTAGGTCATATCTGGGAAGTAATGTATTCATTCTGTAGAATATTCACGTGATTTGGTCGCATTTGGGAAGTAATGTATTCACCCCCTAGAATATTCACGTGATTTGGTCGTATCTGGGAAGTAATGTATTCATTCTGTAGAATATTCACGTGATTTGGTCATATCTGGGAAGTAATGTATTCATTCTGTAGAATATTCACGTGATTTGGTCATATCTGGGAAGTAATGTATTCATTCTGTAGAATATTCACGTGATTAGGTCATATCTGGGAAGTAATGTATTCATTCTGTAGAATATTCACGTGATTTGGTCGTATCTGGGAAGTAATGTATTCACCCCCTAGAATATTCACGTGATTTGGTCATATCTGGGAAGTAATGTATTCATTCTGTAGAATATTCACGTGATTTGGTCGTATCTGGGAAGTAATGTATTCATTCTGTAGAATATTCACGTGATTTGGTCGTATCTGGGAAGTAATGTATTCATTCTGTAGAATATTCACGTGATTTGGTCATATCTGGGAAGTAATGTATTCATTCTGTAGAATATTCACGTGATTTGGTCGTATCTGGGAAGTAATGTATTCATTCTGTAGAATATTCACGTGATTTGGTCGTATCTGGGAAGTAATGTATTCACCCCCTAGAATATTCACGTGATTTGGTCATATCTGGGAAGTAATGTATTCATTCTGTAGAATATTCACGTGATTTGGTCGTATCTGAGAAGTAATGTTTTCATTCTGTAGAATATTCACGTGATTTGGTCGTATCTGGGAAGTAATGTATTCATTCTGTAGAATATTCACGTGATTTGGTCGTATCTGGGAAGTAATGTCATTCTGTAGAATATTCACGTGATTTGGTCGTATCTGGGAAGTAATGTATTCACCCCGTATAATATTCACGTGATTTGGTCGCATCATGGAGAGAATAGTTATTAGTTTTAGAAGAGCCAATTGTCACAGTTTTGTTAAAGTTGAAAAAAAAAGTTCGTTCAATTTGTTTCAAAATTATTTTAAAAACATTTTGTTAAACAAGAAACGAGACAACTATGTGTGTTGGAGTTGTACGAATGACTTACATATTACAAGCAACTATAAACGGCTACTGTCACCTGTCTCATTAAATGAGACCTTTAGATAAAATATGTAAAGTAGTACAGAAATTGTATCAAACAAAAAAATGTGTAAGGAAGACACACACACACACACACACACACATATATATATATATATATATATATATATATATATATATATATATATATATATATATATATATATATATATATATATATATATATATATATATATATATATATATATAAAGTAGTATAGAAATTGCATCAAACAAAAATGTGCATGGATATATATATATATATATATATATATATATATATATATATATATATATATATATATATATATATATATATAAGACAACAGCACGTACTCTATTCAGTATCGGTGTCTTATATTTCTATCAACATAAATGTATGTTTTTTTATACTAATATTTTTTATTAATACAATTAAATTTACTCGAATGTTATTCTTGTCGTAAGATGGACGGTACAGCTAATTGGATGCAAAACACAACAGTAATTTTCTTTAACCTAGGATGCGTTTAAAATGTACAATTTTTACAAGTTATATTGGTAGCACATGATGAATATGAATATTTTCATAGGAAAGCATAGCTTGACATGCAGGTGGGTAGGTTGTTGTTGTTGTTGTTGTTGTTGTTGTTGTTGTAGGGTTTAATGACATTTTCAGCACGAAATAGGCTATACATGGTGGCCAAAATAAATGGTGGAGGAAGAACCCGGGAAAATCACGAAAAGAACCACCAATCCACGAGAAGTTACTGGCAAGCTTTCTCACATACCCACATTGGCCGAACCGGAGACTCGAACCCACGCAGTGGTGAGATGGCAGTAATCCGTGACGATGAACACTTGAGACAACTGCCACTCAGGGTCTCAATTTTGTAAGTTTGTATGTATGTATGTATGTAGGTAGGTAGGCAGGTAGGTAGGTAGGTAGGTAGGTAGGTAGTGTTAATTTAAAAATTGTACATCCCTAATATAAAGAAAGATGAAGACTTGGGCACAAATGAATGAATGAATGAATGAATGAATGAATGAATGAATGAATGAATGAATGAATGAATGAATGAATGAATATGGCGCACCAGCACTGTTAGGATATTTAGCGCCGTACAAAAGGTTATATATAGGATCATTTAAATGTGGTGTAAGGTTTCGCATGTACAAACGACAGAAACACGAATGTAAAAGCTTGTATTCAGCGGCAAGGGGCAATGTGGTACATAAGCAGCGGTTGGTCCTTTTCTGCATATGAAAATTATATTTTGAGCTAATTCTGGCAATGTCAAAGTATCTAGTTTCTCTACTATCATGCTGATATCTTCAGTCAATCAAAGAACCGAGACGGCTTCACACAGACATTTATACCGGCGAATGGTTGAGCGAGTACACTACGGTTCTTTCTCTGTCTTTTATGATATGCAATTTCAAGATCAACATTTCTTTAATTTGTGAAATCAAAGATATTGCAGTTATCAGAAACAGATAAATATAAACATGACACCACATCATGGCTTTTCTTGTCCTTGTTTTGTTTTGTTTTATTTTACATTATTGATATATCAATTTCTGGCCATGTACTGATTGATCACAAAGTCCAAGACACTTGTGTAGAAACGGTGTGTATTTGCGGTAAGACATTATTGCTCTGATTCAATACACAAAGTTGACACGTGAGAAAAGAGATTCGATTTTATCTAGAAATATTCTTCTTTTTTAACAACAAAAGCCCTCCAAGTGAACAGAAAAACAAATGTATAATTTGAAAATATATATTTCCATGCCTGTCTGGTTATATATTTTTTCATACGTTTATATGTGTTTCGATCAAATAAACGAGAGAGAGATTATCGAGCCCGATTGATCATTTACTATTACATTTAGCAAAGTACATCGATTTTAATAAAACTCCAATTCACTCCAATCCAGTGCTACCTGCTTTATAAATTAAGGTGTCAATACAAGCATACTCTTCTATTGTTCCCGTGTGACGGCCTATACTTCTATTGTTCCCGTGTGAAGGCTTATACTTCTATTGTTCCCGTGTGACGGCCTATACTTCTATTGTTCCCGTGTGAAGGCTTATACTTCTATTGTTCCCGTGTGAAGGTACTTCTATTGTTCCCGTGTGAAGGCTTATACTTCTATTATTCCCGTGTGAAGGCTTATACTTCTATTGTTCCCGTGTGAAGGCTTATACTTCTATTGTTCCCGTGTGACGGCCTATACTTCTATTGTTCCCGTGTGAAGGCTTATACTTCTATTGTTCCCGTGTGAAGGCTTATACTTCTGTTGTTCCTGTATAAGTCATATACTTCTATTGTTTCTGTATAAATGCATATATAAGCACATACTTTTATTATTTCGGTATAAAGGCACATACTTCTATTGTTTTTGTATAAAGGTACATACGTCAATTTTTCTTTTAAAGGCACATACCTCTATTGTTTTGTATAAAGGCACATACAGGCAAATAGTCTATTGTTTCGGTATAAAGGCACATCTATTGTGTCTGTATAAGGCACGCACTTTTTTCTGTATAAACATCTAATGTTTCAGTATAAAGACATACTTCTATTGCTGTTATATAGGGACATATGCATGTATTTTTACGTCACATACTCCTATTGTTCCTTTTTTATCAATAAGTGTATCAGATGTCACATTTGATCAAATCAAAATCAAATTAAGAAACAATAAAAAATAGAAATTTATTTTTATTTTTATATGCATATACAAGGAGATAAAGATAGAACGAATATTTATAAACACGAGAATTAAGACGTGGAATTAAATTACGCTGGCACATCCAGATGTGATATTAATAGAAATATTACAGGATTTATTTTTATCGAAAATTCGCAAACGTTATTTCGATCAAGAATGCATATATATATATATATATATATATATATATATATATATATATATATATATATATATATATATATATATATATATATATATATATATATATATATATAATGTACATGTTGTTTTTATTGTTTCTTTCTTTCTTTCTTTCTTTTTTCTTTATTTATTTATTTATTTATTTATTTATTTATTTATTTATTCTAATTGTTAAAACTATTAGAAATTGCTCAATTTAATTTATTTTTGTAAATATATAACTGTCTCAAGCAGGCTGTGGGGTGGCACCAGGACCTATAACTACCCATGTACGGGATTTTTTAAATATTTGTATATCTCAAATTTGAAAAAAAAGAAATTAAAATTTTTAAAATTTCCTTTTAGTCTTTCCGATAAAAATTACTTACAGATAAATAAAATATTGATAGTTATAAAAATTTAATTAGTTTCTAGGTAAATATTAAATGACATCCTAAGAAGTTTTTTTTTAAATTCTCCAGTCTCTAGTCTGATTTAAATGAATATTATTATTTCTTATTGCTATCATATTTTGTTTAAATGGAAACTTGATCTATATATAAATATTGTACTAAATATAAAGCAGTAAAATCATTATTAAAGGTTTCCTAATGTGTTTGATACATTTAGTAAGTACTCGAGCAAAAGAAAATATGAAAGATGTTAAGTTTGTAAGCAATCTTTAAAAAAAATAGGCTTGCCAAATAATATCGACGAAACACACACACACACACACACACACACACACACACACACACACACACACACACACACATAAATACAGACACAAAAACACAGATACAGACAAGCAAATTTGTATTACAATATAATAAGAAATTTTACGAGGCCTTTATTAGCAGCACTTAGACTATTAAAAATCATATGATGCAAAAATTCAACGTTCATTGGTTAACACCAGAAAAGAAAACTACTTGTGTATTCATGCGCTTTGAGAAATTTGTGAACAGTTGTCACATTATAGTCCTGTTCTTGATTTACCATGTTGAGATTCGTTGTTATTTTCTTTAATCATTATTTGTAATTATAAGAAAAATGTATAATCAGTTTTCAAACTTCGTGACGCATGAATTCAATAAAAACTTAAGTTCAGTTACCAAATATTGATACAAAAGAAATATCGAATATATGCATGCATAAAATTATTACAGACACAGCAATCAGAAAACCTTCACCCAGCAATCAAAATAACAGTTTACAACGTGGCTATAAAAAATATTATATAAGGGCAAGCTAAGTCAAATACCCTTTGTTACACACTCCAACATCGAAGTATCGAAGTGCGACACAGGTTTCTGATCAAAAACAGTACGATCACTTATACTCCGCAATTGCACACTCCTTGTTGTGCCCCAATTCATTCGATAAGTTATCAACTTAAGTTACCTTAAAATTATTTTTTAAAAGATTATATATATATATATATATATATATATATATATATATATATATATATATATATATATATATATATATATATATTTGTGTGTGTGTGTGTGTTTGTGTATGTATGTGTGTGTTATACGTCTATGTTCTCTTCAAATTAAAATTTGAAACAATATCCAGGAAAGAGTTTTCTTATTACTGACAGTTACCGAATTAATTAGTTTACGTAAATTTTAAAAGATGTTTATACAGTTCATTAAAATTTCACTGATCTCTCTGTGTGTGTGTGTGTGTGTGTGTGTGTGTGTGTGTGTGATTTAGATTTTTAAAGTAGCTTAAACAATTTTTCAGTCATATCGCTACATTGTCTGCAGTGTGACAGTTTATAGTATTGTCCAGCACTGCGGCAGCTTGCCGCAGACATGTGGCATGATGTCCCACCCAGTCACATTATCCTGACACTAGGCCTAACAGTCCTAACACTAACCTCTTAATGCTGAGCGCCAAGCGAGGCATCTGTTGGTGTCACTGATCTGTAACTCTCGGATATTCTTTTATTTTGTTCTCTGATGTTTTTGAGCTGTGGTTTACAAACTTTATCGGACCATCCCATCCCCACCCCCTTGGTTATCCTCAGCGCCATCCTACCCTACCCCGTAAAAAGCATTAATCAGATTAGCGCACGTCTCTGTAATCCCACTGCCCCCAAGAAGCGGTACCGCCCACTTTGGGAACCACTGTTTTAGAGAATGGTAAACTCGAAGCAATTTAGCTTTGACATAAAAAAAACCCACTCCAATTGCATGTGTTTGAATATGGGATCGCAACAGAAACCGCACAAGTGATAAACGAATAAAAATCAAACTATTGCGCAAAAAAAAAAACCCTTCTAGCTGCCATAAGAAATCTCTTAGCAGTTAGAGGGATATAAACAGGATTTTTACACTTGAGACGGACTATAGGGCCGTTTGTTACCATCATAAAGACCATAATCGAAAGAAGTAGGCACTGTCGGTTTTGTATGAAGGGTCCCATTTCCTAGGAAACTAAGGATCACTTGTGTAAATACACATCTTCCTTTGCAGGCTCATTAATTGCTAGATACGTTAAGATAAAACAGGGAACAGTGACTGTCTCGGTCATGTTTCCAAACTTTAGGTAGATACGTTAAGATAAAACAGGGAACAGTGACTGTCTCGGTCATGTTTCCAAACTTTAGGTAGATACGTTAAGATAAAACAGGGAACAGTGACTGTCTCGGTCATGTTTCCAAGCTTTAGGTAGATACGTTAAGATAAAACAGGGAACAGTGACTGTCTCGGTCATGTTTCCAAACTTTAGGTAGATACGTTAAGATAAAACAGGGAACAGTGACTGTCTCGGTCATGTTTCCAAACTTTAGGTAGATACGTTAAGATACAACAGGGAACACCGACTGTCTCGGTCATGTTTCCAAACATTAACATCACATGCAAATTTGAGGCTATCTTGCGTATATCTCAATGTGTTAATTTCTAAACAAAACCCATAATTTCTATTAATAGTTATGTAGAAGTGGTGAAGATGGTGGCTTACGAGAATTACTTGAAGATTATAAATTTTATAGAAATATGTACAAATTCCTTACACGAAGCAAGAAAAAACAATATGACTTAAAACAAATGGGTGGTATATCTTAATCCTAGTAAAGTTTATAGTCATTGTAGGACAAGTCAAAAATAATATGGGGTTATCTTAATCCGAGTAAAGATTATAGTCATTGTAGGACAAGTCAAAAATAATATGGGTTGTATCTAATCCAAGTAAAGATTATAGTCCTTGTAGGACAAGTCAAAAATAATATGGGGTAAAGGATATAGTGATTGTAGGACTGCTACAGCAAGAGTCCCTAGTAAGAACTAACTCTCTACTTGCTTGGCAAAACGAATTTCCAGGAGTTCAGTTTAAGACACCTTCTTCCTTTTAACCGATGATATTCTCCAGCAACAACAATATATTTAAATTAGCTCCTGTGTTGCATATATTAGATGTCAGCATGGCAACAATTTTATTTAGGACAAAGTGAATATCATCCGAAGTCGTATGGTGAAAACCCCGTTTCATAAAGATAATCAATTTATAGACAGCAGTGACAAAGATATGTTTGATACAGTTGTCATGGCAATGATATTATATTAACGACTGGCACCAATTTCACTTAAACCCCGCTAAGTTTATTGGTGAAAGCTCCATATCGATATAGGCATCCATTTTGGAGAGGTGTAAAGATCAAGGTCAGATTACGGGGAGCATGTGTCCTGTCCCACCCTAAATATGGTAGCCAACCCTCATCCCCCGGTTGCCGTACATATATTTATGCGTTTAAATGAATGATATATACTTCCAAACTGTTTAATACGTACCCTAATATAGCCATAATAATTGTATACACATAATGGACAGTTTAAGGCCCGCTTTGAGTGTCTACTTGATTAATGACTATCTTAAGTACCCCGGCCACCACAACCCCAAATCCATAATCTGGTCCTGGTAGACTTAACAAAATTTCAAGATATAATATTCCATTCAGGAATAACAAAAACAAGATTTTCAAGATGGCGTCTAAGGCCGCCATGCAGAAGTCAGAAAAATTAACTGTGCAGCATAAGAAGTCCTCGGTGGAAAAGTACACGTCATTTTTACCTTTTGTTCCTGTGAACACAAAAAACTTGTAAGATGGATGCCATTTTACAACTATCTGCAGGCTATATGCTTGCATATGTTGCATATTTGTTTTAACACAGCATATATAACGTGTAACTAAGCTTGATAAAACAAAAGATTTGCGATAGACTGTTTTACTGGACATTGAGGTTTATCTTTCATTGCCATTATCCTTCCTTTTGTGTGTTGGGTGGGTGCGAAATCAATGACTCTAATCCACTTATTGACCAATAACTTTGTGGAATTTCAGAGTTTGAGTTTATGGAGTTCCATGTGCGATAAAAATTCAAACGATGAGTTTAGCAATGGTAAAAATTCAAACAATGAGTTCAGTAACGATAAAATTTCAAACGATGAGCTTAGCAGTGATAACAATTCAAACGATGAGTTTAGCAGTGATAAAAATTCAAACGATGAGTTCAGTAACGATAAAATTTCAAACGATGAGCTTAGCAGTGATAATAATTCAAACGATGAGTTTAGCAGTGATAAAAATTCAAACGATGAGTTTAGCAGTGATAAAAATTCAAACGATGAGTTCAGTAACGATAAAATTTCAAACGATGAGTTTAGCAGTGATAAAAATTCAAACGATGAGTTCAGTAACGATAAAATTTCAAACGATGAGTTTAGCAGTGATAATAATTCAAACGATGAGTTTAGCAGTGATAAAAATTCAAACGATGAGTTCAGTAACGATAATAATTCAAACGATGAGTTTAGCAGTGATAATAATTCAAACGATGAGTTTAGCAGTAATAAAAATTAAAAAAAAAACATATAATGAACAGATAAGTAGATAGACAGCAAAGGTCAAGTAAGTCGACCTCTTCAAATATATACTAGATTTTGTTCTTTACTCGGAGGATGGCGAATGTCCGGAACTTGGTCGCCGGCTGAGGAATTAAGAAGTACCATTTATGTCACTGCAGGAAACCGCACTTGCCACTGAGTGGCATTAGACAACATGAGAAGTCCAAAGGAATAAGGTCCAAGTCCGGTCATCCATCTCTCTCTCTCTCTCTCTCTCTCTCTCTCTCTCTCTCTCTCTCTCTCTCTCTCTCTCTCTCTCTCTCTCTCTCTCTCTCTCTCTCTCTCTCTCTCTCGTTTGAAAAGTGAATTTCAAAGAGATCTACGATTTCCAACTTGATAATGATTGAGTAATGAAAAGACATACATAAAAGAATCAGGTTCCAGATTTTTATTCAGTAAGTAAAAACGTTTAGGTGCTAAGTGAACTTTTGCTAAGAGGGCGTCCAAAGTGTTCTGCGAGGCTGTTGCAGCAGAAGCTGACGTCATTCTTCTTAGACTGGTTCCATAGATACTGTTAAATGAAAACTAGGAGTTACATTTATTATAAATTAACTTAGAATTCAAGACACAGTCAATGACACGAAAATGCGGACCGATTACACATGTCATGTAAACCTAGAAGAGACTACAAAATACCAAACCAAGCATCTATGGTGTTTTGTATTTATTGACAGAATAGAAAAATTTACCAAATGTTGATTTTGTTTAATAATCAAATATAACGAATAAAACTGATGTCAGGCAGTCTCGACTGAGGTCTCGCACCATTTTTGACATCAACATGAGATGCGTTTTAACAAAATCTCATGAAATAAATTTCAGACGTTGTAAAACATGCTGCAAGAGAAGGGCGACGTGCTATTTCAGAAGCTGTAAAATTCTAATACAAGGGCGACGGACTATATCAGATGTGGTGAAATGTGATGAGAAAGGGCGACTGGCTTTTTCAGGTATAGCGAAATATGATGTTAAAATATGGCGGCGGGCAAGTTTGCTGATATTTAATTTCGTATTTTTCCCGGTTCTTTTTATACATTAACTCCAAAAATAATTCGAATCTTAAATGAAAAGAGTGACTATTTTTTATGTCCATTGTCATAGCATGGTCAAAAGAATCATAATGTTTTAGCAATAAAATCAATGGATCTGAAGAAATAAGCACATAAACAGATTTTGAAATGAATGACAATTAATTTTAATAGCCTTATACCCGTGTCCTAGACTGTTGTATAAAAGCTGGAGTACCTCTTTTGTACAACTGTGTCCTGGACTATTTTATTAAGGTTGCATGCGCCTCTTTTTATTTACTGTACGGAATCCGATGCGGACAATAGCATACACAACTAATCGTCTTTCAAACGATACTAGAATTTAAGAAATATCCAATGCTGAGGCTAGAAAATGCAATATAAAATTCTTACTCATATGAAAAAAGTTTATATACATGTTAAATAAACTGATCTAAGTATTTATTTAACCACCGTTGTGAACATGTCTATACGAACTTTAGTGATGCAAGTTATACACGCTGTTTAATTAATATTACACAGTGAAGTTGTTTACCAAAGTTTTAACTAATATAACGGTGTGATATGTTATACTAGTTTTAAATTCAAGAAATAAGACTGACATTTATAATCTGTGCAAGTAGGTCATCAACAATTTTAGCCAAAGCAATAGATATGAAGAACCTTTACTACCGTATACACCACCACGTTGTGCTGGGGAAAGAAATAGCCATGTAACATCACTCCTTAGTGCGTTTTAAGTACTACGGTTGAATCAAGTTTACTGTGGTTTAGAAGCTCCAATAACTTTACTTAATATTGTAGACAGTTGGTCTTACAGCACTATTGTACCATAGACTGTTGGTCTGACAGTATATAGAGGATCTCAAATGGGTAACGATTTAATATTGAATTTATGAAACAAGTTGAATAATGTCAAGCTTTTGCTGGACATTATTCAACGAGTTTCATAAATTTAATATTAAATCGATACCCATTTGAGATTCTTTTTATCACATAGTTTTTATTTCAGTGGAAATTATTTGTTACCCAGGTTAGCCGAGTCTGGACTCGAACTCACGCAGAGGTGAGATGGCAGTGATCCGTAACGGTCAGCGCTTTAGACCACTCGGCCACTCAGAGCCCCTATCTTGCGGTAGCATCTCATTTCAGCCATATTTTGGAACCAAAGCAGTGTTGGTATCTTTCCATATTGGTCTCAACCTTGTTATCGCTGTTTTTGTTTGGGCAATCCTGCAAAGTAGTTCTGGTTTGTAGCCCTCCACTGTGATTATTGATCCCAAGTACTTGAAGTTTGTGACTCTTTCCAGCTTCTGTCAACTGACCTTTATTTCTGTGGTGTTGTTTGTCATCAGTTTGGGTTTGTGATCGATAATCTCCATACCAATGTTGTGGAGGTTATGTTAAGGCGCAAAATCAAGTCAGCCAGATCTTTTTCATCTCCTGCTAAACCATGAATATTATATTCGAAGCGAGGGTTGGTGATTGTTCTTCCTATGACAATGACAGTGCCCTTTGTGGTCAAGGAAGGCATCCTCCATGATCCTTTCCAGGGCAATGTTGATCAGTATAGGTGATAGTATACATCTTTGTCTGACTCCAACAGTTGTTCGAATCTAATCTCCTCTGCTGCCATTGATTAGTACAGCACTGGTGGCTTTGTCATTGAGGTGCACAAGAACCTGCACTTGGTTTGAATTGTTGTTGTACTTCCTCATAGTTGCCCATAAGGCTGCATGCCATACCCTACCAAAAGCCTTCTGAAATCTATAAAGACGTGGTATAGATTCTGCTGAGTCTAAAGGTATTTCTCGCAATGGAGTTTGAGATTGAAGATTTGTTCTGTGGTGCTCCTTCCTGCTCGAAAGCCTGCCTGCTCTTGAGCAATAACTTTCTCTGCTAGAGGTTTTAATCTGTTGAGAATTATCTTCAGCATGGCTTTGTTCGGGTGACTGATCAAACTATTGGGTCTGTAGTTTTGGCATAGCTGTAAGGTTTCCTTTCTTGGAAAGCACGCTGACCAATGATTGAATCCATGTAGTGGGCCATTCTTCTGTCTGCCACATCTTGTTGCAGATTGTTGTTAGGACTGTGACTATGCTCCTCCTGCTTGAATGAGCTATGCTGGTATGTTGTCAATGCCGGCTGACTTTCCTTTCTTTAGTAACCTAGCTGGAATTTCTACTTCTTCACGAATAATAGGGTTGTCAACAATTTATTCTGCCTAAGGGCAATTTAGTACTTCTAGATCTCCTTTGGTCTTATGATTGTACAATTATGTGCAGTATTGTGTCCATCGTTTGAGGCTCTCTTGATCTTCTGTGATGCATTTTCCTGATTTGTCTTGAATGGTGGTAGTTTCTCCTTGTTTATGGGTTGTGATATCTTTCATCAGTTGATATGCCATTTCGTTGTCATTTCTACTCAGACTGTCTTCGATTTAGCAGCATTGAATTTTTATATAGAATTCCTTTGCCTTTTTCGTACTTTTCCTAATCATGTTGTTTATAGCTCCTTCATGATCTCTTTTCCCTTTTTCAGCTCTCCTCTTTTGTCGCATAGTTCAAGGACATCTGATGTGACTCGAGATTTCTTTGTTCGACCATATTTGCCAATGATCTCACTAGCTATGCTAGTAACAGCTGTGTTGAATGTGGTTGTTAAAGACTCTAGGTCGGTGTCTTGGCTGTATAGGTTTATCAAAGGTACAAATTTACCACCTATAATTGCTTGGAAGACTTATGCGACTTTTGGATCTTTCAATTTTTCAGTAGGTTTAACAGTATGTACTATTGTACTATAGACAATACTATAGACAGTTGGTCTGACAAGATTTACTATTGTGCTATAGTAAGTTGGCATGACAGTATAGACTTATATCAGACAGTTTGACTGACAGTATATACTTATTTCATAGACAGTTGGTCTAACAGTATATACTGTTGTTCTTTAGACAGACGGTATGACAGTATATATTACAGTATATATTTATATCATAGTTGGTCTGACAGCTTGTACTATTGTTGACACCATAGACAGTTGGTCTGAGAGTATATACTATTGTACTATAGACAGTTGGTTGGACATTACATACTATTGTACCATAGACAGTTGATCTGACCGTATATAATTTTGTACCATAGACAGTTGGTCTGACAGTATATACCATTGTACTAATAGGCAGTTGGCTGAACAGTACATAATATTGTACAATAGACAGTTGGTCTGACAGTATATACTATTGTACTATGAACAGTTGTTCTAACAGTATATACTATTGTACTATACATAGTTAGCCTCACTGTACTCTTGTACCATAGACAGTTGGTCTGATAGTATTACAATTATAACATAAACAATTGGTCTGACGGTATATACTATTATACCGTAAGCAGATGATCTGACAGACTCATACACAACCATGCCAGTTCAAACATGATCAGCTGTTTTATTTTTAAACGTTTTGCTCCTAGTCAGTAGTCAGCTTATTAATTCATAATATTAAATCCTTCGTGAAATTAAAAGATATATTCAGCTCAGATTGAGATATGACGGACGCTGATACAAGTTCCTCATCTATTGATGTTTTTGATTTACAAATCGAACTTCAGATTTTAGATTTACGAAAGTGTAAAACCTAATTCGGAAGATATTGTTTCTCACAAAACTACCCAAACACTTCATTTGGAACATGCTATTTTCAACAACAAATCCCTAACACTTTATTCGGAACACATAATTTATAACAACAACAACACTCTCTAACGCTAAATGCAATGCATTTCCGACTGGTTACTAAAATTAGCTAAAACTAAAATTTCAAATGTTGTCGGTGACATGATCTAGTTTTAGTTTGTTGCCTATCAGACCTTCCTATTATAAGGAATATCGCCTTCAATCAAACTGGATGTTTGGTGGAACTACGAGTTCCGATCAAGGCTATGTGGCAATCAATACATATTTATTTATCCTTCGCCAATATTCATAACACGAATTTTAAATTGTCTCACCTGTAATAGCAAGAGAACATTGTAGATCAGTTTTTTGTTCGTCAGCGGCAGCAGTAGTGGCTTTACAACAAATCAAATTCTGCTCGAACCTTTTATGACAAAAGTTGTTTACTGCGACTTGACGTGGGAGGTAAACAAGATAACGAGGCTACTAAATGCGTTTTGCGAAACTCTTTTGTGCTTAACCAATTGGATTTACGGTGGTTTCCTCCCATTTCTTTATTTTCGCGGAGATAGAGAAGGTTTGTACGAGCACTTGGGTTATGAGAACATAAAAAAATGAAAGATTCAACTTTTTAATTCACGTATCAAATATCGAGGTTTTGTGCAATGATCTTTTTTAATTTCTTGAGAGGTTTTTGAAATGTAAAGCACCTGCGGATAAATATACTGTATCAACTGTTCGTTCACTTATGTGAGGTGCAAGACGGGATACGAAAACGGTTGAAAGGTATCACTTAAAAAACCTACTGACCTCTACTTTGAATCTAGAGAAAGAATATCACGTTTTCTTGAAATGCAAATGATAATTTGTTTTTTACGTATATTCACCTTACAGTTTTACAAATACGACTTCAGCTTTGCGCATTTAGTCACGTACTATGCGGTTGTAAGTGGTAGGAGCCAGGGTTGGAATTTAGTCCAAATTTCTGCTTGGACTCATTAACTTGAAGGGTTATAATTGGGGTCTGAGCTGGCCAGTAAAGTTGTAAAGTGGCCATAAGACGGTCTGAAAGAGGAGGTGATACATTTGTACTGTAATTGAAGATGAATGTAACAAGATGAGCGCACTGACATTATTGTGATCGTACCCCCATAAATGTAGTTCCTAAAATTGACAAATTGGCAAGGTTTATGCAATTACATTTAATTGTCGCAGACAAAGCACTTTCCCTGATAGAAACCTTGACATTTATTTATTCTTATCTCTTTCTTGCTAACTTTTTCTTGGCAAAAAAAGGAAATCTACATGTAAATGAAATGTCAGTGAAACCAGTACACACCCTACAACAAGAATGGACACAATGAAAGAGAATTGAATGAAATAAAAACGGAATGAAACAATAAAATACAACAGAAAAAACAGAACATAGCATGGAAGAGAACACAAGGGGATAGGATAGGATAAAATGAAATAAGAGTACAGTATATAGGATGAGAGGTAAGTGGGTTAATTATTAACACGTGTTTATTATGGGATATAGTTAATTATTGACAAGTGTTTATTATGGGATATAGTTAATCACTTTGATCAAAATTACTGAATAATACAATCGACATAAAGACCATAATATTTTCAGAGAGTGGGATTAGAAGTGGTTGGTATAAAATGTAGACAACATATCCTTAAAAAGGAAATAACAATAAGAGTCTCTTGTAGGGACTGATACTCTACTGGGTGCCATAGCCATAGCTGGCATTATTAGCGATAACAAGATTTTAAAATTGTAAGGGACATGCTGGGTATTAGATAAAATAGACATCGTTGGAAAGTCTTTTGGTCAGACCTCAATGTCCAAATGATCAAATCTGTTATGCAATTTTATAGTTTTTCAAAACAACCACTGTACGGATGACATTGGATTTCAGATAGGCTCCATGTTAAATTAAAATCATATGGACATAAAAAAGAAGTCTTTTGGTGAAAACTTTACATCAATATAACTTTCTCTTCAGGAAATGTTGCGATAAGACGATTTGCAAGATGGCTGTTGTGATATCCATATTGGACGTCAGAACGGCAACATTTTTATGAAAAATTAACTAGACAGTATAAGAAGTATTTTGTTAAAACCCCAAGTGATATGATTATCCAAGAAGGAGGATCAACGATTAAAAGATTTTCAAGATGGCCACTGTGGCGACTATATTGACTGTGTGAGCAGCACCATTTTCATACATGCATCTTAGGAGGATTAGCGATAACAAACTTGTGCTAATGGACTGTTGGACGACAGACGACGCAGAATCTCATAATATCTTCTGGTCTATGACCAGTAGAGTTAAAAATTAATCTCTCACCTAGTCCCTGAATGCATCCATCCGGTTCCGTCATCATCGATTTTCTTTTTCTGGGCCTTACTTTTTGCACGTGACCAAACCCGCTATAAAATGGGACATTTTCTTCAGGTAGGCCTAGCATGTCTGGAGAAAGCCTCTGAAACTGCTCTTCTTGAAAGAATAACTCATAGTCAGTTCTACAGTATATTAAACCACTGATCATCCCAAACTGGTCCCCGGTTATTAATGGTTTACTGCAAGATGCACAAACGAAACATGACAGATGATAGACACAATCTCGTGCGCGCATGATCAGTTCGTTTGCAAGAATTCCCATTTGACATCTTGAGCATCTCTTGGCTCCGAAACGCCTGAAATAGATAAACATCTATCTATCTATCTATCTATCTATCTATCTATCTATCTATCTATCTATCTATCTATCTATCTATCTATCTATCTATCGATCGATCGATCGATCGATCGATCGATCGATCGATTGATCCATCCATCCATCCATCCATCCATCCATCTGTTGGACGAAAGATCGATGGACGGATAAAACGATGTATGTATGCATTTTTTGGACGTGGATAAGGTTATACTTTTCGAATTTATATGCCTATCAGGTATGAAATGCACCAGGTACACATCAATTTTACAGGGTTCAGGGGATATCTCAGCACCAAAGAGCGAAACTCCCAGAACCTCCTCAACTCCCCCAAACCCGTTTTTATCTGCAACATCTGAGAGCTTATGGGTATAATTTTTATTTTTAAAATACTTCTTAACGATTTTTGTAAGCTAGCAAATTATTTCAGAAACTGTTTTCTAAACTTTTCACCATTTTATATTGCATAGCATTCATATAGAGATTCTACTTAAAGTAGTCTTTTATCAAACTTGTAAGTCTAGCTTTGCGAAAAATGCTAACGATTCGATCAACAGTAAAAATTAAACCCCAACAGAATCAGTCATCTTTTAGAAGTTTACATGCATTGTCAATTGAGTAGTCAGTTACAATATGCGGAAAAATATCTAGAAATAAGGAGTTAAGATGTCAAGATGAAATAGTTTTGTGAATGTCTCTGTGCTGAACTCTCTCTCTCTCTCTCTCTCTCTCTCTCTCTCTCTCTCTCTCTCTCTCTCTCTCTCTCTCTCTCTCTCTCTCTCTCTCAAAAGTAAGTGATTTTGGCAACGTTTATGTAGTGTGTTTTGTACGAGTGGACTGATTTCCCCATTTGGAAAGAGCAACAAAAAACACTAGACGAAACAACAATAAAACAAATAAATAAACAAACAGAAAACAAAACTAAAACAAAAAAGGCCAACAAAACAGTACAAAGTTTTTGCGCAACAACGTAGTAGACAACCAACCATGTACCTGCGGGAGGTATGAAGGCTAAATAATGGGTCATTTAACCATATCCAAACTACAAACAATATTGTAAACTGAAACCCGATCTCGAATCTGTTATTTTTGGGTAAAATAAATAAATGCTTTAATTTATTATACATAGTGGCGTAGTATTTCCCGTTACGTCTTATATTATAAATGAAATTCAAAATGGCTACCTCTATCAAGTATCTTTGTTTTGTTGTTTTTTTTTATTTTGGAGGTGGGTGTGACAGAGAATGTTTTGATGGCTACCTGGCGATCCATTATAAGTTTTGTTGTATACATTTTGTAATTGCTCAGCTGACATATATTAATCTCATAATATAACAAAAACTGTTCTATACAACGGACTTCTTTACCTTGTTCACTTTTGTTTATTGTCATGGGTTACAAAAGGCATGTAGATGCATGTCTCGGATATATATTTGAATCATGCAAAATGGTTTCTAAAATATGTCAACATATCTTTTTGTAAAACGTAAAATTGATCATTCTCATTGGGGCCCTTTTGTTTGCAAGCTTTTTAATTTGGAAGTAAGTAATTCTTAGATGTATTCGACAACTGCCAAGCGTCTAAATGAAAATGATCAATTCTGAAAAAAAGATCACCGAAATGTTTGAAATTTGACTTCAGCTAATGGGCGGAACTCATTGGCCGCTGTTGTGGCTATATTGGACATTAGATAGATACCGTTTTCCTTTGGACAAACTCCACATCATAAGACGTCTTCTAATTGAAAACCCTACGACTGTGTTATTTTCCAGTCAAAATAAATAGATTATGAGCTTGACTACTATGGCAGGCACATCGGACATCAGATCGGTCCATTTTCATAAGAGGTCAGGGCCCCAAGTGGCCGAATGGTCTAAGGCAGTGGTCCCCAACCCCCGGGCTGAGGACCGGTACTGGGCCGTGGATCAAATGGTACCGGGCCGCCCAAGGAACATTAAATTATTTCCATTTTATTTACTGCGGTTTATTTCTCTCGGGTTTGTGCGACTTGTCATGGACGAGAGGTTAATCAGGAGTTGAGAGACGTCACCTAAAGACGTACCAATACCGTGCATGCGCAAAATATCGTGATACCGGAACGGTTTTAGGTCACGTCTGGAGATGAGCGGCTTTGGTGGAGAGAAGGTGTGTATCACTCTTTTTCTCTATTCACCGGTACTTGTTTAAGAATGCTTGGTGTACGTGTATATTATGTTTGCTCAAATTTAACCCACCAATTAGCAAAAATGAGTATGAAACAGACGTCGTTAGAAAGTTTCCTTGGGAAAAAGAAAAGGCCCAGTGAAGAGACAGAATAAGAGCCTTCAACATGAATGAAACATAAAACTTAACAGACAATACCATGAGTCCTACTTGAAATATGGATTTATCGGGACAGGTGATTCTCACACACCAACCCCGCTCTGCATAGTTTGCGGAGACCAGCTCTCTAATGACGCAATGAAACCTTCAAAATTGCTTCGACACTTGAACGTCAAACACCCTGGATTAAAAGGCAAGCCCCTGGCTTTTTTTGAAAACAAAAACGGGAACATGAAGGGCAGAAGAAATATTTGAGGGCGACCACATCAATAAAAGAGAATGAACTGAGAACTTCATATTTGGTGGCTAACCGTATTGCTAAGGCTAAAAAGCCATTCACTATCGGTGAAGAATTGATCCTGCCCTCCACTAAAGACATTTGCCGTGATCTTCTAGGAGAGGCTACTGTGGAAAAGATAGCACATGTGGTTTTGTCGGCTAGCACTGCGACTAGGCGCATTGAGGAAATAGCCGAAGACATTGAGACACAATTGTTGGAGATGATTAATACATCAGCGTGGTACGCACTCCAGGTTGACGAATCTACAGATACCGACAAGGCAATACTACTTGTTTATATGCGATATCTATATCAGGAGGATGTGCATGAGGATTTGTTATGTGCACTATTTTTGCCAACCAACACCACAGGAGCAGAATTGTTAATGTCACTGGATGATTATATCAGAAGAACTAAAATGGTCCTTTTGTGTCTGCATATGCACAGACAGAGCTGCTGCCATGACTGGAAGACTGTCTGGTTTAACTGCTCGAATTAAGGAAGTTGCACGTGAGGATGAATCTACGCATTGTATCATTCACAGGGAAATGCTGGTAAGCCGAAAAATGTCACTGGAATTTAACAGCGTATTGATTGAATCGTTAAAGTTATTAACCACATCAAAGCACACGTCCTTAACTCACGCCTAATTCATCAGCTTTGTGAGGAGATAGACGTAGAGCACATATGCCTTCTCTTATACACAGAAATAAGATGGTTATCCAGAGGAAAATCGCTAACCAGAGTATTTGAATTTCGAGAGCCATTGCGAAAATTTCTCTGAAAAGAAGTCACCACTGGCAGCACATTACAGTGACAAGGTATGGGTCGCAAAACTAGCTTACCTGTGTGACATATTCAGCCTGCTCAATGAACTCAAATCTGTCCCCTCAGGGGAAAATAACAACCTTTTTCCAGTTGGCAGACAAAGTAGCTGCATTTGTAGAATTGTAGAGACAGCGCGTGAACAGAGGCACTTTGGATATGTTTCAGGCATTAGCAGGGATTTTAGGCGAGACTGAGCCTAAGCATTCATTCTCTCAGTTGTTGCACCATCGCCTGTCTTTGCTTTTTAAAAAGTTCGAGCGCTACTTCCCAACCACAACAGACCCACGAACTGGTAAGGAAAGGATCCGCGACCCATTTGTCAACAAACCAGGCGACTCTAGCATGTGTGTACAAGAATAAGGTCAACTGCTGAAGATTGCAAATGATGGCGCCTTAAAACTATGTTCGAGAAAACAACTCTGCCAGTGTTCTGGATTAAAGTCATGGCGGAATACCCTGAGAGTACCACCACCGCACTTAAATCCCTATTGCCATTTTCAACATCCTATCTGTGTGAAGAGGGTTTTCTGCAGTGACAGCAACCAAAATAAAACAAAGGAATTAATTGGACATAATCAACACACATTGTCTCCTATTACCCCCAGATGAAACCGTCTCGTTGCAAATAAACAAGTTCAAGGTTCTCATTGATTTAGCATTCTAGTGAGTTAAAATGTTAAATCACTTTATATTCATTTTTTGGTGTAACTGTATTTCATTTTAAAGGCATGTTTAAATACAATTAAATTAAAGTTATTTAATCAAAACAATCTAAAATATAAACAAAGTCCCCTCCCCCCTTCAGCGAGCCGCGGTAAAATTATCAAACGCTGACCAGTCCGCGGCAATAAAAAGTTTAGGGACCACTGGTCTAAGGCGCTAGCCTTTAGAGATCATTCACATCTCACCTCTGTCCGAGTGGGTTCGATACCAACGTGGATATGGGAGAAAGTTTGTCACTCCCATAGAAAGAGCTAACTATCATTTGGCTTAGCATGGCATTTGACTTAACTAAGTCATCATTCTGCTAATTAATATTTCTAAAGACTATAAATCTCTCTCTCTCTCTCTCTCTCTCTCTCTCTCTCTCTCTCTCTCTCTCTCTCTCTCTCTCTCTCTCTCTCTTGATCTCTTGATCTCTTGATCTCTCTCTCTTGATCTCTCTTGATTTCTCTCGATCTCTCTCGACGGTTTAGCTTATCTTTTATTATCATTCATAGGTCCAGATACATCGTCATATGGCACAAGCGAAAATCCTCAACGCTCCCATTTTCGTGGAATTTCGCCCCTACGTACGTACGTATGGATGGATGGATGTATGGGGTTATTGAATAATACGACAGTACTTTTGTGAATAGTATGTAAACAAAAACCAGTCAAAAAGTTGTAAGCCATTCATCTCTCGGTTAGGTACTTCTGCTTTTTAAATAAACAGAATATATTGCATGTGTGTGTGTGTGTGTGTGTGTGAGAGAGAGAGAGAGAGAGAGAGAGAGAGAGAGAGAGAGAGAGAGAGAGAGAGAGAGAGAGAGAGAGAGCAGGACACTTTACTAATCAAATCGTGTCTTATATACTCAACGCTGGAAAATAACTCTTGCTTGTGACTATGTAAGTTTTTGTTTCAAAACGACATTTAAAAATTTAACTATTTATTTACCGTTTAATTTCTATATTAATTCTGAATAAAATTTTATATTTTTTAAGAAAAAGGAAAAAAAGAAAAGGCAATCAAAAGAGAATAAGAAAAAGTAAGGATTATTTCTACCAAGAAAAGCACATAAAAATATTTTGTTGCATGTGCATGGATAATTTTAATATGCAAGCCAGATGCAGACATGTAAGAGGGTCGATGTAATAAAACTGAATGGACAATTTACAAATTGGACGACATCATGATGGAATAAGGATTTCATGCCAAAACAATGGCATATTGCTAAATAGGCCGAGTGTTTTGGCAATCTCTCTCTCTCTCTCTCTCTCTCTCTCTCTCTCTCTCTCTCTCTCTCTCTCTCTCTCTCTCTCTCTCTCTCTCTCTCTCTCTCTCTCTCTTGATCTCTCTCTCTCTCTTGATCTCTCTCTCTTGATCTCGATCTCTCTCTCTTGATCTCTCTCTTGATCTCTCTCTCTTGATCTCTCTCTTGATCTCTCTCTCTCTTGATCTCTCTCTCTCTTGATCTCTCTCTCTCTCTTGATCTCTCTTGATTTCTCTCGATCTCTCTCGACGGTTTAGCTTATCTTTTATTATCATTCATAGGTCCAGATACATCGTCATATGACACAAGCGAAAATCCTCAACGCTCCCATTTTCGTGGAATTTCGCCCCTACGTACGTACGTATGGATGGATGGATGTATGAGGTTATTGAATAATACGACAGTACTTTTGTGAATAGTATGCAAACAAAAACCAGTCAAAAAGTTGTAAGCCATTCATCTCTCGGTTAGGTACTTCTGCTTTTTAAATAAACAGAATATATTGCATGTGTGTGTGTGTGTGTGTGTGTGAGAGAGAGAGAGAGAGAGAGAGAGAGAGAGAGAGAGAGAGAGAGAGAGAGAGAGAGAGAGAGAGAGAGAGAGCAGGACACTTTACTAATCAAATCGTGTCTTATATACTCAACGCTGGAAAATAACTCTTGCTTGTGACTATGTAAGTTTTTGTTTCAAAACGACATTTAAAAATTTAACTATTTATTTACCGTTTAATTTCTATATTAATTCTGAATAAAATTTTATATTTTTTAAGAAAAAGGAAAAAAAGAAAAGGCAATCAAAAGAGAATAAGAAAAAGTAAGGATTATTTCTACCAAGAAAAGCACATAAAAATATTTTGTTGCATGTGCATGGATAATTTTAATATGCAAGCCAGATGCAGACATGTAAGAGGGTCGATGTAATAAAACTGAATGGACAATTTACAAATTGGACGACATCATGATGGAATAAGGATTTCATGCCAAAACAATGGCATATTGCTAAATAGGCCGAGTGTTTTGGCAATTATAATATCCACACCTGTTCCTTCCCTCTTGCCTTTAACCCAGACCATGACATTCCCAAGAAAAACAGATCCCGATTTTTTCTGCCCAAATTTCCAGATACTTTGTGTTTCGGTATCTGTGGCACATAGTTCTACACAAGATATTATATTTTCACACATGTGGAACAGCAAGTGTTATAGATATAACACCTGGGATCGTGTTTACAGCCAGTTTTCAACTTCAACTAAATTCACTAGCTAGAAGAATTTTTAGGGGAAAAAAGCAATATTACATATATCTGACAAAACATGCCATGTTGGCTCAGATAGCTTAGAAATAATAAAACTGAACTCGAGTTTGAGTTGCTACAATCAGCCAATCGCAATCTACCTTTCAAATGTAACGATATTTGTGATTGGTCTCGACTATTCCATGCTCAGTACAGTAATTTGCAAACCTCGTATTCTATGAGCGATAGTTTTTCGTGCTATATTCAGATTCGCGAAAATCGAGAATCGATGCATAGAACATTGAACCACTTGAAAATTGCTGAATAATTTTTTAAAAAAAGAACTTCCTGTGAATCAACTTGATTCGCGATCAGCACTTTTATTTGCCATGTATTACAGCTTCAAAATGTACAATAAGATACAATTAATTGGTCTAGGAGTGTATGGACCTGGAAATAAACTGACAAAAGTAATTCAACATTTGGGGCAGTCACAGGATGACACTTTTGAGACCTATCCGTTACTTTCTGTTTTATTTTTATCTTTATTTTTGATTTTGAGTCAATAAAGCGATCACAAAACCTTTTTAATTTTAACCCTATCAAATTTCATTCGTGCTTAAGTCCTTGCTCAGCAATGAATCTTCTGAACCGTACTGTACCGTGCGTTGTGTGTTGTACACTTTAAACAGCGAACAAAGTCGACATCTATCTGGCTTCATACAATTCTAGACAGCTCAGATTCTTTACTGTTCGTTCTAGTCATCACTTCAACTTTAACCATGATCTTCTGGCGCAGAATTCCACATAAGAACTCGGCGAACGCTGCTTCAATTTGCATATAAATGATTGAATACTGCACGAATCCGAAATATATCTTTCAAATGTACCTATTGATTCCACGACTGTTCCTCCTATTGATTCCATGATTGTTCCATCTATTGATTCTACGATTGTTCCACCTATTAATTCCATGATCGTCTATTGATTGAAATCGAAGTATTATTTGCCATAGGCATGGAACATTGTAGAAAAATCAAGCATTTCACGAAAAACCTATTTTGCGTTGCCATGAATACATCAGAAAGTATACTTTTTGTCAATAGTTGACAAAACAACACATCACAGCAAGGATACTTTATGTCTATAGTTGACACAGCAACACATCAGCAAGTATACATTGTGCTAATGGCTGACATAACAACACATAAGCTAGCAATCTTTGCGTCAATGGCTGACACAACAACACATCAGAAAGCAAAATTTGTGTCAATGATTGATATAACACATCAGCAAGTATACTCTTTAATAGTGGTTTGCACAATGGCAAGTAAAAACGTTTACAAATGTCTTCATTATACATAGTCTGTGCATCAGCTGACATACTTTGTGTCAATGGTTGACTTGTGATTGTGATTGTGATTATGACTTTTATGGTAGCTTTGACAATTTTCAGTCATATCGCTACGATGTCTGCAGTGTGGCAGTTTATAGTGATGTCTAGCACTGGATAATATGCAACTTATATTTTATTCCAAGAAGGAGCCGAAAATAAAGGCTTTGGCGACAATAGGCATTAAATATGGACGTATTGTGTCAATATGCCAGTGATGCCTTTAACTTTCAGTAGCTTCAGCCAAAGTGTCAACGTCATACTAGATTGTATTTGATAGTCTTATGTAGTGAAGAAAATTAATCCAAGCAATATCTGTATTTCGGTACAACCAGTGATGTTCAGTGGTGTTCACAGTTCCCATCAACTTCCCTAATTGATGCGCATGTGCAAGAAAAGTCAGCGAAACGCTTATCTGTTTGTTTGGACTGCAGTTCGAGACACTGAAGGATCCAGTTTGTACGATATAGAATATCACGTGCTTTTTTTAAAGCAGCGGATCTTCTACATTAATTCAACCAAGTTTAAGCTATGGTCAAACAACATTGCTTACAACGAAATGTATTGTTACATCTATTAATGAACGAGAAGTATTTTTTCAACCGCCCTTAAATCTTTACTCGAAATCTAATGTAACAGTTCAATTTATATCTCCGCTTTTGTGTGACGTAATTAGTATACATGTATCAATGGAAACCTTTGGTAAAGCTAAATTATGCAGGAAATTGATCAGACATAATAGCTAGATGTAAGCAAAAACGTTTTTATTTGTGACGTTATGTTTCCCATACGCCATTCACTGAGCTTTAACTAGAAAGAGAAAAGCAACAATATAGCAACAGTAGTCGATGTTAAATTACTTTTAAAGCATCATGTGAATTAAATCACTATGTTCAATGGTCAATAAAAGGAAGTAATAAATCCTTTAACAAGAATAAAATTAACATTTCTAGAGCAAAACTACTGCTCTTTAATAAGAGTATATAAGGGGAGTAAATCTTGGTGTAATACATTTATACAATTTTTAAAAAAAATATTAAAAACCAGTGTGACGGAAAATCAACAACAAGATCGTTTGGGACAAAGTGTGATGGGGACCGTTTGGGGCAATGCGTGATGGGAAACATTTGATCCAATTCACGTCACTTCTATGGAGATGAAAATATCGATTTCACTGTACCCAGTGACACATTGGAGTGTAAGTAGCAAATGTTTTTCAATGTTGATCAGTCTTCTTCTATTAGGCATTTTTTTTTACCATGCATGCATGCATGCATGTATGTATGTATGTATGTATGTATGTATGTATGTATGTATGTATGTATGTATGTATGTATGTATGTATGTATGTATGTATGTATGCATGTATGCATGTATGCATGTAAGTAGGCATGCATGTAAGTAGGCATGTATGTATGTATGTATGTATGTATGTATGTATGTATGTATGTATGTATGTATGTATGTATGTATGTATGTATGTATGTATGTATGTATGTATGTATGTATGTATGTATGTATGTATGTATGTATGTATGCATGTATGCATTTAAGTAGGCATGCATGTAAGTAGGCATGTATGTATGTATGTATGTATGTATGTATGTATGTATGTATGTATGTATGTATGTATGTATGTATGTATGTATGTATGTATGTATGTATGTATGTATGTATGTATGTATGTATGTATGTATGTATGTATGTATGTATGTATGTATGTATGTTTGTATGTATGCATGTATGTAAGTATGCATGCATGTAAGTAGTCATGTATGTATGTATGTATGTATGTATGTATGTATGTATGTATGTATGTATGTATGTATGTATGTATGTATGTATGTATTGTATGTATGTATGTATGTATGTATGTATGTATGTATGTATGTATGTATGTATGTATGTATGTATGTATGTATGTATGTATGTATGTATGTATGTATGTATGTATGTATGTATGTATGTATGTATGTTGTCGTTTATACCTTTCTGATAACCGATATATGTGTACAAGACACCCGTCACACCAAAATGGACATCATACATTTACATAAAATGAGTAAATGTACAGGAGGTGCGGAAGTAATTTGGAACCCCCCTCCCAGTTTTCCTCTAGTTTGATAGTATTCTTATCACTCTGTGAGTGCAATACACAAATATTAATTTTTGGGGTGTTGGATTTGAATCTCTAAACAAAATATCGCTTATTCTTTTTAAGCACACGTGACCTTGTATCCACCGCCCTCTAGAACAAAAGATGATTCCTATGAGGGGGGATGCAAACCATGTTTTCCTTTCAGTACAATTAACAACCTTATCAATAAAACGTTTTAAATAAAAACAAGCTTTTGGCTATATCCTTGGTCAATGGTTTACAAATAAATCAACAAACTTACTAAAAAGTAACTTTTCTTAAAAGCCGTACGATGAAAGCGGAAATAATCAAGCCTCCTTTCATTTGACCCTAAACCCCCTAACTGAAATAAAGTTAGGAGGGTTACCTTCTTCGGTCTTTGCTGTGTGAGGGAGCGGCGAGGAGGGGGGCTGGGGAGTGGGGTGCGGGTCTGTCATTTTTGGAGCGACTCTCGATTATAATACGATAGGTCTATCTTAAGGGTCTAGTGAGGGCCAAGCACTGAGGCCTGCTTCCATCCGAGGGGAAAGCGGTCCAGACCGGGATTACAAGCACCCCACCCCCGGAAGAAACGCTGCCCAGCCTGGGGCTTAGATAAAAGTGTCAGCACTGGACACTGGTGCGACCGGCCCCGGAAGGGGGGGGCACTAGCCCTTTTTCAGGGCTCTAGTCATAAAACACGAAAGTGTATACATGACTTTAAGCATACTATATGATAATGATGATGATAAACAAGCCTCGAGATGACTTTAATTCCAAAGCCACAACCACGATCACAACTGTACACCCTTGCCTTCAAACGATTATGAATAGAATTTGTTTTATTTTACCTTCGGACAATAATTGAAATTATGGTCCCCAATCTTATACGAGCTATTGTGGATGTTTGTATTAAGAATGAAACTTCGTAGGTTAGTTAGAACACTAGCACACATTGAAAACGATTCACTAATGGTTCGATAGCCAAAGGTATTTTCCCCCTTTTTTATTCCTGTAGATATTCGATCCTCGGCTGAAACAGTTCACTGGGACAGTTGTTTTGAGAACTAGGGCATTCTACCCAACTTTTAGACCGTGCTCCCGGAAATGTAAAGCTGCTAAACCAATCAGAGGTAATGGAATAAGCAGGGATTCACGTGATTTCTTGCATAGGCTGCTAGGATGACACAAGGGGATCGGTGGTAATCGCTTTTACAGACACCACTCCCTAACTCTTAAGAACAGCTGTATGAGGGAAAGAAGGTCGTACCCTTAAGAACCCAAAATCATCATGCGAAACTCATTCCCTTGTACACGACTTCGTACAGAAACGAAGATGAATTGTCCAGAAAAAAAACCCAACTAATTTTGAAACTAAATATAAAAATTTTCTATGTAGAAGCTGCTCTGTCTCAAAGTTTCTGATTATATCCTCTAGTTCTTAACTCTTGACCTCCAAAAGTTATACATGCTTGAGTGTGTAAATTAAAAGTAAATTTTGATTTCTTAATATTTAAGACAAGTCAGGATACCTCTGAAAAGACATGGTTAAGGTCAATTAAGTCAAGAGAAGTCAAGAAAGACAAGAGTAAAGTCAAACCAATTCAAGACATATCCGTAAAGACAAGAGTAAAGTCAACCAAGTTAAGATATCTCCGTAAAGACAATAATAAAGTCAACCAAGTCATGATATCTCCGTAAAGACAAGAGTAAAGTGAACCAAGTCAATATATCATTGTAAAGACAAGAGTAACATCAAACCAAGTCAAGACAAGTCAAGACATATCCGTAAAGACAAGAGTAAAGTCAACCAAGTCAATATATCATCGTAAAAACAAGAGTAAAGTCAAGCAAGTAAAAATATTTCCGTAAAGACCAGAGTAAAGTCAACCAAATCAAGATATCTCCGTAAAGACAAGAGTAAAGTCAACCAAGTCAATATATCTCAGTAAAGACAAGAGAAAAATCGACCAAGTCAAGAGATCTCCGTAAAGACATGGGTAAGGTCAATCTAGTCATCTACTGCAGCCTCCGGCATTTAATTCATAGTTATATCAAGCTTTCTTTTGGTCATCCTACTTTGAGAAGGAGCAGAAAAACATGTCATTTCGTTGTATATAATTATGACATAGAGTGGAAAGAGAAATTAGGTTATTAAGAAGAGGCATCGAGTTGTTGTTGTTGTTGTTGTTGTTGTTGTTGTTGTTGTTGTTGTTGGGGATAACCCCAGATATAAACACCAATAACGTTCCAGTATTTTTCACCTCCATAAGCTCTTGTATTTCTCTCCCCAATTTACTAGTTACAAGATTTAATCTCGTCTATTGTCTTACTATATGTATATCCTCATCTTTTCGTTATCTTAGGAAGTGAAACTTGCATACCTAAAACACAAAAACAATATACACTACAACTAACCTTTATCATACATACATACATACATACATACATACATACATACATACATACATACATACATACATACATACATACATACATACATACATACATACATACATACATACATACATACATACATACATACATACATACATACATACATACATACATACATACATACATACATACATTGTGAAACAAGACCATTAGCTTTGATAAATCTACCGTTTCTTTTCTAAATTGTACAAAACTAAGTAGGGTGATTACACAACAAGACAAAAACGAAACACAAAAATGTAATTACCCAACACAATCTACATGCCGTTCAGCTGTAGATATGTACAAAAACAATACAATAAAAAATATCATTAAAAGGAAAATGTGCAATTTTATAAGTTTATTTCTTCTAATCTTCTTTTATTGTCACCTATGAAAAATAGTTACAGCCATATTGTGTGGATTCATAATAATGTATCGTATTTTCTTTTCCTTGTCTTGTTGTGCAATCGTCCTCTTAGTGACCTTGATGTCTGGTTTCACAGAACGAAAAGAAAATGCTTTCAGATTCCAAGTTGATTACGCTATTAACTCCTAAGATATCATCGGAGGCGTCAATCCGACGAATCTCTGTCAATTTTTGCTCACACAATCCAATTTGTATTGGCTGGCTTTATCATGTTAACTTTGATAACATTATGGCGCGACGGTCAACCACTCTTACAATGATTAGAACCTGGGTTAATATCAGTCTCCAAGACTAACTAATGAAGTATTTGAAATTTATTAAGCGGATCAATCATACTGATATAATTTATTTGTCGATAAGTTAATTGTAATTTAATATATCAAGTTAACAAGTCAATTTCCATCTTGTGTGAGTCGGAAGCAGCATGAACATCATCAAACAAAGAATGTAAACTTGATTAAACCAGCAAAAAGAGTTAGGCCAAATTTATATGTGGACACGCCTGTGTAAGCATCGATGAACAAAATTAAAGAATCAGCAAATAAAAGATTAACGTGTTTATATATAAATCACTATTTTTAATTCCTGTCAGTTTTTATATCTGACTAGTCAAAAACAGAATTTGTTTTGTATGTATATTTGAAGGAATGAACTTTAACAATATGTTTTATATTAAGAACAAACTTATAGAAAATTCATGGCTGAAGACTGGAATCATTGAAACTGGATAAATAAGATGGCATGAAAAGCTTATTTCATTTCTACACTTTATTTATGGTTAATTAGCTGCTAACGAAATCGACAAAAAATATGCATAGACTGGGGACTACGTTTTAAATTTACTGATTTCTTTTCTTCACAAAATTTATAAATTATCGAAATTCAACAAAAGCTTCTAAACATATTATGTCGGCTATTGATACTTGGGGAAATGAAACATTTGGAAGTTGTATTCTTTTGTTGTTCGTTTTTGTTTTCTTTTTTCGTGCGCAATGTTTTTAAATATGACGTAATAGACGTGGTTGCTACATTTATTTTACAGCATACTAACTTGTCTCAGGTACATGATTTGTAATTTGAAGACGAAGTTTTTCGGTACAAATTGCATTTCGAAATGTCTCCAAAGGAGTTTATTCACACAAAACACCAGTTTATTGCTCATTTTTTTCTTACTTACCTTTATGCGCTGTGATTATCGTAACAAGAGCAGAATTGTAGCCGTTATTAATTATTACACAACCATTGTTCGTCGTTAACAGTAACATTGTAATCAGTTTCTGCATTTCCGATCACTATATGCAAGAAAGGACTACTATTAGGTAACTTTACATTAGATTTGAACTTGCATAATCGATTTCTTTGTCGCAGTATATTCTATTTGATATAGCTGATTCTATTATGAAATCTAATACCAGTCAAGGTATTAAGACATCTTATGTTACTTGAAAGTCATCTTGTATCATTCCTCATTAATCACTGCATTAATATTAATGGAAGATTTACATTCGATTTCATTAACTTTGAGGATATTTCCACTTTCTATCTCTTAATCGGTGTTTAAGATTTCCGACAACAACGAACATCCATTCCGACATTAAATTGATCAAGAGATTTACTTCGAGAGGCGTACTTGACTACCGGAAGTGTACGAGTGATGCATCCGGGGATTTAGCTGCTGACACAGGATGGCGGAAATTGCAATGGCAAGTCATGTGACATTTATTTCATTTCATTTCCAGTGGAAATGCAAGGCGTTGCAATTTAGGGAAATACTTTATAAGGATATATTTCATACTACATATTCTTTATTTTTTTAAAAATATTTTGGTTCTTTTTTTTGTCCATATGTTTCTATTGAAAACAGTTGGATAGATAGATAGATAGATAGATAGATAGATAGATAGATAGATAGATAGATAGATAGACAGACAGACAGACAGACAGACAGACAGACAGACAGACAGACAGACAGACAGATAGATAGATAGATAGATAGATAGATAGATAGATAGATAGATAGATAGATAGATAGATACTGGTTTAGGAAACCCTTTGAAGGACTTAATAAATAAGCGGAGAGATAACTTTGATCATTTTATTTCATGCTTTTCAATTTTGTGCCGGGATGCTGTTAACAAATATAAAATATTATGCAAAATATTTTCTTTTAAAGCAATGAGAGAAGAATGAAAAGAGAAAACCTAAAAGAACTATGTCACTTGAATGTTTCGCAATTGAAAGAAAATACATTATGACTGCTGATTTCGTTGCCACTGATGCTACCAGCCCGTTTACACGACATAATCTTTTGACTTTTTAACACAGGCTCTCACACTTACCTGTAATAATCTTCCTTGCAGTAAATATTTCCCTCACGGGAGAAACACGTGAGTTCTGTGTCAAGCGAAAGTTTGCAGTCGACACACCTCAGACAATGTACGTGCCACTGTTTGTCCGCTGCATATAGGAAGTAACGTTCTAGTATTCGACACCCGCACCCGGCACATATTATGTTCGACTGGTCCAGTCCATTTAGAATCGGCATTGTCTGCAGAAAAAAAAACACAATATTTGAATACAATAAAATAAGCTTTTGCAAATAAATGGCGGTTGAGACATTTCATATATTGAATACGCCATAATAATATGTAAAATATATATTCCAAAAGAAATACGACTGTGTGTAATTTAAGAAAAAATAATTACAAGTTCTGGAAATGAAATGTTGACATTGTACTTTTTCTAAATAAAATTATTCCACTATTTATTCTATCACGATCTATTATTTATCATAACCAAGCAACAGGATAATTTATTTATTAAAATAGAAAGAATATGAGAGATAAAAATCTGTGTCGGAGCTATACATGTTCAGTAAAATCATTAAAAGGTGAGTAATGATGGATCAAGGTTTTAGACTTGAATAGCAAACACGGAAAACACACGACTCAATAAGTAATTGTAATTTTAAGAATTAACTCGATATCTTTCAGGCCTGATGAAACCAATACAAAACAAATAAAGAAAAAGCTATGATAAAGTAGTCACGGTGATCTATTTTGCTTATAGTTAGTATAACCCTCTGAATACGTCCATAAAGTTTAATTACACCAGAGCCAGAGACTGAGCTAAATTCAAGAACTTAACGTAATCAATAGAATGTGAAATGTATGACGCCGTGATCTTTAGCCGGAAAAAAATGAATGAACGTCATTTAATAAATTACGTGTTTAATCAATCATTTCATTAATCAATTAAGCATATCATGTCTGTTTTACGCTTTCGTGGTTACTGAGTCATGCTCACGCCAATCCAAATACCGTCTACCGTATACCTTCGGCCGGGTTAGGGGTATGTGGTGGGGTGGACCACTAATAAATTTTACTTGCCCACAATTACATTTTTTTTTTTTAGAGTAGTTATCTAATACAATGTAGCAGTGAAAATACTCATGTAGTAACGCAAGCACGTACGCACGGATGGATAGGATCTTATTACAACCGTGTTTCGGAAAGACGTACAAGCAGTTGCAATGAAAGATTGTTAGATAGTCATATCTATTGATAGAGCTAGCGAGCTAGCAAGACAGACAAAGAAACACATAAAATAAAGACCTACCAAAAGACTGGTAATTAAGCAGGAATACATACGTACGCACGGACAGATAGATAGATAGATAGATAGATAGATAGATAGATAGATAGATAGATAGATAGATAGATAGATAGATAGATAGATAGATAGATAGATAGATAGATAGATAGATAGATAGATAGCGAGCGAACTTGTGTAAGGATGGTTGCATAGATCGGTTGACAGACAGATGAAGTTCTATATTTTGAGAGCATCACAAAACAAACATAGAAATAAACAAATAAATAGCTAGCTAACTAAATAAATAAATAAAATCTTACTAGCAGGTGTTCCTAATGGTAGATCTATGCTTACTTTCACTAACAGTATGTCAATATTTACTCAACACTCCGTTGCAGAATAGTCAATATTGAACCCTTCTCAAGTTACCGATTTTACTCAGGTGACCACACGTCCTTTAATCAACTCATTCTTCTTGGAATCGGCACCTCATGTTAAGTACACCCGTATTTAGTGTCAGTGCATAATGTATACCCGATATGAGCTTTCAGACTCAAACATTGCTTCGGATAGCTCTGGAGAGTAATATAAGACTCGTATTGGCCTTCGGATATCATCAGACTTCGGACGCAAATGTATGCTTTGCATACAATGAGAGAGGAATACATAACTAGTATGAGAATGCTGATATTTCGAGAATGCAATAACAAGGCTCCGCCCTAGGATGTGCGGGGCCCAATGCAGTATGCAGAGCCCAAGGCAGCAAGCGATAAGAGCGGGGCCCTAAGTAAAAAAATTGCATTGCGGAGAAGCGCGGGGGTCAAGGAGGTAGCCTCATTCGTCTTGTCCAAGGGCCGGGCCTGGTAATAACTAAGAATCAGAAACCTTCAAAATCAAACGTATGTTTCGGTTATCACAAGAGAGTAATGCATAACAAGTTTGAGGTTTGATACTTCGGATATCTCGATAGAGTAACACATAACAAGTCTGAAGTTTGAGACTTTGGAAATTTCGAGAGAGTAACAGACAGCAAGTCTTTGACTGTGGATATCTCGAGGGAGTAATACATAGATAGCATGAGCCTTCCAATACAAATATGGCTTCGAACATCACGAGAGAGCAATGCATAACTAGTCTGAGACTTCGGATATTTTGATCAAGTATTACATAATTAATATGAGCCGTCTAACACAGATGCACGATTCAGATTAGTGCTGGGTATTGCCAAAACTTTCGTACTTCCCAAAAGTACCAAGGTATACCGCAATTATATTTGAGACCAACGATTCAATGTTCTCTAGACCAGAAGCCTAACATCGTCTGTCGAAATAACTGGAAAAATATTTTTTTCTGATTTATAGCAAAATAACATCATATTATATCTATGAAATTATTAGGAAAAACTGTTAATTATCTTGAGATAAAAGAAAAGAAAATATTTAGCTCAAAAGATAATCACAGCCCTTCTTGCCCTAATAAATAAATGACCAGTACCTTACAGTAGATGAATTTAAGTTTAATTGTTGTACAAGTTGCAGTCGAAACGCTTTAATTGCAGTGGAATAATCGATCTTACACTGTAGCTGATACCGTGAAAACTGTTGTCTGGACATTAGAGAACTTACTGATAAAAGTGTGAAGTGTTGATTCTGACGACTGCGATTTTCTAGATATGGAAACGTTGGAAGGGATGCCCACACCCGGGCAAGATATTTATCAGAGATGACCAGTAAACATTAGACATGCAGAAAACAAAGGAATAACATACTAAACACATTGACATACGTTAGTAAATAACTAGTTTGTGGTTTTGTTAATGTTGTTGTGGTTATTGTTGTTGTTATTGTTGTTGTTTTTAAGACAAAAGTTTCTGAAAGTTGAATTTTGCTTGAATATTTTTTTTACAATTCATTTGGTTACCACGTTGGTGTACGTGACAGGTGTCAAAGATGTGATTAAAAGATCATAAATAGAACTGTATGTGTCATCATTAATTTGTAAAAGATACAACCGTTTTGGAAAAAGAGGATAAACATTTGTAATTATTTTGTCTTGAAAAATGAAAACACGTTAATATCATTAAAGCAGTAAAAGATTCCGATTGAATAACCATACATACCTTGCTGACAGAAACTACCGATGTACAGGTACAGTGAAAATGTACCGTAGTATGTATCACCGGGGTAATACCCCAGTGGTAAACCGGTATAACAGTTACTTAAAATATCTTGAGAGAGTAACGCATTGCAACTTTGAGCCTTCGAGAGAGTATTACATAACTAATATCAGCGTTCCAATATAAATGTACGCTTCTGATATCTCGAAATAGTAACACATAACAAGAACGAGCGTTCCAATACAAATGTACGCTTCGAAGATCTCGAAATAGCTTCGGATATCTCGAAATACGAGCCTTCCAAAGCAAATGTACAGTACGAATATCTCGAAAAATCTCCGGATATCTCGAAAGAGTAACAACTAAAAATAAGTATCAGCCTTCCAACACAAATCAGTGCTTCAGACATCTAAAGAAACTAATACCTAACTAATAAATGGATGCTTAAGATACCTCGAGATAATAATATAGATAATAATATTTCTTAAAATATAATGAGCCTTCCAACACAAATACACGTTTCGGATATTGAGAGAGAGAGAGAGAGAGAGAGAGAGAGAGAGAGAGAGAGAGAGAGAGAGAGAGAGAGAGAGAGAGAGAGAGAGAGAGAGAGAGAGAGAGAGAGAGAGATGCATAAGTAGTATGAGCATTCGAAACACAAATGTAAGCTTGGGATATCTAGAAGGATTATATATATATATATATATATATATATATATATATATATATATATATATATATATATATATATGTATGTATGTATGTATGTATGTATGTATGTATGTATGTATGTATGTATGTATGTATGTATGTATGTATGTATGTATGTATGTATGTATGTATGTATGTATGTATGTATGTATGTATGTATGTATGTATGTATGTATGTATGTATGTATGTATGTATGTATGTATGTGTGTGTGTGTGTGTGTGTGTGTGTGTGTGTGTGTGTGTGTGACGATTCCGAAATTTGGAAACAGTCAAACGTAATTAGTATGAGCATTTCAACACAAATGTACGCTTCAGATATCTCCATATAGTAATACGTTATAAGTATGAGCATTCCAACACATATGTACGAGAGAGAGAGAGAGAGAGAGAGAGAGAGAGAGAGAGAGAGAGAGAGAGAGAGAGAGAGAGAGAGAGAGAGAGAGAGAGAATGGTTGACTAGTAAATACATGCTTCAAATATCTCGAAAAAAATATAAAAAATATAAAAATAGGATGGGCCTTCGAACATTTCATTTTATAGACGTGTCTCGTGACCGAATGTACGATCTCATTATATTATCAGCAATGCTCTCGAACTGTCTGTTACTCTACCATGCAAAATTACATTTTTGTCACAACTCTACCCCACCCACAAGCATGCAATCCTATGCATGGAAAGTGCATCGTGCGAGTAATAACGTCAGAAAAGAGACGCAAAAATTTATTTCTCCTAGCAGGTTCTGAAATTTGCTTCATTATAAGGTAACAGACGGCCTGATTTAAATAAGTTAACAGACAACCTTAATTTGAATAAGTTAATGGAAAACCTTTATTGAATAAGGTAGCAGAAAGCCTTAATTTTGAGTAAAGTAAAAGACAGTCCAGTGTTCAATAAGCTAACAAATGGCCTAAGTTTGTTAGCTTTATTCCTTTATAAGCATTCAAAAAGTGTCGAGAACACAGATATTCAATGTGCAGTCCAACACTAACATCCATATTTTCAGCAATATCCGAAATAATTTACAAACTAAAACGATAAAAACAAACAAAACAAATAGTTAAAGACATCTTGTTTAGGCAAATTATATAGAATGAGAATAATGTTATGCCGATTCAATTTCACTTAAATACAGATGAGAACGTATAGAAAATTATGCGAGAAAGTATTTTCTATCTATTTACTGTACTTTCGGTTAATAGGGAGAATACTCTAGCAAACCTATTTTTTTTTTAAATTTACCTCATGACTATACTGAATAAAATATGCTAAATTAAATGTTCGGCAAATGTTTTTTTTTTTAGTTAATTAATTGGAAAGGTCAAACTAAACGATAAAAATGCAAAAATCCATTAAAAATGCAGTATACAAACAGAAAACAGAAAACAGACAACAACAGAAAACAGAGGTTTACCTATGTCGTTGTTTAAATATTTGTTAACTAAAAAATCCAAAAAAAATAAAAGCATTTGAATTTTCTGATGAGGAAGGAAGTTATATTTTCTTAAAGTTTTAACATCTGACAAAATTGAAGCCTTTATTTAGAAACGTCTTGTTAGCAAAAACCGTATAAACACATCAAAGAAATGAAAATATCCTTGTATTATACTAACTGCCTCAAACCTAATTGATCCAACCGACAAATTTAGATGGAAGGTGGCAACGGTGAGAGAGATTTACTTCTGAAATTCGTAAAGGAACAACTGGGCGGAGGTATGTAAATGCAAATTGTTAATATATTTTACACACACACACACACACACACACACACACACACACACACACACACACACACACACACACTCGTATTATAAAGCTGGACCTTCCTTTTCTTCTTGTAATTCAGTCAAATAAGGTGTAGTTAGAATTGAGGTTTCCATCCTGATCAGAAGATAACGTATAATTTATGTATTTATCTTTCGATTCACAGTTATCGATACATTATCAAATATAAACATGCAGTATGGAAAATGCAAACAGCTTGTTAATATATTAGCATTGTTGGTAATATATTAGCATTGTTGGTAATACTTGGTAGGTAATTGTCCTTACATGATTCAAGTCTCGCTTCGTTAATTATAACTTGTCTGGAATGCATTAACTACTAAACGATCATTACTGCAACCAAAAGATTATATATATATATATATATATATATATATATATATATATATATATATATATATATATATATATATATATATATATATATATATATATATATATATATATATATGTACTCGTGCAGTTACTGAGTTTTTTTGTCATCAAAACAAAATATTTAAAAGTACTAAATTACGAAACAATTCATGCTACGAACTACTGCTGCAGAAATTATGAGGAATGTAGAGAATAAAAAAAGTTTTACATCTGAACTACTTTAGAAAATGCAACGTAAATAATATAAAGCGCTAGAAAATCATCATAATCTTCATCAGTGATAAGATGTTGAGAAAAGGCGATCTGTTACCACCACCACTACAACTACTGATAATAATAATAATAATAATAATAATAATAATAATAATAATAATAATAATAATAATATGATGATGATGATGATGATGATGATGATGATGATGATGATGATGATGATGATGATGAAACAGTTGACATAGGCATCATTATTAATATCGACCATAGAAAACATGGAGCTAAAAATATAATACACGTGCAAATAAGTTGGAATACGAGGACATTTGTTAGCTCCACTATTTATAGATTCTGCTACTAATGCTATTTCTTGGATGTTGTTGCTGCGGCTGCACCTACTACAACTACACTTTTATCCATTGCTATAGCTGCTTCTACAATTAAATCTCTTTTTTATGTTGATGTTACTACTACTACTACTACTACTACTACTAAAACTATTATTTTTATTATTATTATAACTATAAATACAACTTATTATTATTAGTAGTAGTATCAATATTATTATTACTAATATTATTTCTACTACTACTACTACTACTACTACTACTACTACTACTACTACTACTATTATTATTATTATTATTATTATTATTATTATTATTATTATTATTATTATTATTATTATTATTATTATTATTATTATTATTCTTTTACATTATTATTATTGTCATCATTCTTCTACTATTCTTGCTATTATCATTATTATTGCTACTACTACTATTGATACTAGTATTGTTACTATTATTATTGCTATTATTACTAATATTATTACTACTATTGCTATTACTACTAATATTACTAATATTATTTTTACTACTATTATTACTACTACTATTGTTGTTATTTTTGCGATTATTATAATTATTATTATTATTATAATTATAATTATTATTATTATTATTATTATTATTATTATTATTATTATTTTTATTATTTTTATTATTATTATTATTATTATTATTATTATTATTATTATTATTATTATTATTATTATTAGTGCTTGTGCGACTTCTACATTCCAAAGCATGCATAGGCAACCTCAGCCTAAGATGTAAATTAATTAATAAAACCTGGCCACAGGCAAGATCAGGCCCGTGGGTTACACATTGTCCACTTCTGCTCTAAAGAGTAGTACTGTGTAAAATTTTATTAAGATATTACGATATTTTGAATACACCTGACTTACCCTGCTTGTGTAGCAGCTGTTGTATTTCATGTGCTCTGATTCCGGTGCTGAGTCCTGTAGTCCACCTTCTGATATGGACATTTCTGTGGTTTCAACCATCTTCAATTTATATAATCTCCTCTCTAAACAATCAGTAACAGACTGACATTTGTTTCAATATTTCATGGCATTAGTTTCTTTATAAAACTTCAACAGTCGTTTGAGATACAATAGTTCTACTATTTGGGTAAAATGAAAGAAAATAGTGTTTCCAATATTGTCCGTATTTCTGTCTGATCCAATATTTAATAAATATCCAGACAGTGTGTCCTATATTGTACGTGTTTCTGTCTGATCCGATATTTAATCAATAGACAGAGTAAATTATCGTAGTTGTAAATAAACTGTTCAGTCACAAACATCAGTTGAACTTTTTTCCTCCATGAGGTAAGCAGAGTATATTATTCCTTAGTAATCTTGAAGTAAAAGTGTCGTCAATTTTTTTCTGTCCGACTAGTGGGTATGTCTGGTCGATGTGTTAGTTTAGTTTTCTGCTGGGATTAGCTAAAAATGCATTCATTTTGTATGTCCCGCTATGTCCATATCTTGAGAAAATTTTGAATAACCGAAATTAAAACTCCAAGACACCGTATAACAGTATATTTGATAACCTTGATATATATTCCATCAAAGAACAGAAGAACACATGTTTTCAGTCTTTAGTCCAAGATCCCCCGAAACAGGCTTTAGAAATGTTAAAATTTTAAAGTGCTTCTCTTGAGACAGATTTTCAAAGGTAAATGTTGTTTGATTAACACATTCAGTCGAGAACAAAGTAACTTTGGTATAGATTCTTTTGAATTGTGACCTTGCATGCTGGGAGAATTGTTTCTTTAGTTTCGAATGTCAGTTCTGCTAGAATAGTGGGATGTCAATAATCTGCGGGGAGGGGCTTCTATAACAAACTGTAAGTGGATCACATGCTGAGAACGATTCAATCGGCTATAGTGCCGACCCACTCCGCATGAATCACTCTCATTGGCTCCTTTCGACCTCCAGCATTCGAGAGCGAAGTGTTGAGATATAATCGTTTCCTAGGGAGAGTGAATGGGAATTAAGAGATACGCAGACGGCTTCTGGTTGCTACAAATTAGTCTCTACCGTGGTCAAGTACAAGAATTTCCCATCCTAAATTGACCACACTCACCCCTCTTAAAAAGACAAGGGAGAGGAGGTACAATTAAAGTTTCGATGGATTTTGTTTTTAATTACATGAAAATCAATTTGCCATTATCTCGTCAGTATATCACATCATAAACGAAGCTTCCTATGTATGTATTTATGTGTTTGTATGAGCGCGCGTGTGTGTGTGTGTGTCTGTGTGTGTGTGTGTGTGAGAGAGAGATGATATTACGAACAAGTTCTTGTTGTTACTTGTACCGAACTTTTTTAAAATTATAAATTATAAGGAGCAAGTTTTGTTAAATATTTCTTCCTTTTATAATTTTACTGAAATGTTTCATCCAACTCTGGATCTCTTTTTATAGACAAGTCTTTTCTTTTTCCTACAATTCATACCTGAGATTCCCCAATACTTTGTTGACATAAATAAAATGTGTACAATATAAAATCAAAACAATAATCACATTTGTAAACAAGTACACCCTTGTAAATAAGTAAAGCCGGCGTGTGGTAATGATAAGATTTATTCCTTAGATGGTTGTCTTGTAACTATTCATTCGAACCGACGGACATCCAATCTTTTTAATAATCAATGTATCTATCTCCAACAAAGATTACTAATAATGACATTTTTATATTATATATAAAATTCCGATATTATAAAATGTTGATTATCATTTTAGACATAATCGATTAGGTATCATAATCACCAATAAAACATAGCTTCTGTTAATTATTTGAGGTTTATAAACACAACCTTCCACTAATGTTTCAATTACAATTGCAACAGAATTATGACTCAATAGATGCACTATTAAAGATCACCATTAATAGACACACTTAAGTACGTAACCTAAAGAACGTACGACTGACTGAATGTAAGTAACGTTGTGTATTAATGCAACCATTATATATATATATATATATATATATATATATATATATATATATATATATATATATATATATATATATATATATATATATATATATATATAAATCCACTAAAAATACTAAGTTTGTCTTCTGTTGTAAATTAAAATATTTGCCAAAACAATTATGTATATCTGTTAAATTCTGATGCATTTATCTGGTTAAGTCCGCTTCCATGTTTCTATGATGCGTCTGTCATATAATTGTAAGCGCTGTATTTAGACTGTTTAATAAGTTTGAAAATGAAGCTATACTTTTAAATTTAGTCCAGCACTTTGCCACTTGACTTTTAACGAGGCGTTTCAGAGTTTTCATTTTTCTTTCTTGAAAGAGGTTCCCAGGTCAATTGTATATATTACTGCAATATCGCAATAATATTTAGTAATTTACAGTATTACAACTTAATTATTTCTTTAACTTTAATTAAGATTTCAAATAGAGCAAAATGAATTAAAAGAGGAACAGAACAAAAGAAAAGTAATAGGACCAAAAAATTACACGAAATCATCAAAATAGCATCGTTAAATGTAATTTTCGTCTGTTTTAAAAAATGAAAAGTAGCGTCACTTGATTCAGAAATCGACAATGAACAATATTATTATTTTCTATTAATTTACTGAAAGTAGCGAGGAAGCCATAACAAATCATTTCCATAATAAAACATCCATATTCATGTCCTAGCTAGGAGAAATACCTTATGAATTAATGATACATTCACTAAACGTTTGTGTCACTACTTTGTGTGAAACAGAAGACAAGCGATCGGAGTTTTCAGTAAATCGATGCTCTTTTGCAGGCAGAATATGCCATCGATATGAACAGAGGCGACCTTACCATTAGGCAAAGGTTGGCAATTGCCTTATGCTTCAATATACCAAAAGCCCTCTAAAACGTCTCATAACCTAATGGTTACGATTTGTTGTCTTACTTTTCACCAATTAATTATATATCTAAACATCGATACGCTGTGTGAAGACTGGTGACAAGTTACAAGTACATTTTTTTCAGGTAAATAAGGACTGAAAAGGGGGTGAACAGGGGTTGTGGATGGCCCTATGCCAGTGTTTGCCTTAGGCTTCAAAATGACCAAATCCGCCACTGGGTATGAAGATGCTGTCTGAGACGCAAAAATTGGTACGACTAGGTATTTCCTTTGAAAAGTCAATGAGAATTAGGGCTTATACAAGATTTCCAAAAGGCTTTGTGGCTACATTACTGTTTATGCACAATCAGCGTTTTTAAGTATTCGGTTCTCTTCCTAAAACGTTCCTAGCTAGTAAGTACCCTGTCTCTTGCTATAACATATCTAACTATTAATGTCTCTGGTCTTTAGTTATAACACAAATACTTATTAAGTCATCTGGTCTTTTTCTATAGCGTACCTAGCTCTTCCGTATTATGTGATGAAACAAACACACTTTTGACGCAGAGAGAAATACACTGTCCTTTTTAATATCACAAATTATCACCAGATTAAAAAAGCAAATACTAGCATCCCCCAACAAATAAAAACAAACAAGCGCGCACACACACAGACACGAACACATTGTTAGGATTAATTAGATTATGTACCTACAGGAAAAATACGTTATTGTGATTACATTTTCTTCTGGTTCGCTCCCTAGAGAAAAGATAAACCACGATGGACAATCGTCATCTTATCTAACCTTTTTGATGTCGGCACAAAAAAAAAATTGCTTTCCCGTATTTCTGGATTACATCTAAAGAGTATATTACTCTATAAGAGTTCTGCTATACATTCAACAATTCGTTCGTTTTTGTTGCCAGAAGATACAGACGGATCACAGTAGTCGAATCCCATGCAAACATACACGTCCAGCCCACAGTCTCTTTGATGCGATACTTCGTCTTCACGGCGGTATTTAATAGAAGAAAGAACAAAACGATCGAAGAAACAAAAATGTAAACAGTAGCTAACGTTAAGCCTCATATATCAGTACTCACTAGGGTTATTGGGTACTCTATAAAATTGGTACGGTATTTAAAAAAATCATTAAAACAGAATTCTCTCGCACTTGCTTCGGCAGGAAGTATACAGCACCACCTATCGGATACTGACTAGTACACAGTTCCAAAAATAGTACAGAGCAAATGGGTGGGTCCGGATCAAATCTATTTACATATATAATTATGACCAGACGTAAATGTGGACTTGGTTTTGATAAGTATACGAGATAAATGGTCCTGTTTACACATAAAACATAATCCAGACGAAACATTTAAGTATAATAGATTGGTTTTTGGCTCAGGATAGACTAAACGTTGGACATGACATTTTCTGATCTACTAATATGACCGTACACTAGGGGCTGAATACTTCTTCGCAAAGAAGAATTCGTTTTATTGCGAACGTATAAAATGGGCCCCATATAATTCCTTAAAACTATGCACTACCGTACAGAAAAAGTTACGATATAAAAATGTGTTTGAGAAAAGAAACAATGCAACAGTCTATTTGAAACTAACTATAATTAACATGTTGTGACAAGATTGTTTACAAATCCTGGACCTTATATATGCTTTCCATGTGACTATTTAGTACTTAAGTCAAACTAAATGTCAAAATTATTTAAAAATAAAAAAAAACATGGGAAATAAAGAGAGGAAAACACAACATTACGAAATCCCGAATGTTCCATAGTTTCGTTTTCCAAGAAAGGCTATAAAAAGGCAGTATTTATTGACTTAAGCTATGTTCAAGAGGGTTTTTTTTAATTATAAAAAAGTCAGTATTTATCGGCTTAAGCTATGTTCAAGGTTTTTGCCCTAGATTAACAGACAGATTTGGAATCAACTGCAACAAAACCATCACCTACCCAATAGTAAAAATTACTGACACCGAAGGATTAATCAGAAATGTGAATAAAAAGAACAACATCATGATGATGATGATGATGATGATGATGATGATGATGATGATGATCATGATGATCATGATGATGATGATGATCATGATCATCATCATCATCATCATCATCATCATCATCATCATGATGAAAATTAACCCACCCACCCCAATTTCCCAACCATATAAGCCTAAAGCTGTTATCACATTATTGATTGGATAGTAAGTTTAAAGGAAGAAGAGAACGACAATAATGACAGGAAGTGGAGGAGGATGAAAAAGAGGTAAAAAGGATGAATATTAAAACAGCGTTCTCAGACTTAAAACTTTAGTCAAAACAATGTTTAAGTTGACAAGTTGTTATAAGCAATAACAATGTTATGACTATGAAGAAGAATTAGAAAGAGAGAAAAGGTGACGGAAGAAAACAGAACGGTAAAGGATGACAATGGAGCGTTTTGAAAAAAGAAAGGAAAAATACATATCTGTCAATCCTTCTCAATCTGAGTGTAAGATACATATCTGTCAATCCTTCTCAATCTGAGTGTAAGATACATATCTGTCAATCCTTCTCAATCTGAGTGTAAGAGAAAGAACCTCTAAACAACGTTTTTCTTGACAGCTGAGGGATAAAAGAATAAGATGACCCTAGACTAATACTTCGGCAAGTCAGGTGTCATGACGTTGATTGACAATAGGCTGAGCTGAAGACGGTATGCATGTCTTTCCTTTTCGTGCCAATATATACATTCAATCATCTGAATCATGAATTGAAACTTATGACACTGAATGCATCATATGATATGGTATCCGAACTAATTAATTCTTAACATTTATTTATTGATTATGTGAAACTCTCCTTCTACCTCAGTTAATATTTTTCTGTATGCATGTATTCCAAAAACATCTAATTCAGTTTATATTTCTCTCCTATTTCGAGACGTTGACGGTGATAAAATCACGGAACTTGGCAGCCAAAGGGTCTTTAATGATCCATCTGATCTAGAGGTACATCGGCTTCTCATCTTACTTCCCTATCGCATCACCACAAATCGACATGCAGAGGGCCTTCGCGGACCAATGATTAATCGATGATTTTAAAAATTAAGATTTGCCAACAATTTGTACCCTCTTGACATTAATGATGACTACCAGAAATAAGTGCATTGGAACAAGCTCACCGCAGCGATCCGAAGCTGTCGCTATAGAGCCACGTGCAAGAAAATGCTTCGAAAGCTGCCATTCGTCATCGCGACTCTCAGGGGATAGAGATAAAATTGTCAATTTTCTCGTGATGTCTTGTGACACTATCTCGGGCCAGAGTTGTTTCATGGGTGAGGTGAATGATGTAGAGTCTGGAGTGATAGCTACAGAATGACGCTCACTTCATCATTTTCACATTATTCTAATTTTTATTTCTCGGTGAATACAAAACGATTTAATTAATTCCTAATTGCAGTCCTGATGAAATAGATACAATCTGGTCCCAGGCTATTCGTATAACAACTTTGTAATCTTAGAGAGAATTACTTACAATTGTGAGTTAAAACTTTTTCAATATTATTAAAGACTAATCATGAACGAATAGAACTCGGAGGTATACAAAATAACTTATAACATTTAAGGATATGTCAAATGGTTCTCTTGGTGATAATAAAGTGGAGCTGTTACGAATTCTACATTTTTGCGTGGATCTCTGATGAGTATGGGCGTTGTGCGTGGAATTTACGTGTCTCACTCAGACTTTTAGTAACTCTAGCATAAAGAAAAACAAATTTGCAAATAAATTTATTACATTATACAGTTACACACAAGAAACTTAGACAGTCAGGAACCTTGCAAACCTCTTTGCACTGAAGAATTATAAATTTTATATTTGCAGAGAACATACCGCACATTAACGACTTATCGGCCTTAAATTTGTATGTTTATGCTAATATTAAGTTTAATAATACGTTAATGATATTTTAAACTTTAATTGTATTTTAATAACGTATTTTGCCTGTCAGAGGTATATATGTGAGCTTTATTGTATATTGCACCAAATTTTATTAATGTCTAAAAATTCCGGGAAACCATAATTAGTAGCATAATCCAGTAATTTTTCAGTATAAATTATAATTTAGTTGACAATCATGGCGACGTTATTGCCGAAAAGTAACATTAAAGATCGACTTAAATAGGTTTAGTTTTATATTTTGATAATTTTTCACAACCTCTGTTGCTATTGTAGAAAGTTGACTGGTTTGGTTGAGTCGCCTCCGTTAAATAACTTGGATTCTGTTGTCATAGCAAAGGCTACAAATCTTCTGATGGTGACTTTGTATCCTTCCGAGGAGGTCGTATTGTGCCAGGTGAACAAAAGTAGTTTCTAATTTTGTAATCGAAAGCAGTTAATTACATTCGAGTTTTTCTCAACTTTGACGGTAAAAGTCGAGGTTGTTCCAAATGGGATACCAGTATCATGTTGTGGAGTTACAACTTCACAAGTTCCAATTGCTTTATAAAACTGATAATTGCTATTTAGGCATTATGGGAATGCCGACTACAAACAAAATTTACTTAGCTCCGAAACTGAAGAGCTTGGAAAACTCCGCACCTCAGAAAATGAAGATTGGAAAACAATGTGCTCCAAAGAGCATCGGTAATTTCATACTTTGCAAAGAAACTTTTTGAAAAAATAGTGCTTAGCTTAAAATTACCTTCAATAAATGTATCAGACTGACTTCACTAACTCATGAAGCAAAAAAAAAAAAAACGAGGAGACCACGTGCTTGGAACTAATTTGTTGCTCTTAAAAAACAGATGTGAACTCAGAGTTGGTCGGAATATTATCCAAAGTTGGATAATAAATCGCCAGATCGCAGTATCGTTTATTGAACGACTTTTGCGAAGTGATGGACTTACATTCTGCATTAACACTATTAAGGATAATGTCTGCGAAGTTTCTGCTTGTTTTATTTTTATTCCTAATATAAAAAAATACATTCTGTTTGGGGTTTTTTTTTAGTAAGTTCACACTTTGCTATTCAATATTTCAAATGCTTTATTCATTTCATTCATGTGATATTGTCTTTCCATATGCAGCGAAATTACCTATCCACCATTACTAGCAATTCAAAGCAATATGAACTATATACACCATTTACGATTAATTCAAAACAAAATGAACCATCCACCATTTGCTAGTAATTCGAAGCAAAATTGGATGCTTTTGATGGATTGTAAGGCGTTATTGAGAAACCAAAATATTTATGAAAGTTTTATAAAGACTTAAAAATACGAAACTTGCGTTACCCTTGTTCGATCCAGGATGATCTGGTCATTACTGACTGGTGGTGCGTTACGTGACTTGTATCCGTTTGACAAGCTATGGGATATATAAATATAAAACACGAGTTATCTATCTATCTATCTATCTATCTATCTATCTATCTATCTATCTATCTATCTATCTATCTATCTATCTATCTATCTATCTATCTATCTATCTATCTATGTTATATTAAAATAGTGGCAAATTTATAAATTAATTCTACTTTATAGCACAGTCTATATCCTTTGATCGCCAGATATACTTTCTAAATTTGATAACGTTCTTGCAGTGATTGTAGAAAGCAACGATGAGTGTACTGTTGTCTGTGCTATTACCACTCAAATTCCATTCCAAAATCTCTTTATATTTGGTTCCTATGGCGGATAGTGTAACAAGAGGTAAGCCGCTTTACGGCATCACTTTCAATACGTTATTCTTGGTAATTTTCACCTAACAAGGTCATCAACATGCTCGTGAAGACATCAGTTTGTATCTGGTGTGAATGATTCTCGTTCTTTTTCAATTAGATACAAATTGGCTGTAATAGGGCACAATAACCACTAAAAACTATGTCATACAAATCAGAAAGCTCAATTACCTAAATACTATTATTCACAGTTACTATTGCCTTTTAAATATTATTCACAATTACTATTGCTTTTTAATATTCTTCACAGTTACTATTGCTTTTCTAATATTATTCAAAATTACTATTGATTTTTAATATTATTAATAATTGTTATTGTTTTTAATATTATTCTCAATTACTATTGCTTTTTAATATTATTCACAATTACTACTGCTTTGTAACATTATTCACAATTACTATTGCTTTTTAATATATTTGAAGTTATACGCTGTGTTTTGTCTAATTGCACTCATGAAATGTTCTGTGGTTGTATGTCTTGCAAGATATGTTTGTTTTTGTGTCTTTATTGTTTATTGTTTTGTCGGTAAATAATTAATTAGAATTTATCTTCTCTTAACTTCAACGAATTGCACATCACAAAAAATGGTCTGAATAACTCTCGCTAGTCAGTCATGGATAGACTAAATGGCGCCACATGAATAACCTGTCCATTTTATTGGTATTAAATCTAATCCTACCTCGAAGAAATTGAAATATAATAAAAATTGATTTGTTTTCTTCTTTTTTTATTTGTCAACATTTGAGAGCAAAGTTGGATTATTAATATCCGTATTAAAGCTGGGGTTTGATACCATTTACAACAACAAAAGATAATATTTTATCTCATTTTTTCATTTGTTTATAACCACTATTTTAATAATTAAATAACTGCCTAATAGTATTTAGAAATCATATACCTACTCAATACAAAATCAATGTAATTTATAAGCATTGGTTGTCATTATATTTTCATTGCATTCAGAATAATTTTGATATTAATAATTTTTACTCGATATTAAAAGTTCATAGTTCTATATATTAAAGTATCTCAAAATTAATAAACACAGGTTACAAATCAAGTATCACACCATATACAAACTGAAGTTTTATATCACGTGTGATGATCTCACATATTCATATCTAATTCACTATACAATTACCTTTACATTAATTAATGAATTATTAAATATATTATTTAAAATTACTTGGTTATAAAATGTGGTTGATCGTATAAAACATCAAACATCATATTCATCAGGCAAATCAAAAGTTGTTTATTATTATTATTATTATTATTATTATTATTATTATTATTATTATTATTATTATTATTATTATCATCATTATTATTATTATTATCATCATCATCATTATTATTATTATTATTATTATTATTATTATTATTATTATTATTATTATTATTATTATTATTATTATTATTATTATTATTATTATTATTTCAATGTCACAAATAATGTAACTGTTTTATATAAACAGTCTCTTTTAAACCTTAGCTAAACAATAACAAAATTCATTGGAAAAAAAATATAAAATGATAAACACAACAAAAGTGATGGCTTTGAACTTTGACCTTTGTTATAATCTTTCCTGTTACATAGATTTTCCTTTTCATAATTCATTATTTGGGGATAATGTATTTTGTAAAGAAATCTTGGGTTAGAATAACAAATTAATAATAAACACAACAACAACGATGATAATCATCACAACCACCATGATCGCCATTACAACTCCCACCAGCTCCGCCACCATCACAATAGTGATTATTTTGAATCCATGACTATGTAGCGTATAAAAAGTTCCTATACTTAAAAAGCAGTGCCACATAATTCAAATGTTTTATTTATTTATTTATTTATTTATTTATTTATTTACTGCAATTAGTATAAAAAGAAACTGCTGCTGGGTTGATCAAGGCTGTTTTTCTGTATATCTTTGTCACACAACTCGAAGTGTTGCTAAAAAAAATAATCGAGTTCCATTTCCAAACGTTACTTTCCTTCTATCCCAATTAATTCCTATAAGCAATATTTTGATTATGATACTAAAAAAGATGAAAAGAGGAAAGCTCACTTAAAACTGATACTCCTAAAGAAATACTTGACCCCTGCGCAAAGATTAATCTTTTTTTCCTTGCTAAAAATTGTAGTATCTTTTTGAAATTTGAAACTTTTCATTTGATAGCTTCTCTCTGCATTGTTTGGAATGGTCCTGAGATAATATTTCGCCACAAAGCGTTTTCGTTCCTCGTAAAACATGATAAACCTTGAACAAGTCTAGAGAGGTTATGATAAATAGAAGGTTTTTATATGGGAAATTGATGCTTAAATCCAGTCAACTACATTCAACAGCTATAAAATGTTTTCATGGCAAATATATTTATGTATGTATGTATGTATGTATGTATGTATGTATGTATGTATGTATGTATGTATGTATGTATGTATGTAACAAGTAACAAATAACATTGCAAAAGATTTATAGACAAGTGTGGGCGATAAGAAGCAGGTGTACAGACAGACAGGCCTGTAATTGGTATGTGGTTAGGTAGTTAGGTAGGTCGATATGCGGTTCTTTTGGTATTTATGTTGCCATGATCTAAACCGAAAGTTTCTGCTTGAAATACTTCTCTGTCTTGAAGCTAATACAAAATATAGGCTGAAATCAATAGGAAGCTTGAAGATAATTACATAAGGCAGTAATCTGTCTTATTTCATGGCAGGTTGTCCACTGCTATTGAAACATTGGCATTGGGTTTCAAATGGTTGTTATAACCACCCCAAATCCTCTTTTCTTTGAAAGAACATGTTATAGAGCGCAAACATCAGGAAATTGGAGGGGGCGTTGGGTGGGGTTCCTTTTGCCTAACGCAAAGAAACACATAAGCTATTACGCACTATTGCTCGTAAGGGTGTAAACGCAAGAGTCGTGTTTTGTATACGGTGTTGATATAATGGTAAGGTGTTTCTTATTTACGAGAGGTTTTAAGAAACTCTAGTCGTGTTTTGACAGGCTGGTGAAAGGCATAGCCTCAAAGATTCTGACAACTGGTTTTAATACTGCGTTTGACGGGTTTATGAGGCACAGTGAAAATTTGAACCCAGATTTCACACCGGACGAGAGAGCAACTGGATAACTCTGCTAGCGTCGTAAATTTCTTGTGAAATATTTAATGCAAGGAGTATCAAGGTTTTAATATAGAAGGGACAGAGTGATGTAATGTGGTTACAAGCAACATCGAGTGATTCCTGCAGAAGATGAAAAAGCTAAAATCTCTTCTCGTATATAGTTATTGCTTGTACACACATACACAAGCGCGCATGCGCACGTGTGTCTGCGTGCCCCTGTATACAGTTGTGTATGTAATAACGAATCGATAGAAAGGCGGTTGGGTAGGTAGGTAGGTAGGTAGGCAGATACAGAATGTCAGATCATACAAAGGTAAGGTAAAGTATCTAAGCAAACAGGTAATAAATAATGAAAAGTTTTATACGTATAGATACTTGTTTTTTTTACGCGGTTTGTTTGCTACAGATATGTATATGAGTAGATGAAGGTTGTATTCTCTATGTTTTGTGGTTAAAAAAATTCATGAGAGGTCCTTTACAAAGTATTGTCATGTCATAAACTGATGAGAGGACATTTATTAATGCAACACTTGAAAAGTCACTGGAAGTCGTATTGTCACCATTGCGTCCTAAAGTTTGGACCCGCATCTATCGATTAGCACAATCCAGAATCATTCAAGCAGCTGCGAAAAATGACAGTTGTAGCATGAACAGTGCAATAATTGCTAAGAATGGTGCTGGATACAACTATTTAATTAGTGCCTTCGTCCCTCCCGAGGGGATATCAACACACTCAGAAGCAGCATGTTTGAGAAAAAGACGGAGAAGACCATATGGGACCCGGTCACACGATTTATAAGACAAAATAATCAGGCAGTGAGAAAGGGCAATCTATCACTAATAATTACCTTGAAGATCGTGTCACTGAAAATGTTATTTTATGCTTGATAATGTTTCGCAGTACTAAATTGGTAAGTTAAATTCATATAAAGTTTCGTCTTTATCCGCCGGGAACATTTGAGAATGTATTTATAGTGATGTAAAGTTCATTCAAAAGAAACTCATTCACACGTCTGTTTCTTAAAGATTTTTCATGGAAATATGCATCGCCTGAATGAACATTTTCTTTTTTCTTTTAACCACACTGAGGATGGAAACGGGTTTAAATTAAGACAGGCTTCTTTGAATGATAACATATTTTGCGAACATTTTTGTGTATGTTTTTGTTAAATTGTGCCAGAAAATATCTTTATATTAACAAAATTTATTGTTCAAAGCGACCTCCAATAATTTGATTATTATTATCTTTATTCCCTGATGATACTGTTCTTCATCCCTTGTAGACATTTATTGTGTGCATCTCTTTGCGGTTTTCTTTAGAATCAATCGGACAACATAACTGGGTTAAAATGAGATGCAATTCTCTATCGAAAACTGTGTCATCTAAAGATAAACATTATTGTTTTATACTTCGCAATACTAATTTTATTATAATTCTGTACAATTTCATAATGTTTCTTTTCGAAACGCAATACTAATTATAATTCTGTACAATTTCATATTTCGTATAATTTCTTTTTCAAAACGCAATACTTATTTCATTATAATTCTGTACAATTTTATATAGTTTCTGTTCAAAACGCAATACTTATTTTATTATAATTCTGTGCAATTTAAAATAGTTTCTTTTCAAAAGGCAATACTTATTTTATTATAATTCTATACAATTTTATATAGTTTCTTTTCAAAACGCATGTTTGTTCTAGATTAGAGCTGAGGCCGTTCTCAAAGTTTAGATGTCTTACCAAGGCTGGGCTAGATATTTATTTCACAAATCAACCAGAGAACCACCTTAAATTTATTTCTACTCTGTGACCATAAACTAAGTAACTGAAAGAAGCAAAACCAAAATTTGTAAAACTTAACAAATAATTTAATTGGCAAAGTAATAAATGAAAATGTAAGAGGAACTTATAGAATTATGAATTTAATTCAAAACAAACCTAAAATATTCTATTCAGGTCCAAAATAATGGAACGTTCTGATTGAATTTCAGATCCTCAAATATGTATGCATCACATTGGCACCGTCCAGAATTCCTTTGAATACTTCACAATAGTTCCAAAATAATGTTCTAATCTAATGAATGAGCACTGTGTAATTCTAGAACATAATCCTAAAAAAAACACAACATTAAACATATCAGCAGATTGGCTTTAAGATATGAAACAAGGGTCCCTAATATGAATGAATCCAAAATAGGAATGAATATGAATGATTCAGTTATTTCCTTATATGCACCCTCACAGTCCATTACGACTATATGTTACAATGTACCCCACGTGACAGATCTTACTGTTCAATTAAACGTTTCAAAATACCTAATCATGTGACCTAACCCATCCAATGGTAAATAACCTAAGAACCCACCTGACCTCACCAGCCAGTTAATAATTGCTCCAAACTTGTCAACAAGTGGTATTATTAGAAACTTCATAGCATCTATTTATGTATCCTATATAATCTACAAACACTAAAATCATAAAACAAAACGCACAAAATTAGCTGTTTAGTATCTCCTTTAATCATAATTACTACAATTTACAGTCACAAACAAAAATTGCACATAATATACAGTCATGAAACAAGCGTTAAAAACTATGGATGTACATAAAACCATAACAAAATGATCCTTTTGAGCTGGTGATCATTCTATATAAGCAAATTATACCGATTTATGTATAAAAGGAACATTATGCACAGGTGGTCTTCGTCTTTAAAACAGGTTTGTTCTTGTCTTTTAATGGGATGAGAGATGTCATTCATTTATCTTTTACTTGTTGATAATGATTATTTCAGGCAAAAGTGTCTAAAAGATAAGTGAAATAATAATAATAATAATAATAATAATAATAATAATAATAATAATAATAATAATAATAATAATAATAATAATAATAATAATAATAAATAATAATAAATAATAATAACAACAACAACAATAAGAAGAAGAAGAAGAAGAAGAAGAAGAGTAGTTGTAGTAGTAACAGTAGTAGTAGTAGAAGTAGTAGTAGTAGTAGTAGTAGTAGTAGTAGTAGTAGTAGTAGTAGTAGTAGTAGTAGTGCTGGGGAAATGATAAATGAAAATCAGTAATGCACAAACACTCAAAGATGTTAGTACCCAACTGTGAATTGTAAATTAGAAATTATTTTATTTTGCTTCAGTTTTAATACAAATTGTAGATCCCATATTGTACATGATTATTCTTTTGTTCAAATTCAAACATTACGTTAAAAAATTAAGATGGTCTGTTAGTTTTTAAAAAAATAGATTTTAGATTAATAGGAATTTAGTCACCCACAGCTCTGTTTATTGCGGGCCATTACTGAAATTTTTTTTAATAAAAATAACCAGTGCTTTTATGCACTGACCTTAAAATTTTCCATGAAATTGTTTAACCCGATTTTTACTTAAAATTCATAAATTCGACACCGTTTTATTATTAAAATCGAAATTCTATTATCTTTCTAAATATTTACTACCAAAGAGGAGAACGCCATGACAAATAAGGCTATTCAAGACACATCTATATCGACGAAGCTTTTCATAAGCCAAACACTTAAAGATTTCAACAGCTTGTTGGTTCAGCCACAAGAAAGAACATCGAAACACATGTATTGATTCGTTTTTTAGATTGCGAATAAGAAAGGTAAACAATAAATGGGAGAGGAAATATTTATAAAAAGATCAATTCGTTTACAATTAATACATATTTTATGATGTTCACTTCTCTGTTATAAATGAAGCCATACTGAGACAAAACATTTCGAACTTGGAGTCTGGAAGCTCAAATATTTATTTATTTAATTTGTGTCACGATCAAGAGAATTGACGGTGAACATACCTTTATGCGAACAAAAGCCATAATCGAAAACCTATATTTCAGTGTTGTTTCACAGATATATTCGATCGCAACTGTGTTGAATATTTGCTGAATTTCCATCACGTACATATCAAAAGGAAAAATGTAGATTTCTACAAGACTTTCTTATACGAAGAAAATAATTTTAGATTTAATTGTACAATTTTGTCTTCTTCGACTGTAAATTATTTCAGCATGCTCCAATAGAAACATTTTCATTCTGCTAAATTATTTCATAGGTATTAACTGCTTGTAGTCCAACCAAACATGGAATTTAAATGAAGTAATTGATTTTGAAGTATTTTGACAGGAACACAAAATTGGGAAATGTCTGTCTGACTTTTGACATGTCCGTCTATATGTCTGGTAAAATATATCTGTGAAGGATACTCAATTTATCATAAATTGTTGTTCCTTGCTCCACAGGTTTCTTTCTTAAGAGTTACATATGTAAATGATGTGAAGAATTAAGACTTAAATGTTGTCCCTAATGACCAGGTACGCTTTATACAAAAGGACCTGATATTGCCGGTTGCACAGTATATAAACAAGTGAAAGAGGTATAATTTGTCTCAACGGGAATCGTACAGAATCATTGTTACCGATACATACAGGCCATTTTTTTTATTACAAAAATCCTACAGTAGTGAATATAATTTTATATCAGTAATTGGTGATGAAAAATAAATGGTTATGATATGCAAAATACTATGTAATCAGAACTTTGAGAGGCCCACATCAGTCAAACACGTGGATTACAACTGGTAAAGGAACCTGCAAACGATGAAAAAGTCCAACATCTTTCTTAGACATTTATTGAAACCTAGCGAGATATAAAAGTCGAATACTTTAATTGTGGAAGGTTTATGTTTCACAGAAATGCACGATTAAATCGTGACAAAGTAACATAAAATTCGATATTTTATTGCATGCACAGAAGCGAAATGTCAGAAAATCTCCCCGATTTTCAATCTGAGATGAGGCTGTCAGATCTTGGGACACGTGATGCAATCCCGCGAGATTTGCAATAAAGCTCTGTCGTCACGCCAAAGACAAAGGGTATCCCATCAGAAAACTTTTAATAATACTTTGTTAATGGAAAAGAAATTAAAATATGCTTAGGATTAGTTTCATGTTACTTTCAATACCCACACGTTTATCATATTATATGCATATTTTTAAGAAATGCAAGATTAACTGTAGCTGAAATGGTATTAATTCGAATAGTTACCAAATAAAACACGCACTCACGAGTTCGCTCACAAATACATGATTAATACTAATACACGTCTCAATACGTACGTATGTGTTAGGGTTTATTGGCACCTTAGCACAAAAATGGATACATTGGGCCAATTTAAAGTGAAACTCTGAGAATGTAAAAATTAAGAATTGCACAAAAATTAGAAGGATAAGACCTTCCAAATTAATATAAATATAAAGTACAGCAAGATTGAAGGCAACAGGTGAATAGGTTGCTATGTTTGTAAATTGTACACAAACAATAATTCGACTCTTTACAGATATCATAATCAACCGCTTTTAAGTTGTGTACCTATAAAGAACCGTTATGTTTCGTGCGCGTAATGTAAGACATACAATAATAATCGATTAATTCATAGCCCATATCATTTTTTTCTTGTCGAATCTATTTCTTTTTCACGTTCAGTTTCTTTAAACTGGGGTTAGACTAATAAAAGTTTTTGAAATCAATACCACAAATTTCATAGTCAGAGATGAAACCTTATGATGGTATATTTTAAGATTATAAACTTTTTTTCAAGATCGTGCGTGAAAAAAGGTAGTTTCATTTGTTATGTCAGTCTTGAGCTGCTTACTATATTACTTTGACAGCATTTTATCCGAACATTAGACTTTTGAAAAAAGGACTGGTCTTTTTTGCCCTACTTTCAGCTAATTCAGCAAGCTCTGTCTTCCAAACATTGAGTTTGATTCTACATATTTTAATCATTGGGATTCCCTCATGTATTGATCACATCTAACCGCTTTGAAGAAAGAAAAAAAAGAAAAAAAATGTTTTGTTCAAAAACATCTGTAATCCGAAGACATTGCAAGTGTTCTAGCATCCTGTCGTCAGATCTCGTCTTAAATGAGATTTTTTGTCGTCCACGAGATCTCCCGGCACTCGTTAATGCATTAAAAGAAACCTCTTTATTTTATTTCAGTTCTTAATGTATTATTAAAGGTTTATGGTTTGCACAGGATAATTATTGGTTACTTTGCAGGAAACAAATAATTATAATAGAGTCAGACATAGCTATAATTTCTGTCATCAAAGACAAGCTGTCCGAAGATACTAGCTGATTTAATAATTGGCTTGTTTTTCAAGGCATGTTGTTATTAAAGATGTTTCAGCGCCATTGTCTTAAATATGTCTATGTTTGGTCTTCTTTAAAATACATGATTAAAATATTAGATATTTAAAATATGATATTTTCTTCAAAGCAATTGTAAAAATACCCCCAGCCGATTGCCATAAAGCAAAATTTAATTGAAGAAAAGGCAAGGATTTATATAAAACAAAATTATATTGAAGAAGATGTAAGGGTTTATAAAAAAAAATTAAATTGAAGAAGAGGTAAGGGTTTATACAAAACAAAATTAAATTGAAGTAGATGCAAGGGTTTAAAGAACATAAAATTAAAGTGAAGAGGCAAGGGTTTATAGAAAACAAAATTAAATTGAAGTAGATGCAAGGGTTTAAAGAACATAAAATTAAAGTGAAGCGGCAAGGGTTTATAGAAAATAAAATTAAATTGAAGAAGAGGCAAGAGTTTTTAAAAAAAATTGAAAAAGATGCAAGGGTTTATAGAAAATAAAATTAAATTGAAGAAGATGCAAGGGTTTATAGAAAACAAAATTAAAAGAAGAAGAGGTAAGGGTTTATATAATACAAAAATAAAATGAAGAAGAGGTAATGGTTTATAGACGACAAAATTAAATTAAAGAAGAGGTAAGTGTTTATATAAAACAAAATTAAATTGAAGAAGATGCAAGGGTTTATATAAAACAAAATTAAATTGAAGAAAAGGTAAGGGTTTATATAAAAACAAATTAAATTGAAGAAGAGGTAGGGGTTTATAAAAAAAACAAAATTAAATTGAAAAAGATGCAAGGATTTATAAAAAAAAATTAAACTGAAGAAGAGGTAAGGGCTATAGAAAATAAAATGAAATTGAAGACGATGTTCTTTGAAGTCTTACGATTTGTATTAATTTCATGAATACAACATTTAAACAAAGTGTTTAAACAATGTTCAAAATAGTTATATATTTCGTTTGGTTTAAATTTTGCAATAAAAACAAACAAACAAGAATATAGTAGGTACAAAATATTGCCAGTGAACTGTATTTTTGGAAGTTGGTCTGGGTTCATTTGTATTTTTGGAACTATAGATTGATATAAAACATTTTTTTTTAATTTAAATATTTTTATTTGTACATCATCACAACAATAATAATAACAAAAAGCACATTATTGTATACTTGCAGTGTAATAAATTATAAATTATCAACACATTATCAACATGTATGTATGTATGTATGTATGTATGTATGTATGTATGTATGTATGTATGTATGTATGTATGTATGTATGTATGTATGTATGTATGTATGTATGTATGTATGTATGTATGTATGTATGTATGCATGAATGTATTTATGTATGTATGTATGTATGTATGTATGTATGTATGTATGTATGTATGTATGTATGTATGTATGTATGTATGTATGTATGTATGTATGTATGTATGTATGTATGTATGTATGGCAGAAGATAAATTTTAAAAATTTCACAGATTTGCATACATTTTATTTTTACATTTTATTTTACGGATGAAAACATCAAGTAAAAGAAATGTTATTGCATAATGGACCAAAATATCTTTATTTTTTACTTAAACCTAAAATTATTTTATAAAATTCAAATTAACTAACCTGATATGCTATTTTATGTCAAATTAACTAGTTTTGCAGATGCTTAGAAGATAAATTTCTATTGTTTCTAAAGCAAAGGAAAATTGTACCCGCTTAAGGAATAGAAATATCTTTTGCGCGAACAGCACGTGAGCAGTATTAACGCCGATCCAATTTTCTTACCATTAACCGCAAATTATTCCTTTTCACCCTCTAGTTGGTGATTCTTAGGACGTCCTTCACGTGGAACTCCTATGTAATTTTCATTTAACCTGGGGTCATAGAAAATCATTTTGAATTTTCTGACCGTGTAGATCGCGTGCTTAAGAAATTCGGCGTGATGTCGTGTGTATGTAATGGACGAATGTTTCGGATGTTGGAGTATTGATCGACGCTGTATCGAATTGGAAATATTACTCTGGAAAATTCTACTTTCGGTCGCTCAGGTGTATGAGAACTTACTGTTGTTATTCTTGTTGCAATTCCAAACTTTTAAAGTCATATATATTGTTAACAATCTCGAATTATTTTTGCAAAGTCATATCCCCAAGCCTGGTATCCTAATATGTAAACGCATCCATCAAATATCAACAGGGCCAGTACGAAGGACTGACAATCGCCTATTTGATTTACATATTTGATTTAGAAGTCGGAGATGTTGGTATCTACTTCCGCAGAATCATGAACAAAATAATTGTGAAGAGAGTGCAGTTTACTTTTCCTTACATAGTAGAAAGGTTTTCTTACACATGTATATCCTTCATTGTAATAGACACGACAGCTTTCTTACACATGTATATCCTTCATTGTAATATACCCGACAGCTTTCTTACACATGTATATCCTTTATTGTAATAGACCCAACAGCTTTCTTACACATGTATATCCTTTATTGTAATAGACCCAACAGCTTTCTTACACATGTATATCCTTCATTGTAATAGTCCCGACAGCGTTCTTACACATGTATATCCTTCATTGTAATAGTCCCGACAGCTTTCTTACACATGTATATCCTTCATTGTAATATACCCGACAGCTTTCTTACACATGTATATCCTTCATTGTAATAGACCCTACAGCTTTTTTACACATGTATATCTTTCATTGTAATAGACCCGACAGCTTTCTTATACATGTATATCCTTCATTGTAATAGACCCTACATATTTTTACACATGTATATCCTTCATTTTAATAGACCCGACAGCGTTCTTAGACATATGCATCCTATATTGTAACAGACCAGACAGCTATCTTAAATGAGAACATCCAGATCCTTCTTTGTAGTAGACCAGAAGGGCTTTTGTGGACATGTTCATCCTTCATTTTAGTAGATCAGACGGGCTTTTGTGGACATGTTCATCCTTCATTGTAGTAGACCAGATGGGCTTTCGTGGATATGTTCATCCTTCCTTGTAATAGACCAGACGGGCTTTCGTAGTAGTGTTCATCCTTCATTGTAGTAGACCAGACGGGCTTTCGTGGACATGTTCATCCTTCATTGTAGTAGACCAGACGGGCTTTTGTGGACATGTTCATCCTTCATTGTATTAGACCAGACGGGCTTTCGTGGACATGTTCTTCCTTCATTTGAATAGACCATGCTGCTATTTAGACATGTACTTAGATGTTTCCAAGACTACAAAGCAAGACATTTAATTTTGTTAGGTACAGCTTTTTATTTTCCTGATTATTTGGCTCTTTTCTCTGAATATTCATTTTTAATATATGACTTAAAAATTGTGAAGACGGGGATTGTTATTTTAAGTAAGTGAATGTAAATCATAAATGATGATGTAAATTGTGAGTGAAGGCAAGTAGCAGGTGAAAGCAAACCGTAAGTGAAAGTAAACCGTAATTGAAAGTAAACCGAAGACGAATAATTATTTTGATATGTGCCGTCAAAAAGCAAACTGTCTTGTGCGCAAAAATTCTTGCATTGGTCGCGGTCAGGAAATTTGTCACATCAATAAAATGAACAAAGAAAAATGTATAAAAGAATATTACTCCATTTATATTTTATTGTTTTATATTCTTATTTGCATAATTTACCAAATATTCAACATATTACGAGTAAAGGTACAACATGAATATTTTTGAAATTATATAATTTTTTTTCTACTCAAAGCATTTCCATTCACTAAAAGAAAATCGTATTATCGATACAACTCTCTCCATCGGCATCATCATCTAGGGTTGGTCTTAATACGTGAAATATTAATATTTCAAAAGGTAGATATGCAACTTTTTTGGATATTTTTTTTTGTTTGTTTTGTTTTTAAATTTTACAGAACACAAGGTGATTTCGGTCTTTATATTTGTATGTTCTTTGGAAAAATATGTCAGTTAAAGTTACATTTCAGACGCGATAAGAAACACTTTTTTAGAGAAGCATCTTTTTCATTCCAGCAGAAATGTAAAACTCCATACGGAGAAGTAGCTTTATTAAAACAGTACCAACACATTAATAAGAACATGTACGCGGAAGTTCCTCAAACCAATGTAGTAATTAAAGAAAAGGCAATCAAAGGAGTTCCGACTAGAGGTCTGTAGTTTGAAGTACCGAGTGGGATTCTTCCGGTTAGCTCAGGTGGTCTTTAACGGAGAAAAAACGCTTCGAGACTGCAGCAGCTAGTAATCATAAAGGTTCTTTGAAGCACCTTTCTGATGCGACTAAAGACAAATATTGATCAGTCCCACTTCTCTTCCGTTAGAAAGAGTCTAATACATTATTAAAGTTCAAGATCGTTTATCATCATTAGAATAAAATTATAAATTATTTGTGGTGTTTCCATTGCGGTAGAGAGTGGTACATCTATTTGACATGCAAGAAATGGTAGCGGCATCTGCATAAGAACAAATCAGCAGTAGCAGAGTAGCGGTAGCAGTAACAGTAGTAGTAGTGGTGGTGGTAGTGAAGGTGGCATTCAGAGATGAAGAAGAAATAAGAGAAGAAACAGTGAGAGGAACTATACAGATAAATAATTAAGCATAACTGGCATTAAATAGATGGCTTTGTAGAAAGCATCAAAACAATACTTACTGTGTATATCTAAGTGTGTGTAAATTTCATGTTAACTTATTCATCTTTATTGCACATACCTTTGTTATAACTCTATGGGATCAAAATTGATGCATTGAGTTATTTCTTTAAATTACAATAGTCTTCTAGAATGGAACGACCGATAGCTAGCACAACCTAACAAACAGCACAAATTCCTTTACGCTACGTGCACTTCGTTCTCTCTGGATTAAGATTATTTACAAGCACCCTTCCATCTCAAGGACAAGGAAGACAATAGAGGGAGTCCATCTCGAAACATGTTCTCAATAGCTGTTTTGGGGTGTATGGGAATTTGATAAACATAAATATGATAAGATCTACTTCACTTTAATCTCGTCCAAAGTCTATAGTTGTTGAATAATAGGGGCTGGGATAAGGACCTTATGTCCGTTTCATGACCTGAGCTCCTGGGGTTTCGTTGAAAAAATGAACCAATCAGGTGTGGTTAGATTTGTTCTCCTGCTGTATTTCAGAGAGAAATTTTATTGTTTGGCTTTATCGTGGCCTTACATCAGAACTCAGTCAGTAGTGTCTTAAATTGTACAACAGTTCTTGTCACAGCTGGTAGATTTTGTAATTACATTTTACCTTTAGGATGTTTTAGGCATCATTTGACATTTCCGTTTGATCGAGGATTGAAAAATTAGTCAAATGATACTGGAAAAAAGGCAGACTTTTTGACGTGTGCTTTGAAGTATTAAAGGTCTACACATGCATTGTATCATGCAGGTATTGAACGTTTTCGAAGATGTTAATTTGGATAATGTCACTATGAAAGAAAAACAAAGCCTGTTTTAAACAATTAAGTTGTTTAAATCATAACATTTTAATTTGAAAGAGAGCACACAATTTTAAATTATTAGCTCAAATGCGCTCGCCTCGCACATAAAGATAAACAATATGTTTAAAACAATATGCATATATATATATATATATATATATATATATATATATATATATATATATATATATATATATATATATATATATATATATATATATATATATATATATATATATATATATCGTGTATATAGGAATACATTATTTGCAGATGAGGGGGATAAAGAAAGAGAAAGAAGTTAAAAATTTTAAAATGCATAGAACCATATCAAAGATTCAAGACAAACAAAAGTCTAATTACTTACATCTACTTTTGTAGTCTTCTTTCTGGAAATGCAGATTGTAAATCCATATATTAATTGTTTCAATTTCTTCCTTAGGAAACGTATCACTGCAAGGGGATACAGTACTTCAGACACATTGAAGTGTTCAGTTTTTAAAACTTTCATCCACCTGTTAGAAATAATCGACTCATCAGTGGGATTAAAGCAATCTAAGACCATATAGAATTTAGAAAAAAGGATTAAATGACGTGTCGATTGTTTTAATTTGGTACTAACCTAATGACAGCAAAAAACTAAGAAGAAATAAGACGTTTACTGAGATTATAATTTCAGGACACCAAGAATTATGCAAACATTGAATGAGTTTGGACATCGTTTTGCCTCGTTCGTTTTGTGAATCAGACAATAGAAACGAATAGAAACCGCATGTACTTCAACTAAGGGAGAATAGAATGGGTGGTCTTTTTAAAGAAAAATTTTCAGGCTGGGCTTCACACATTAATAATTGTGAGCCTCGATTGATCAGTGCATGTATCAAGTAACTTTTAATGCAGCGTAATGTTTGAATAATCTCGTAAGTAAGCGGAAAGTGCATGCTGTCATAAAATAAAACATATCTGACAGATTGCTTTGATTTGCTTTTTACACAGAAATGTACAACATATTTCCAGTCTGGAGAAGTATTATGTTGCCAACATGCGGTATTTTCAGTTTAGGTGACCACCATCATTTTATTCTAGTATTACATTACACGGTTCTTTGTTGTGTCCAAATGTTTGCCGGATGTCAGGACAGATTTTGAGGCAGAGGGTTCAAGTTTATTTCAGAATGTACAGCAAACTGCAAGGCGCATATTATCGTCACTACCTTTTAAATTATATATCAAACGTTTACAAAATGCATATTATTATTTTTTAGCACTATGAAAATGAAGCTACAGTAGGCAGAGCTCGGGCTCGTAATCGAAAGGTCCGGGCTCGATATCCGACCAAGCCAGTGTCCTTGCGAAAAACACTTAAGTCCCAATTCTTCGGTGTGATATAGCCTACAATGAAATAAATGTGCTGTTAAAACCTACAACAGCATTTAATGAATTATCAACTTGTTCCCTTCACATTTTATAAGACCCTTAATTATTGTGTATTGAGTACCAATTTGTTTTTGTACAAATGTTATATTATCTACATTATTTCCAGTGACAGGGTCAGTACATTTGTAACACAGACAATGATGATGTTTAGATCTCTGTTGAAAGATATCTCCCTCGTCCTCAGCACGGACTTAGTCAATTCTGTAATTCATTGAAGAAAAAAAATTCCCGCGTCGCAGAAGGTGTGTTGAAGGCACAAATACGTCGCAGTGTTTGCCAAATTCTCGCAGATGAAGGGCTCAGGGTGGCCAAGTGATCCAAGGCGCTCGTATTTTCAGACCATTGACAATTTACCTCTGTCAACGCGGATTTGAATCTCTTCTCGACCAACGTTGACATACGAGAAAGCTTGAATGTAGCTTCCCGCGGTCAGTAACTCTTCATTGAGATTTCCCGGATTCTTCCTACACCTTATCATGTGTTAAAAAAAAAAGAGTGTTACCTACCACCAGAAAAGAAAAGCAAAACAAAATGGAAACAAAACAAAACCCACACTGCTCTATTCTGCAGACGCTATGTAGTTCTCTGTCTTGAAAATATACATTACAGTGTTCCCGTGAACATTTGTCAGATTTTTATCTTCATCATTGATGCCTATATTTATTCTGTTAATTTAATTGTATATTTTGTACTTGTTTGCAATTACAATTAGCATTATCTGAAAGAAAGCCACGTTGAAAAGCACATGAAACTTATACTATTTCTAATAATGTAGAAACCTTAGCGTTTGGATAATGTTGTTGTTGTTTATATTTTATAGAGATCAATGTGCAAATTTTGTAGGATAAAAAAGCTCTCAAATTCATCTGATACTTGTATAAATATCTTGCCTCTGATCCCAAACAATTTGGAGTTCTTGTTGTAACGGTTACTAAGAGTGATTTTAATTTTTAAATTGTTTTTCAAGCATTGCACATTTATACTTTTTTCTTGTCACCATTTATCGCTTTGACTTTAATCATTTACAGCTGAAAGTTGTAATAAACACAATGAATATAAACAGGTCTGTTTCGTTCTTGTCGTTTATGAAAATAGAAGATATTTGTGTTGGTTTTGTTGCGTTTGTTTTTGTTTGTTTTTTATTTTTGTTTTCATCGGAAATATTTAAATACACGGCAACAAAATCAATTACATGCAACACTATCGTATGTTTACGGGTTGTTTATTAACTAGGTTTGAAACCTATATATTTTCAAATGCAGTGTCTGTTACAATATAAGTCCATTTATCGAGTTGCGATTCAGATGCAGTGTCTGTTACAATATAAGTCCATTTATCGAGTTACGACGATTCAGATGCAGTGTCTGTTACAATATAAGTCCATTTATCGAGTTGCGATTCAAATGCAGTGTCTGTTACAATATAAGTCCATTTATCGAGTTACGATTCAGAAGCAGTGTCTGTTACAATATAAGTCCATTTATCGAGTTACGATTCAGATGCAGTATCTGTTACAATATAAGTCCATTTATCGAGTTACGATGTTCTGTGAGGTAGTCTATTTTGTAAACTGGGTAAATTAAGCTGAATGATTGGTTTTAAGCCTCTTTCATGGCCGTGATTTATGACGGACTAACTATAAACCTAAATATTGTTTAGTTTCTTTCTAATATTGTTTAGTGTCTAACGTTACAAACAAGATAACTAAAACGGTTACATCTCCTGCTATCAGTAATAGATAGCTCTGTTTGAACTTAATGAATTTGTTTCATTTTCTTTCACTTAGAGTGTATATTTCGAAATCTTGCGGTTTTGTAGTGGAGACTCTCGTCTGTTTTAAAACCATCATTTATTCTTCTTTAAAATCAATATGAACATATTTTATTTTTTCTATCAAATTCAGTTCCTTATGGGTAATTTGATGCCTGTGAAGTGACTTTCTTAGGCAATTTATCAATATTTTTTTGTTTTTCTCTGTTTTCCATTTAATTTACAGGAAAACTTGGAAAGTTAGCAATACATGATTACAAAATGTTAAAAAGGTTCACAATTCTAACCCTTTGCGAATGCGAAACTGTTGAGAGTGGCGTTAAAAAGGTTACATGTAAGTCACGTCTCGATGTGCCTAACAAGTAGCGAGTAGGAAAAAAATAGTACTACACATTCTGCAAAATCTGGATGTAATAAAGTTTTTTTTAAATAAAAAATAACAAACTTTGTTGGATAATATTGGGTCTAGACTTTTCAAAGCTGCTGTACAAGCATTAGCTAAAAGTGAAAATTATATTTGCTATCAAATTGCAAGAAAAACAGAACCTAAAAATGAGGAAAACTGACATTTTCAAAACAATTCACAAAGCCGGTGCAAAAACTGATATATATATATATATATATATATATATATATATATATATATATATATATATATATATATATATATATATATATATATATATATATATATATATATATATATATATATAAAATTACAATATCCATTCTCCATTTAATGAAATCTTTTAAAGAGTTCTCTTTTGTAAAATCAGAATACAATTCTGAAAGTGTATTGACATTATGCTATGATATTATTCACTCTCTGTTGAGTAGGAATGTAAAGAAAGATTACTAGTACAAAGTATACGACTGCTTGACAATGAACCCGGTAAGTGGTTGAAAAAAGAATATGGAGATATAAGAACATAAACTAATTTGAACAAGTAAAACAAAAGTTGGTACAGTGAGAGTCGTAAAGGTTACGATTGATATGGTGTCACTCTTTAGTTTCGCATTCGCATTGGGTTAGAATTGTGAAGATAGAGAATTTCCCCGGATTTCCTCACTGGTAATACAGTCTATTTCAAAAAGACCTTGTATACATACTCTATCACACTGACTGAAAAGTATATTTCCAGGAAGTTATACAATTATAGGATTAATTAAAATGGTATTGACCTTTTGGACATGCCTTTGCTGGTGTACTTTATTAACCCTTCTGCCAAAATCTATAAATTTTAGATGTTATAAGATTGGATTGAAATTTTTGTAATCTTTCTCAAATTCACATGTCTCATAAAATATTATATAGTTTGTACTATACGAGGAGTAATGTACTGTATATTGCGGACGATGTTTCATACATATGTTGCAATGTCAAGTCGTACCGATCAGTGCAAGAAAATATCGATCCGACAATAACAGGAGTTTTTGAGAACGGAGATCACTGGTTTCTTAAAAAGGTATTTGACCCGTTTCCTGATTATCTAGAGTAAACCACGTGAATCTTGTTTACTGCTATGAGTATTTCGAAATACTATATGATTCTTTCAAGAGTCTTGTATTCCATTATCACTATTGCGTATTGATTTTCTATATAATAGGATTTTTACGCTCAATCATTGATTCTTAATAGTATTACTGGTCGTGCAAGAGTTATGAGGGATTGATTCATTAATTTAATTTAATCATCATTCGTTGAAATTATTGTGCTTTTACATTCATTTGAAGACATTTGGATTTATAGCATAGTTATTCGTTTATATTGTTGGTACATCAGAAGAATACAGATATTATTCGGAAGGTATTCGGATTACTTGTAACTACTGGTATTCATAGAACTTTTAAAACTTTTATGAATTCATTCCCCATACAGTAAGTTATATTTTGATTCTTTCACTTTCTATATTTAGGAATATCAATTGATATTTAAAATTATGCAAAACGTTTGGTTATCGCTCTTTCTTGTTATATAATTTTCATACACCAGCATTAAAATGCAAAATGAGTTACAAGAAACCCAATATCACATTGAGAGACGATGTTGAAATATAGAAAGAATGATATGTTCATAAAAAATGAAGAAAACAAACTCATTTTGATGGTGGTTGGAACGAGGCAAAGACTTGCGATTCAAAATCATGATTTATATTTAAAAATACTAAGTTGAACAACATGCAAAATTCACAATGTGAAACCAATCTAGGAGTGAGAAGAGATTCTAATTTACACTTGACTAACCACATTAATTCAATGTTAATGTTGTTTTCTCGCGAATTGTTTCTCTTTGTTATTCAAAACGATCATATTCATAATGTAAAATGCACACACACACACACACACACACATATATATATATATATATATATATATATATATATATATATATATATATATATATATATATATATATATATATATATATATATATATCTGAATCTTGAGACGAATGAGCGGAATATATAATGGGTCGATTCGACTTGATCTGATTTCGTTATGGCACAATCTGGCTTGATCTCTGATTTTGTTATGGGCCAATTTGGCTTGATCTGATTTCGTTATCTGCTGTGTCTGAAAATGTTGTATTCAATACAATATAGCTTTGTGCCATTGTTTTTATTATGGTGCAAAATTTAGCATGAGTGTTCTGCATATTAATGTTGGAAATAAAAACATTTTATTTTGCTTTAAATCAGTGGTCAAGAAATTTTCTCGTAGATACGAGATTTTTAATTGCAAAATGACTGTTCAGTTTTAAAATGATTAAACTGGTTTAAACTAGTTGAGTACTCCAGTATTTGCATTTGAAGTATTAGGTATGGAACATAGAATATATTTTGGGGTAATCCAAGAACAATTCATCCCCATCTGTTATAACCTCTCCTTACAACGATGTTTCCTGTTCACAAACTTGCAATTTACGTAAGAGAAGGTATAAAAGTGAGGGCATCGTTAGGTTTGTTTGCTGCACAACAAGCTACTCGCAACGTCGCTTTTCACTGGTTAACACCATATGCAGTATCAATCTTTATATGGCCATACATTTAAATGAACTGTGAAGAGACTAATTCGGAAAATGCAACAAAATTAGGAACTCTCTTTATTGTTCTGGGTATTTGACGGTTGATATAGCTACGGTTGATACTTGTCGTCTAAGTCGTTGCCCGTATAGACTCAAATCACGGATCCACTTCTACGTATCAGAATAAATGCAAACAGAATTTTTGCATTTTCTGTCAAGCCAGAAAATACTTCAGATGTTGAGGCAAATTAATTTACTCCTGTACCCATACACCTGTGCTTGTAATATGTATGTGAGTTTGTGCAATTACCACGCATCATCACATATGACCTTGAATGACTGCCATAGATGACTTTACAAAGAATAACTTATGTGATCATGTGACTTTGACCGTCGAACAAATTGAGACTTTGAGGACTTGGAATTTAACGTTTTGTAAAGGTTTTCTAAAAGTATTTGTGACAAAGAAACACACAAGGTTGTTACATGTTGTAATTTGTAGAAGAAACTTAACTTTGTCAGCGTAAATACGGTAGATTAGTTGATAACGAATCGTGGTATTTACACATTATAGGGTGTGAAGAAAACTCCCGTTTCATTAGGATAAACAAGTTTATTTCCTACATAAAACCGGCAGGGTTCTAAAACACAGCCAAATGAGCATTAATTGCAGTTAAAATTGTCATTCGGATTATTTGCCATACTTTCAGAGGACTACAATCCACCTGCTTAGCTGTAATAAAAAGAGGGGTGGGGTTTTAATTATATCTGGGATAACCGTATCTCTTATCCAAAGAAGTTTATCTTGAGAAGGCGGGGTTAATTAAGAACAAAAGAAAAAACATCGTAAAGTAGATAAAACACGACTCGTACGACTGAAACAATCTTTGTGTGGGCATGAGCAAAGAGAACTCAACAGCATCTTTACTAACGTTTCATTATCACGCATTTAAGAAACTATTTTTTATTTTGGAAACTTTGAATAAAAGTTTACATCCTTGTTTGCGTTTGTAGCAGCAGATAAAGAAAAACAATTTTTTTTAACTGCGTTTCAAAGCGCTATTTATACGTACGTGCGTGCGTTTGTGTGTGTGTGTGTGTGTGTAGTTTTGTGAAGACTTTAGAATTTTTATCCTTGGGTCGTTATTTGGTGATGGTGTGGGTAGTGTATAGCGGTCTTATAGTTTGAATATGCAATAAAAGGACGTAGAGATTTGGAGTTCATTTCGTGAGCCATAGCAAGAAACGTTTAGTTTTCTTTCAGCAAATAAGTTTCCTAATTTCATTTTAAATGGTCTCTAAAGTTATTACTATCTTATTTATCAAACGACACATTTAAACGCTAGCAAAGACCAAATAGTTGAGTGAAATTACCTTGAAATACATTTGAATGCCTTAGATATTATCACTCATATTACAGACAAACACACAAAATATATTCGACAATTAATATAAATTTTATTATTAATTCAGAAGGAACACCACATCGTATACATAATTTAAAATAAAATAAACACAAATACATGTTCATGTTACCTTTTCATTACAAACGCATAGATACACACGGTGTGTGTGTGTGTGTGTGTGTGTGTGTGTGTGTGTGGTTATATTTATGCAGATTTCTTATTTAGGTACTTTTGTGTAGTTCGCTTTATGCGACACGCGGGAACACTATGTGTTTTGTTTATATCTGCATTTACACGCGAACATTTTGGCCTTGGAAACCGTGCAGCATTTTCGGCAACCAACTTTCGACAGTCATTTAAATTCGGTTTGCAATCAAAATGCTGTAAATCTCCATCATTTTCAGTCATGATTATTGTTGTCTTGAGAGATAGAACAGCTACTTATATTTATTTTACTACAGTGTTTGTCGTCTAGTGCTAAAGGCACATTGTATGCCTGACATCTAAAAGCAATAGTTTATTAAGTTAATTTTATAATAAAGTGCATAATTCATGCGGAACACTAATGAAATTAGTAGTACATCTAAGGTGAAAAGAATTCCTAGGAATTAAAGATAAAACAATTTCTTCCTTTTAACTGTCGAGTGTTGAAATTATCTCTGATATTCTTCAGCAATAACATGATTAAATTAACTGCAGTAGTACATATATTGAATTTTGTACTTAGAACAAACCAAACATCATTATAAGAAGACTTTTTTGTACGACAATCCGTTCAGAAGAAACATCGATAAAATTGTTTTCAAGATCGCTTATCGCGTCGCCATAAAATCACAATACTGAGAGAACAATACACGTGTTTTTTGATTATATATATATATATATATATATATATATATATATATATATATATATATATATATATATATATATATATATATATATATATATGTGTGTGTGTGTGTGTATGTATGTATGTATTGAAGAAAAAAAATCACGTCTATTCGCGTGTATTGTTGTTTCTCAATATTGTGTTTTTGGGCAGATCCTTTTAAATTGTATCATGTAGTGGGCATTGTTTTAACAAAATTACACCAGTACAGTAGTTAAATTTCATTGTAGATTTTACTAAAACATACCATCGACCATTGTCAAACTGACGTCACTGGCAGCCATATCCGAACACAAGATTTTACAATTAGTTAGCTAGATAATGAAATAGATTCATAAATCTAGAAAAGGCATCATACATCATGCGCTAATTAAAGCAAAATTAGTATATTATCTTATTGTCTTAATTAGTAGTGGTGATTTTGTCTTAGCTTGTGTTCCACAAGGAAAAATTTATTTAAATCCAAAGTTAAAATTGTCTGCCAGTAATATTCTGTAAAAAAAAAATATTATTAGTTTGTCTATTTTTCAACACACAATCAATACCTGGATTTGATGTGTGTAGTTTTCAACACACAATCAAAACATGTATTTGGTGTGTCTATTTCTCAACACACACTCAATGCCTGTATTTGGTGTGTCTATTTCTCAACACACAATCAATACCTGTATTTGTGTTTCTATTTCTCAACACACAATCAATACCTGGATTTGGTGTGTCTATTTTTTACACACACTCAATACCTGGTTTAGGTGTTCAGAGCCAGATGTACCATATTTTGCCTTACAGGCTTTTAGCTTGATCAGTTAACTGTCTGTAAAGTAGAATAAGATATTGCTAATTTTATTGAAATTATATTTAAGAAATTAATTGGTTTAAGTTGGGGTTGTCTTCTGACCGCTTCAAATCATTATGGGCTTTTTAATTATGTTAATTTTCAACTCTCTATATGTTCTATTATTTTCATTATCATTAGTTGTTATAGTTGAAAATCTTTCTATATTTTCTAGTTTTGCAATTATTTATGTTCCTAGGTAACAGATGCCAGGTGTGGCTATCTTTGTATGTATTAACATTAAATGTAAGGTAGACCACTCTCAGTAAACTGTAAACTTGTATACCAATCCCTTTGTTGCATTTTGAAATAAAATTGCTGAAATGGGTTATTGCTGCTTTGTTGTCTTTTTTTTTTCTTTTTCTTTTCGTGTGTCGGAACTTGGAAATATGTGGGAATAAAACCAGTATGTCTAGAGAACTAGTGTATTTCTGATAGCTAATGTTTGCACCTCTGGAGGATAATAATATACTCCACGTTTTCATCATTAGAGGGTATCAATGTACCAAGTTTGACATCAATTTGCATGAATTTGAAAGGAAATTAGGGAATTAATGAAAGCTATAATTCTATCCCCTTCACTTCCGGTTCGTTGAACCGGCTAAAAAGATGCTCAAGAGAAATTCCGGACACGGAAATTACTGGGTATGAGAAAGAAACCGCCGATCACGGTACAATTTGTCAAGCTTTTCCACTGATGTGACTTAACGAGCATCAGCGTTTCGTAATCAGCGGATCCGAATGTCTGCCAGAGAAGTTATCGAAAGAAATGTGAGAAACGACGTCTTTTACATAATTACATTCGGAAATTTAATGGCCAACAATGGTTGTTCTTGATATGTTCAAATTTTTCCGTTTACTACGCTTCAATAGATTAGTTTCCCGCGAAATGCATACTATGTTGTCATTACAAATTGATTATATCGCTGAGACTTGCCCTGAAAAGAGTCTGATCCGCAGAGCAACCTTCCATACATGTCCACCAGTGAGATGCAAAATAAAATCTAAATAAAATGAAAGAGTCATGAAAAGAAGATTGCTAATAATGATGAATTCAGTAAAACAGAAAAATGTTGTACGGGGACAAGTTATTGGGTGGATATGATAAATAGATGTTGTTAGAATGTGCCTGACAGGGAAGGTTAAATTGAATCTAGGTTGTTATCAAACGTAACTTTCTGGTACAAAAATTAGATTTAAGGTTGTTTGGAAGGTTTTGGGCATACGTAATTCATACATGCAGGTGTATGGCAAAACTCATAATTTAGACCCAATAACCTTTCCTAACCATCCATATAAATACATTCTAGTCTCGATGTAACAAGGAATGAAATTTTTCCAAGAATAAACATATCATCATACAAAGAACTAACATAAATTCAATCGCGCTCCCAGGAACACTCGAATAATTTTATGTGTGCCTTTCGTTGCAAATTATTTAAGACTTTCGGTTTCTAGCCGATTTCAGCCTTTGTCATTTTAAAATTTACACAAGGAACCCAAAGAAATAATGGGTGCCCTCATTTTATGTTCATAACCGGAAATATAAGCATGCGAACATTTTGCTTCCGGCTGGGAAAAAATATAGATCTCATGTACACATGGCTAGAGAGCATACGTTCAGTTCTTACTTTACTCTCTCCGCGCATTAGATGCGAATTTTCTTTAATTACTGGTGCGAACGAAAACATGATGCCCTGGAATGATGACCTATCACTGTGACATCCATTGACTTTTAAAGACGAAACTACCGGAAAATTAGAAGATAACGAGACGCGTGTGTGACCAACGACGCACACACGCCAAAACACAGTCGCGGACTCATTTAAGTAGCTTCGTTTTCGAAAAGAATTAAGGACGGAAAGAAGGTGAAATGCCGCAGGAGTGTAAAATTGTTCTTTACAAATAGAAATGATCGCTTGCGATCATGCCATTGCTATGCTATAATTATCGATCTTCACTCAATTGCCAGCAAATGATGTCGTTTTTTGACGTTTTTCCGGTAATTAAAGAGAACATGTATAATTTATAATAGACGTAAATTTGTGCGAGGAATTCTTTAAAATAAATAATACCCTTATTATTTTGAATTGCAAAGACATTGTTCAGGTTGCGTTGGTGGTAACAAAAGATCTGTAGAAAGTAGAAAATAAAATGAATCATGTAACTTTTTAATGGCTATCTTGAGATTTTGAAAGATTCATTTTTAAAACAAAAAAAAAAGACTACGGAGAAATATAGAAAAAATGTAAACTTCAGCCAGAACTTTGGCTATCTGTATTTGGATTAGTCAGACCTTCCTTTAGAATACGACTCAAAATGTGCATCTGTCCTACGGCAGATTGCCAGAAGGGTCAGTCTGACATAGCAGTAGAATTAATATATGCCCTGGATTTTGTTAGGGAATGTATTAAGACAACAGGCCTATCTGACACAGAAATACAATTAAATTGTTCCTTAGAATGTATTAACACAGAATGTCCAATGCGACACAGAAATGCAATTAAATTGTTCCTTAGAATGTATTAACACAGAATGTCCAATCTGACACAGAAATACAATTAAATCGTTCCTTAGAATGTTTTAACACAGAATGTCCAGTCTGACACAGAAATACAATTAAATTGTTCCATAGAATGCATTAACACAGACTGTCCAATCTGACACAGAAATATAATTAAATCGTTCCTTAGAATATTTTAACACAGAATGTCCAGTCTGACACAGCAACATAATTAAATAGTTTCTTAGAATGTATTAACACAGAATGTCCAATCTGACACAGCAACATAATTAAATTGTTCCTTAGAATGTATTAACACAGAATGTCTAATATTACACAGAAATGCAATTAAATCGTTCCTTAGAATGTTTTAACACAGAATGTCCAATCTGACACAGCAACATAATTAAATTGTTCCTTAGAATGTATTAACACAGAATGTCCAATCTGACACAGAAATGCAATTAAATCGGTCCTTAGAATGTTTTAACACAGAATGTCCAATCTGACACAGCAACATAATTAAATTGTTCCTTAGAATGTATTAACACAGAATGTCTAATCTTACACAGAAATGCAATTAAATCGTTCCTTAGAATGTTTTAACACAGAATGTCCAATCTGACACAGCAACATAATTAAATTGTTCCTTAGAATGTATTAACACAGAATGTCCAATCTGACACAGAAATGCAATTAAATCGTTCCTTAGAATGTTTTAACACAGAATGTCCAATCTGACACAGCAACATAATTAAATTGTTCCTTAGAATGTATTAACACAGAATGTCTAATCTTACACAGAAATGCAATTAAATCGTTCCTTAGAATGTTTTAACACAGAATGTCCAATCTGACACAGCAACATAATTAAATTGTTCCTTAGAATGTATTAACACAGAATGTCCAATCTGACACAGAAATGCAATTAAATCGTTCCTTAGAATGTTATAGCACAGAATGACCAGTCTTAGACAGAAATACAATTAAATTGTTCCTTAGAATGCATTAACACAGAATGTCCAGTCTGACACAGCATCATAATTAAATAGTTCCTTAGAATGTATTAACACAGAATGTCCAATCTGACACAGCAACATAATTAAATCGTTCCTTAGAATGTATTAACACAGAATGTCCAATCTTACACAGAAATGCAACTAAATCGTTCCTTAGAATGTTTTAACACAGAATGTCCAGTCTGACACAGAAATTCAATTAAATTGTTCCTTAGAATGCATTAAAAGAGAATGTCCAATCTGACACAGAAATACAACTAAATTGTTCCTTAGAATGTTTTAACACAGAATGTCCAATCTGACACAGCAACATAATTAAATTGTTCCATAGAATGTATTAACACAGAATATCCAATCTGACACAGAAATGCAATTAAATCGTTCCTTAGAATGTTTTAAAACAGAATATCCAGTCTGACACAGCAACATAATTAAATTGTTCCTTAGAATGTATTAACACAGAATGTCCAATCTTACACAGAAATGCAATTAAATCGTTCCTTAGAATGTTTTAACACAGAATGTCCAATCTGACACAGCAACATAATTAAATTGTTCCTTAGAATGTATTAACACTGAATGTCCAATCTGACACAGCAACATAATTAAATTGTTCCTTAGAATGTATTAGCACAGAATGTCTAATATTACACAGAAATGCAATTAAATCGTTCCTTAGAATGTTTTAACACAGAATGTCCAATCTGACACAGCAACATAATTAAATTGTTCCTTAGAATGTATTAACACAGAATGTCCAATCCGACACAGAAATGCAATTAAATCGTTCCTTAGAATGTTTTAACACAGAATGTCCAGTCTGACACAGCAACATAATTAAATTGTTCCTTAGAATGTATTAACACAGAATGTCCAATCTTACACAGAAATACAATTAAATTGTTCCTTAGAATGTTTTAACACAGAATGTCCAATCTGACACAGCAACATAATTAAATTGTTCCTTAGAATGTATTAACACAGAATGTCCAATCTTACACGAAAATGCAATTAAATCGTTTCTTAGAATGTTTTAACACAGAATGTCCAATCTGACACAGAAATGCAATCAAATTGTTCCTTAGAATGTATTAACACATAATGTCCAATCTGACACAGAAATGCAATTAAATCGTTCCTTAGAATGTTTTAACACAGAATGTCCAGTCTGACACAGAAATACAATTAAATCGTTCCTTAGAATGTTTTAACACAGAATGTTCAATCTGAGACAGCGACATAATTAAATTGTTCCTTAGAATGTATTAATACAGAATGTCCAGTCTGACACAGCAGTGAACTTAAATCGTTCTTTAGAATGTATTAACACAGAATGGCATTTAAATATAAAGCTTGTTGGCATCCTTTTGTATATATTGTTTTAGAAGCACCAAGAACTTTAATTCAAAGAATCAAAATAAGAACTTTAAATAACTTCAGGATTGCAAAAAAAAAAAACCTACAATCTGTAAGAGTTCTTATATAATTTATTTACACTAACGTTTCTTTGGTTAATAGAATTAACCAAATGTATGACTTTCTTTCATAAAACACGCATGCCTTTGAATTAGGAATATCATAGACTAGTTCTTGTTGTTGTTGTTGTTGGGTTAACGCCATTTTTCAGCACACGATAGGCTATTCATGGCGGCCAGTATTAATGGTGGAGGAAGAAACCGGGAAATCACCGAAAAAGAACCACCGAACCACGAGAAGCTACTGGAAAGCTTTCTCACATATCCACATTCGCCGAATTCTAGACTCGACCCCACGCAGACAGAGGTGAGATGGCAGTGATCCGTAACGGACAGCACTTTAGACCACTCGGCCACTCGGGGCCCCTCATAGACTAGTAATATGTAAATGCTTGAAATAATAATAATAATAATAATAATAATAATAATAATAATAATAATAATAATAATAATAATAATAATAATAATAAACCTTCTATAACGAGGATAACACATGTGGTTCTCAATTTTATAATTGGATATGTTAAAAGTAAACAAATGAAAGAAAACAACAACAACAAAACGAAACGTACAAAATCATACACATGCTCAGGTATCGTCGCACACTCATTCATACTTATTTAACATGAATGAATACGCAAATACTAGGAAAGAGATGCATATATGATCAATATTTATACACAGTTACATCCATTTCAGCATAACCTAAGTCTAAAGAATTATAAATATATACAGACAGTGCTATCCCTGGATTATGTACTAGAATTTTGAAAATAGTGGGCAGAATTTATAGTTTAATACAAACAATACTATCATACAGGTTAGAGAAATTAAATTCGTACTCTACGGAGTTTCGAACCCAGGTCCGCGAGTAAATGGCACCCATCGACTTGCCTGCACGCACCAACCCATATACCGTCACGACTAAGCACGCATCACCAAAAAGTGATGGCACTGAATCGGTGTTATATGAGCTTGTGTGTGGCAGACACACTCGCATGACGACCTAGTAAATAATTCTCATCTATATACACAGTCGTTCCAGATTTCTATGAAAGAAATCAAGGTATATAGGATTTTTTGTAATACAAAGAATTATAAATATACACCAGACAAAACAAACATTGCTATCCATGGATTCTTTACTAGAATTTGATAATATTGGGCAGAATTTATAGTATAATACAAACAATACTATCATACAGGTTTTATATATATATATATATATATATATATATATATATATATATATATATATATATATATATATATATATATATATATATATCCATCCATCCATGCATCCATGAATATATACATGCATACATACATACATACACACACACACACACATACATACATACATACATACATACATACATACATACATACATACATACATACATACATACATACATACATACATACATACATACATACATACATACATACATACATACATACATACATGCATAGAATAAGACCTGGATATATTATGTATGGACATAAGAAAGTTTTCTGTTCAGAGAATATGTCATTTCATCTGGTCATGAAAGAGAGCGTCTTTTCATGTTCCATTTTTTTCAAACTTTTATTGTTACATATCGTTTGCTTTATAATACTCTAAATTCCATTTCATTCGCGCATGCATGATTGCAGTCAAAGTTCACAAAGTGGGAGCCAATTTGAGCATTAGTTAATATAACGTGATATTTTACTAATTACAATTGCATTTTGAGTCAATAGGAATGAAATATACAACAACGTGTTCTGAAATGTACACCGTACATGCTTTAACTGAATTTTCCAATTAAGACATTTTTAAAAAGGTAACAAAAGATGGCAGAGGCGAATTATATTTAAAAATTCTAGGATCTTCATTGATGGAAGCTGTGTCTGAATTTACTTGTACTGCTCAAACGTAACACATAATTTTGGTGTCAATGTGAGAAATCTAGGTGATACTTCGTTGAGATGATATACATGAATGTAACTGAGGTAATCTTGAATAAATTTAAAGAAAACAAAAACAAATAAACACATGTATGATGATAACAACAATAATAAATACAAAATAAAAACAACCCGAAATGATCAAGTAAAAATTACACTCGGTCGGTTCTGAATAAATGTGATGTTCCACTATCACTGTCCAGCCGGTGATCCAAATACGCTCTCCACCCATTTTTTTCCATTGTCACTGACCAAGCCAAACAAACTCATGCACAATTGGACATCGATCGACCACTCTAAATTGTTATCATTGGTCAATCCACTGCCTTTCCTTTGTCCATACCATTGTCATCACTAGTCAACTCACTGTCTTTCCTTTGTCCATACCATTGTCATCACTGGTCAATCCACTGCCTTTACTTTGTACACATCATTGTCATCTCTAGTCAACCCACTACCTTTCCTTTGTACACATCATTGTCATCTCTTGTCAACCCACTACCTTTCCTTTGTACACATCATTGTCATCACTAGTCAACCCACTGCCTTTCCTTTGTGCACATCATTGTCATCACTAGTAAACCCACTGCCTTTCCTTTGTACACATCATTGTCATCACTAATCAACCCACTACCTTTTCTTTGTACATGCCATTGTCATCATTTGTCAACCCACCCACTGCCTTTTCTTTGTACATGCCATTGTCATCTCTTGTCAACCCACCCACTGCCTTTCTTTTGTACATACTGTTGTCGTACTCATGCCTATCCACTGCACATACAGTTTCTGAAAATATCTAAGAGTTGAGCGATTTGTAAACACAAATTCCTTCGCTGTCCTTGATTTTGTTTTTACCTGCAGTTTGATAGCCTTTTAGCTCTGAAATATTTGGTATAGAGCCAAAATTTCCCACTAATCTGTAAATGAACGTCTAAACGAGTCTTTTGTGCCCTTTTATCAATCCTGACGCGGTGTAGGAGTCCATTATAAGTTCGTTACCATAATCCCGTTGAACATACATTAACAGGCTGGTGGAAGGGGGCAATATATAGTTTCGTAAACTTGTCCCTGTCAGATTTATGAACTGTGACATTTTGTTTCAGCTCTTATTATCTAATCATTAAAGATATGGTATATTTGCTAATTGGTTATTTAATGTCTTTATTGATCTTGCAATTGGTTTGAGACATGTGCACCTCCCAGTTACTTCGCAGAATGTACACACCAATAGTCGGCTAAGAAGAAACGCCAGCCACCCATAGTATCTAACACGTGGGGTAAAGGCAAGTAGTATATCTCAAAACCGTCCTGGACGGCAACCATATTGAATTGCATCAAGCTGTTTAGAATAGTTATTTTTTCCCCAGAAGTATCACCTTGGAAAATGCTTGCATTTTCATTGTAAGTATAACTTGGTATGAATAAATTTGGGGCACTGGCATAGCTTGAAGAGTACAGGGAGGACTGTTTTCCAAGGGCGCCATGTGACATATGGGCGCCAAAATGAAGATAACGCATTGTATTCGTTATCTCAGATGCACTCGAAGGGGGCGCCAAGTTTATATTTTCTCTTGGGGCGCTAAGTATCCTCACTACGGCACTTATTAGGGATTGGGGTACATAAAAGTATTTTGCGTTGAACTGCTATTGTCTTGTTAGGTAAAGGGAGTGCTATTTAAAATTTTGCTTTAGTGTAGCATTCCAAGAATATGGACCTTTTTAAATTACTTGTGTATTTTATTTTTTTTACGAATTTTTGTATTAGTGCATGTGACTGCAGCAATCAGTATATACAAATGTTCCTTGCACTCTTATGTCCCAATTTAATCTAATTTCGCAGTTTCATTAGTGATCTCGTGGATCAAGTGTCTTACCGAACGGAATCTGGTTATGTTCTGCAGCTATTACGTACATCTAAACCTGGGTCTGGTCTAAAGTATTGTGTTTCTTCGCAACACGCGCAATGGACAGAATATCGACATACCAGTATAATTGCGACTGATATTTCTTCGTACGTGGTATTATGGAAACGAAGCGCTGCCTAAAGCAGATGACTCATCGAAAGGTTGATACCATGTGCTTGAGAAATGAGATTGACATTTTTCAAAATAGACTGACTTTCGCTTTAATTAAAAATAGGGAAACTGTATTTTATCAGGGTAGACTAAAATAACGTTTGAAATCGCAATAAAATAATTGCAACATAAAAAGTTAAATAAATAAATAAAATGATCTGCTTGTTTACTTCAAAGATATTGCTAAAGTCCAGGTAATCGTTGTCTAAAGCGTACACAACTTACAAGTGACTGATGACTTACGTGTACCTAAATTAGAATACGTAATTTAGGTATGTTACGTGTCACAAAAGGATTTGTAAGTGGATATATATATATATATATATATATATATATATATATATATATATATATATATATATATATATATATATATATATATATATATATATATATATATATAACCAATGTTCATGTAAATTAAAATGCTTATCATTTCATTATATAACTGAATGCAGGTGATTTTGTGATAAGTTCTAGTAGAAAGACAAAACAAACAGATAATACGTAAGTGCTTGTTTCTAGTTGTCGTACTGGGCAAAAGAAAAATCATATCTAAACATAAACAAGTGATTTAATGCGTCCATGTTAGCGTCAACATGTAACCCATGAAGTACAACAACATCGATGGTTGTTTTAACAATGCTGACGACAACCGGATGTGAAAAAAAAATCACAACTTTATCATCACATTCATTTCACTCCTCTTCAATGGAAAATACCTGCAGAGAAGGAAGGCTACGTTGATATCATGCCAAAACAAAGCGTTTGTTCGAAAATATATTTGATCTTTTTTTGCAAATTAGCACTTGAATATCATATTGAAATGAAAATAAACGCGTTAACACGTTACCTTAAAAGATTCCGTGATATTTTCATTGTATAGGAAAAAGAAGAAAGGAAAGAAATAAGATATAGCGGATCAGCATTTTTCCATTGATAACGAAATAGTATTTACTTCTGGTAAAGGTATCCTTCGGAGAAACAAAATACGTGAAATTATAAATTGTCTTACTTTTTGTTTTCTGTTCCAGAGAGAGAGAGAGAGAGAGAGAGAGAGAGAGAGAGAGAGAGAGAGAGAGAGAGAGAGAGAGAGAGAGAGAGAGAGAGAGAGAGAGAGAGAGTATTGTAAAAAAAAGTATTTACCACATGCTCATCTACTTGGAAAAGCGTAATGAGAAAAAATTCCAGATTTTTCAGCTCTTTTTAAACTTATTTTATATCATGCAAGTATGCAAGTAGATCAATTGATTATTGTTCCAGAGATTTCTTAAAGCACTAAATTTCTGCATAGGTCTAGTTCTTTTTAGGACATTTTTAATTTGTGAAAAATAGCTGTATTAGAAGAAATTTACATTTGACATGTTTAATTTAGGATTATTTGATCTGCGAGTTGTTAAACATACTCATGACGATCTTGTTTTCAAGCAGTCTATGATAAATGGAAGACCTACATTCCGATTACATTGGATTTTTTCCAAAACTACAATAAAATATTTTCAACCTAAACGGTATACATTTTAGAACCTCGTAAAATACATTGACATTACGATCTTTATTAGAGTTTGTGTGTCTGAGTGTGTTTGTGTTTGTATTGAATAACTGACAACAAGGCTGCGTTTTTGTATTAGATGGTCTATATGCGGTTTGTTGGTAACGTCACTTTCCTTTTAATGGAAAATTGTAAATTAATATCGAAGTATTAATAAAGTAATACACTGTTGTTTTACAACTGCAACTGTCCAGTGTGCCCAAGCCTTAAGACGGCATTGAACATATGTGGTGCGCTCTGGCAAATCACCAAACTGATACCACTTCAGATGTTATTTCATAACTTGACGGAAATGTCCTAGCGATGTTCCGACCGAAATAAGGACAATATGTATAGTCCATAAACCAAATTATACCCAAGAACTATACACCAACATTAAGGGAATTAAGTTATTTTAACGATATCTTATAATGGTCTTTTAAAAAAAAAAATGTAGCCAGGTTAAACAGTGAGGAAAAATTTAAAACCCTGTGCCAACTACATAACTAACAGCGGAACATTACTGAAAATTACATTGCGTCTAACCGGGTTCTGACGTACGTTAATGAGGTGCAATATTAATTATTGTGGATTTATGCCAGGTATTCAACTATAGATCATTTTTTCTGTCTTCACTCTCTTACTCAAATTATAAAAACTTGCAAAACTGAACTATATTTATTTTATTGATTTTAATAGAGTTTTGGTCAATGTTTGGAGGCAGTGCCGGACTATCCATTATGCACACTAAGCACGTGCTGAGGGCACCAGCCCAACAGGGACACCAAAACAAAATTCTAATTAATTGCTGAGGATAAAACTGAATATATTATATATGACCATTTCGATCTTCATGTATGAGTATTTTGATTTGGAGTGATGGCAACACTGGTATTTTCCAAACATTTTAGCTTTTAATATTGTTTATTGTTTTAGATTTTCACATTTTCTAGGAGATGGTGGCACCATAACATTTTATGTAATGTCTTAATCGGGTACAATTTGGAAGATAAATCTTGTGTTATTTAGGCTGTCGAGCAACGCATTTTCTTTCAGTGTAGTAAAGGTGTGAGACAAGGTGATAATCTGTCGTCAATTTTATATATCATGTATCTAAGTGACTTATAAAAATATCAGTTATAAAATGAGTGCACTCTGATGCAGTTACATCGTTTTGATCACTATATGTTTTGCCTCCAAATTTTAAAGCCCTACGCTGATGACACTGTCATTTTTGGTACTGGCGAAAAATCTTTCCAACATAATGTAAATGTGTTTTACTCAAAACTATAAAAATCGAGTTTTCACGAAGACACAGACTTTCATTTTTTCACACGAGAAAATGATATTTACAGGTTTATAACTTGCGATAATCTAATAGACATACGTCATGAATTTAAACATTCGGGTGTTACTATTTTTAAAAATGAAAGGTTGTTAAATTAATTAAATACAACGTTGACTTAGCTAGAAAGGCACTGCATCTACTTTACCGAAAATCCAATGCTTAAATCTTCACATAGACATGCAATTGTGATCATACTATATTATCCATTTTACTCTATGGGTCTGAAGTTTGGGGATTAAAAAGCACTACAATTATTGAAAGTTTGGATATCGAATTTTGAGAAACATCCTTAACTGAGGAAAAATACTTCTACCTACATACTTTATTCAGAACTAGGAATGAAAGCTATTCAGATAATTATCAGTTCACAAGTGCTGGGATTTAGAAGATCCATTATCAATGGTAAATGGACTAGACTCTCTGGACTCCTGTATCAAATACATTTTTTACGAGCTAGTGCTGACAATAGTACCTGTAATTGGATTAACAGCATCTAGAACTTTCTGGTAACTGCCGGGAGACTTGACTTCCTATATTATGAATTCATTAATAATCCGAAAGAACAAAACGTAGGATAACATAAACATTAAAAGACCTTAATATACCGGAATGGCAATCGTCATCCAAGGGAAAATTTTGCCTTTGTTTAAAAGAAGACCCGAATATGGAAAATTATTTATTACTTTTACCTAGGAATCAGTAGTTAACATGGATGAAATTCAGAACTTAAAATCACAGACACCGGTCGTTGGGACATTACACCGTTTGAGAAAAAACAATGGAATCCTTATGGTAGAATGACATCGGGGCAGAATACCATTTTTTGTTCATTTGTCCCAAATTTCACAAAGAAAGTAGCACGACTCTAAAGCCGTTCTATTACCGAAAACCATAGTTTGGAAAGTTACAAAGCTTATTGTTGCCAATAATGTCAAAAATTCGCCAAACATTTGGATTAGTTTACTGCCATAAAGAAAACAATATTATAAACTTCGTGCTATCTGTGGAAATGGAATTTTTCCATTCTTCACCGTCATATAATAAGTGTTCTCTCTTACAACTTTTGTACTCTCCAAGACAGTGTTGTATTATACCATAACAATGTTACATGTACGTACCCACATTCCATGTTTAATCTTGGTCTGAATGTAAATTTTTACCTAACACGTGATTTGTATCTCCATATCTTAGTGATGTCGCCTTATAATTATGTAGAAGTTGTGGTATGCTCATATGCCACCTACGTGTGGCATGGGATTTACTTTTATCAACAATTTTTTTTTGTTCTGTACTGTGAACTATTCAGTAAAATGACTAAGACAATATAAGGTTCTCCTCAGTTTCGAATCATTTAAAATTATTCTTAATGCAGTTTCTTTCTCAAATATCCAGAGAGAGAGAGAGAGAGAGAGAGAGAGAGAGAGAGAGAGAGAGAGAGAGAGAGAGAGAGAGAGAGAGAGAGAGAGAGAGAGAGACTGGCAACGTTGATATTCACTCTAATGAGCAAGTTCTATTCCACAGACTCTATGTTAACAAAAGTTCCTTGTACAACATGTAAAGCTATTGTTCCCAATTTTGGGATGAATGTAGCTTTGATATTGACTCTACCTTATTATAAACTAGCCTCATTTTAATGCAGCACACTTTCATAGTGAGGAACCACAGCTTGAATTACTAAATCATTGATCTTTTAATCGATAGTTTCTTATATTATGAAACGGCAGGTTGATTCTTATGCTTCAATGACTGAGATATAAAAACGGAATAATCACGAATGTATTTAAAGAATTCTTATTATGTGTCGTCCTTGTTTGTTTACAATTCTATTTCAATTTTTATCACAGCGCTTTTTGAAGAGGAGTACAATATGACCCATCCTCTGCTTAAGTGCTTTGTTTATACGCATGCGTGCTAAAACTTCTACCCTTTTCTACACCATTCAAAATAGAGAATTGAACCCAAGGGATTTGTCTGTAGATATGGAACTCAGTTTAAAAATTAAGTAGGATGAACGGTAATGTGGCCCATTTGTCACACTAAAAACGATGTACTAGCTTCACTTACTGGGCAGGAAAACGCGATTTCAGATGTACAACCCACGTTGGTCTTTGAACCTATAACATCCACTTTCCCAATCTGCGACTTAAGCCCTGAGGGTACAGATTAAAGGGAAAAGATATTAGAGAGAAAGCGGGGATATAATGTACGAACACTCCCTGATTAGATACATACTCAGTTGTACTTAAACCTTATGTCTCTGTTTCTCCCTAATGCAGTTTTGTTGCTACCCCTCCTATTCAAAAAGGTACTTCACTTATTTTGTTCCATTTTTTGGTAAAATAAATCTTCTATGCTCTATAGAGGATTCAAAACATGGTTTTTGTCTTTTTGTAAAGCTGACCATGAAAGACGCCGTTTAAGAGCCATTTTCGATAAAGATATTTCATTTGTAAATTAGTGTTAATGCCTCATTTTGTGCACAACATGACCGCTCTTTCACGAAATTTGGTTTTTGATTGTAAAAGCACAGAAGCTCCGCTGGATGTCTTTGATGTAATTGATGGCCACAGTGGCCTGTGCTTTGAAGAATTCCCCACCTACAAGGTAAGAACAGGTGCATTGAGTACGTGTTACAATTCTATCTCCATTGTGGGACCCTGAAGAGTCTCTTGTCATAGGATTTCAGGGATTGTCTACAACTACTATTGTTTGGTGTGAAGAGAAGATGAAAGGTTGAATCATGGACAAGAATTTGTCCACCACTCGCTGCTCAAGGACAAAAGTACATTTCGTAGCTCTTACCTGACTGGGTGTATAGATTTTAGGCCGAATATGTAACATTCTTGAATTCGATCATCCGGGCTTTAAGATTCATACCTTCAAGATAAAAAAGTAGGCGTTTATAAATTTACTAAATACAAGAATTGCGTTGGGGATGCTGATGCTTACCTACTCGATAAACATTCATCTGAATTAATAACCACACCAAGGTTTGTTGTAAAATATTAATAAATTAATTAAACAAGAAAAACATATCGATTCTAATTTAAAATCGTTATATATGTTTAAAAAGTACAAAACACATTATTTCACTAAAAGCCGAGCATCTGGTTCTTGAAATATGGGCGATTAAACTAAGTGAATAACTTTCACTGCTAATATTGCCACAAGGGCCGCTTTTCACAACGTCACTTACGCGTACGATATTCGTAACTGAAAATTTGTGCAACTGAATTTACTTTGTGACAATCAATTCTCTGCAGGCATGCGTGATTATGCATACATGTTTAAATAAGCGTGTTGCTATATTTAACTTGAAATATTATTTTGCTGTCAACTTTCGAAACGAGGAGTTAGCACCCACACGTCATTCTTGAGATCCTTTTGTTGAAAATATTTATATCACTTTCCAGCATGCAATCAAAAAGTACATTAGAACTGAAAGAAAGCGATCACCATTTATTGTTATTGCATTAACGTTTTATATGCAATTTATAAAGAAGCTATTTGTTTGTTATTAAGCCTGTCTTCGATGTTAAACTTTGCGGAAATACACTGTTAAAAATATGCAGTACTTTAATGAAAAGAAAAATTTATTTAAACTTTTATCTAATCCACTGTCATTGAATTAATCTCAGCATAAAGTAACGAGTGTAGAAACCATATGAACCGTCTTCATCAGACTCCATCGACCACTACTCTAAATTATCGCAGCTAGGTAGCTAACCTCATTACGGCTATTTTTTTTTTATGTCCGGTGCTAAATATTCATGAGATGACCACATGGATACTCATTTGAATGTTCAAGTGGCACAACAATAGTTGTGTTGCAACTCTTACGAGTTTTCCATCTCCCTAGCTATAGCGCGTGCGAGTTCTAGCGATTGCAAACAGTATGGCTCATAGAGGCAATTTTGTACATAATGCAGTACCTAAAATAGGCATTGGACTTCTTTATGAACAATTAATTTAACGAGCACACGGTGTTTTAATTATGTAAATAGATTGTTGCATGACAAAATCAGGGCAATAAAACTGCGTTGCGCTGAAGAGAAAGCGACTCAAGCAGTCACTCGAAAGGCGGACGTGTTATCTATTACACCATTACAGCTGGACGAATGTAAGGATCACAAGATGGGAGTATTTCCAGTCAATGCAAAGTATAGTCGTTATTATTTGCACTACATTTGTCTTTAAGAAGTTTTAATGACGTTTAGGTTGGTGTTGTAGGGTTTAACGCCATTTTTCAGCACAATATAGGCTATACGTGGCGGGCATTATCAATTGTACCGGACCCCCACACACACACACAAAAAAAAAAAGAACCACATACCCTCGAGAAGCTACTGGCAAGTTTTCTCACGTACCCACATTGGCCGAGCTAGAGACTCGAACTCATGCAGACAGAGATGAGACTACAGTGATCCGTAAAAGTAAGCGCTTTAGACCACTCGACCACTTAGGACATCTGAGGTAGAAGTTTGAAACGAATATTGAAGTTGTTTCAACTGATGTTGCGTCAATCACACAATAAATTTGTACAAACAAGTTATAGTAATGGCAGTCGCATCACTCCGCTTGCATCTGACGTAAATATCAGCAAAGCAATAAACAAGCAGAATATCTAGGTACACTTTTCAATAACAAGTATCATAATACGTATCATATTCATGGAAACTAGTACAAAGTTTTGCTGAGCTAAAATGACAGGAAATTTCCATCTACGTTTATATTGCGCTACTTTTCGTGGATAGATGCCTTTTCGTTTCGATTTTTTTTTATACCATTCATTGCTGTGATTCAAGCCATATAGTGCATGAAAAATAGTAATTCATGTAAAAAGTTGTAAAGATGACAACCTAGCTGGTTGAGTTTTCGGTTCCATGAATGCGGGCACCTGTCCGTCAGATAAATAAATAAAATAAATAATTAAATAAATAATAACTTATCACGTTGCAATGATAGTATCTGAAATCTACTTAACTAACTGGGATGATGTCTTTCAAATGTATCATGTCATATTTTGCCCTACTATGTAAGCAGTTTGAACTCAGCATTCAAATACCCAATGAAATACAAATGATTAAACTTTTTACCTACTTATGTACTTGTAGTAAAACGTTCTATGTACTGAAATACTTGTAGTAAAACGTTCTATCTACAGAAATACTTGTAGTAAAACGTTCTATCTACAGAAATACTTGTAGTAAAACGTTCTATGTACTGAAATACTTGTAGTAAAACGTTCTATGTACTGAAATACTTGTAGTAAAACGTTCTATCTACAGAAATACTTGTAGTAAAACGTTATATCTACAGAAATACTTGTAGTAAAACGTTCTATGTACTGAAATACTTGTAGTAAAACGTTCTATGTACTGAAATACTTGTAGTAAAACGTTCCATCTACAGAAAAACTTGTAGTAAAACGTTCTATCTACAGAAAAACTTGTAGTAAAACGTTCTATCTACAGAAATACTTGTAGTAAAACGTTCTATGTATTGAAATACTTGTAGTAAAACGTTCTATGTACTGAAATACTTGTAGTAAAACGTTCTATCTACAGAAATACTTGTAATAAAACGTTTTATCTACTGAAATACTTGTAGTAAAACGTTCTATGTACTGAAATACTTGTAGTAAAACGTTCTATCTACAGAAATACTTGTAGTAAAACGTTCTATCTACAGAAATACTTGTAGTAAAACGTTCTATGTACTGAAATACTTGTAGTAAAACGTTCTATCTACTGAAATACTTGTAGTAAAACGTTCTATGTACTGAAATACTTGTAGTAAACCGTTCTATGTACTGAAATACTTGTAGTAAAACGTTCTATGTACTGAAATACTTGTAGTAAAACGTTCTATCTACTGAAATACTTGTAGTAAAACGTTCTATGTACTGAAATACTTGTAGTAAAACGTTCTATGTACTGAAATACTTGTAGTAAAACGTTCTATCTACAGAAATACTTGTAGTAAAACGTTCTATCTACTGAAATACTTGTAGTAAAACGTTCTATGTACTGAAATACTTGTAGTAAAACGTTCTATCTACAGAAATACTTGTAGTAAAACGTTCTATCTACTGAAATACTTGTAGTAAAACGTTCTATGTACTGAAATACTTGTAGTAAAACGTTCTATCTACAGAAATACTTGTAGTAAAACGTTCTATCTACTGAAATACTTGTAGTAAAACGTTCTATCTACTGAAATACTTGTAGTAAAACGTTCTATGTACTGAAATACTTGTAGTAAAACGTTCTATCTACAGAAATACTTGTAGTAAAACGTTCTATCTACTGAAATACTTGTAGTAAAACGTTCAATGTACTGAAATACTTGTAGTAAAACGTTCTATCTACTGAAATACTTGTAGTAAAACGTTCTATCTACAGAAATACTTGTAGTAAAACGTTCTATGTACTGAAATACTTGTAGTAAAACGTTCTATCTACTGAAATACTTGTAGTAAAACGTTCTATGTACTGAAATACTTGTAGTAAAACGTTCTATGTACTGAAATACTTGTAGTAAAACGTTCTATGTACTGAAATACTTGTAGTAAAACGTTCTATGTACTGAAATACTTGTAGTAAAACGTTCTATCTACAGAAATACTTGTAGTAAAACGTTCTATCTACTGAAATACTTGTAGTAAAACGTTCTATCTACAGAAATACTTGTAGTAAAACGTTCTATGTACTGAAATACTTGTAGTAAAACGTTCCATCTACAGAAAAACTTGTAGTAAAACGTTCTATCTACAGAAAAACTTGTAGTAAAACGTTCTATCTACAGAAATACTTGTAGTAAAACGTTCTATGTATTGAAATACTTGTAGTAAAACGTTCTATGTACTGAAATACTTGTAGTAAAACGTTCTATCTACAGAAATACTTGTAATAAAACGTTTTATCTACTGAAATACTTGTAGTAAAACGTTCTATGTACTGAAATACTTGTAGTAAAACGTTCTATCTACAGAAATACTTGTAGTAAAACGTTCTATCTACAGAAATACTTGTAGTAAAACGTTCTATGTACTGAAATACTTGTAGTAAAACGTTCTATCTACTGAAATACTTGTAGTAAAACGTTCTATGTACTGAAATACTTGTAGTAAACCGTTCTATGTACTGAAATACTTGTAGTAAAACGTTCTATGTACTGAAATACTTGTAGTAAAACGTTCTATCTACTGAAATACTTGTAGTAAAACGTTCTATGTACTGAAATACTTGTAGTAAAACGTTCTATGTACTGAAATACTTGTAGTAAAACGTTCTATCTACAGAAATACTTGTAGTAAAACGTTCTATCTACTGAAATACTTGTAGTAAAACGTTCTATGTACTGAAATACTTGTAGTAAAACGTTCTATCTACAGAAATACTTGTAGTAAAACGTTCTATCTACTGAAATACTTGTAGTAAAACGTTCTATGTACTGAAATACTTGTAGTAAAACGTTCTATCTACAGAAATACTTGTAGTAAAACGTTCTATCTACTGAAATACTTGTAGTAAAACGTTCTATCTACAGAAATACTTGTAGTAAAACGTTCTATCTACTGAAATACTTGTAGTAAAACGTTCAATGTACTGAAATACTTGTAGTAAAACGTTCTATCTACTGAAATACTTGTAGTAAAACGTTCTATCTACAGAAATACTTGTAGTAAAACGTTCTATGTACTGAAATACTTGTAGTAAAACGTTCTATCTACTGAAATACTTGTAGTAAAACGTTCTATGTACTGAAATACTTGTAGTAAAACGTTCTATGTACTGAAATACTTGTAGTAAAACGTTCTATGTACTGAAATACTTGTAGTAAAACGTTCTATCTACAGAAATACTTGTAGTAAAACGTTCTATGTACTGAAATACTTGTAGTAAAACGTTCTATCTACAGAAATACTTGTAGTAAAACGTTCTATCTACTGAAATACTTGTAGTAAAACGTTCTATATACTGAAATGCTTGTAGTAAAACGTTCTATCTACAGAAATACTTGTAGTAAAACGTTCTATCTACTGAAATACTTGTAGTAAAACGTTCTATGTACTGAAATACTTGTAGTAAAACGTTCTATGTACTGAAATACTTGTAGTAAAACGTTCTATGTACTGAAATACTTGTAGTAAAACGTTCTATCTACAGAAATACTTGTAGTAAAACGTTCTATCTACTGAAATACTTGTAGTAAAACGTTCTATCTACAGAAATACTTGTAGTAAAACGTTCTGTGTACTGAAATACTTGTAGTAAAACGTTCTATGTACTGAAATACTTGTAGTAAAACGTTCTATGTACTGAAATACTTGTAGTAAAACGTTCTATCTACAGAAATACTTGTAGTAAAACGTTCTATGTACTGAAATACTTGTAGTAAAACGTTCTATGTACTGAAATACTTGTAGTAAAACGTTCTATGTACTGAAATACTTGTAGTAAAACGTTCTATGTACTGAAATACTTGTAGTAAAACGTTCTATGCACTGAAATACTTATAGTAAAACGTTCTATGTACTGAAATACTTGTAGTAAAACGTTCTATGTACAGAAATACTTGTAGTAAAACGTTCTATCTACAGAAATACTTGTAGTAAAACGTTCTATCTACTGAAATACTTGTAGTAAAACGTTCTATCTACTGAAATACTTGTAGTAAAACGTTCTATGTACTGAAATACTTGTAGTAAAACGTTCTATCTACTGAAATACTTGTAGTAAAACGTTCTATGTACAGAAATACTTGTAGTAAAACGTTCTATCTACAGAAAAACTTGTAGTAAAACGTTCTATGTACTGAAATACTTGTAGTAAAACGTTCTATCTACTGAAATACTTGTAGTAAAACGTTCTATCTACTGAAATACTTGTAGTAAAACGTTCTATCTACTGAAATACTTGTAGTAAAACGTTCTATGTACTGAAATACTTGTAGTAAAACGTTCTATCTACTGAATAACTTGTAGTAAAACGTTCTATCTACTGAAATACTTGTAGTAAAACGTTCTATCTACTGAAATACTTGTAGTAAAACGTTCTATGTACTGAAATACTTGTAGTAAAACGTTCTATCTACTGAAATACTTGTAGTAAAACGTTCAATGTACAGAAATACTTGTAGTAAAACGTTCTATCTACTGAAATACTTGTAGTAAAACGTTCTATCTACTGAAATACTTGTAGTAAAACGTTCTATGTACTGAAATACTTGTCGTAAAACGTTCTGCCTATGGCAATATGTCTACTTAAACGTTCTGCCGACCTCATTAAGTATAGTTAATTTTTTTATCTACTGAAATACGTGTAGATAAACTTTTTGTTACTATCACCAATATGTACGTGAATGTTCTGTGGAAGATTTCAGTAACATTAGGTTAAGCAAAGCCCCGTCTTGCTCAAATCACATCAAAAAATATTTAGGCAAAATACTGTACTGATATATCAAATTGTACATTACTAACGTCATTTGGCAGTTCCCTTTTGCGTGACGTACCGTTTACTTTTTATTCTATATTTTTTCATTACTCCAACGGTGGAGTTTCGTTTCTATACGGTGTCTGGCTATCGTCCGACCATTCTTTCATTCGCCTCCGTCTCGTATTGTTTCTCACCCTTCCCAAAGCATTTTAATGCATCCACTGCATGCGTATGATACTGCTTCCTCTATCTTTTCCAAGCAACAAATCACAAACGCACAAACACACCCAGAAAACTAAATGTAACTATATAACCGAAGGTGTATTCACATCATTTTGCAGGATACTGTAATCACGTAATTTTAAAGACGGTCTTGGTACCATAATATATATATATATATATATATATATATATATATATATATATATATATATATATATATATATATATATATATATATATATATCTTATCGACATTACAAACTGTACAAGTTCGAACTGAAGAAGGGTGGTATATAACACAATCAAGGAATCAGAGATATAAAACGGTCGTGTCACGTCCAGAATTTATATTTAATTACATACAAATGTAAGTAAAATAGAAAACAAAGATCCCAGTGGCATATGACTTTTTGTTTTCTGTTTCAGAGAGAGAGAGAGAGAGAGAGAGAGAGAGAGAGAGAGAGAGAGAGAGAGAGAGAGAGAGAGAGAGAGAGAACTAGATAATCATTTCGGGTTAGAGTGAGAATCGACCTGGTGACCATCCGATTTAGATTATCTGTATAGGGTATAGCCTTTTTTCCCCCACCGACTTCTTGCATCCAGAATGGTCACGACGTGAGTGGCGATATAATTAATTCTATTGAATCGTTTATTTCTCGTGAGCAATTATATGCTTATCGGGAATTATTGGTAACAGTCACGTGATAGGCAGGGTATTGTTAAAATACGAATAATATAATCTGGACTAATTAGAGTGAAACCCGGACACACCTTACCGTCAGTTCATGGCGTAATAGACCTATAAAAGAAACATATAATTCGGCCGTTTATAATCCCGTAGAACCTGTCAAAAATAATCTTTTTCTGAAAATCGATTAAATGTCTGGTAAGTCAAATATACGATAAAGATTTTCTAATAATAGTTTCTCATTTGAACAAGTGTCGAGTACCAGTCATTCCCATAGCATCCAGATGTTTACTGTACGTTTTCTCTCGGATCTTACTCTCTAGGGTCCTGCTTTCACGAGCTCACATTCAGCTACAAAGTACATCACAAAGAGATACCTCATGTAGCAAGCCAAACACAATATTTACGTTACTGAACTTGTTTGTTTTAAAAATATCTTAATGTTGGCAATATGGTCCCAAGGTACAGGGAAGTGAAACTTGGTTGATTTTGTTTCTTTGAACCAAATCTCCACCTGGCAAAAATAAACCTACTCAATGATATCTATATTCTCAAACACTCAAACAGGTGTTCAGAGAGGGCCAATATAGTTTCTGGCATGTGACGGAATGGTTAAACACTTTGCCTCCCTAGGGTGACCCCATATTATACTAAGGAAAAATTCGTTTGTCGAAATTTTAAAGGCAATCTAAACTGGACGTAAAATGTCTGATTTATCTGTTCAAGGTCGGTAAAAGAATGGGACAGTTGAATTTCCTAATGCAACAAGTCTGAAACAAAAACGACTTGATCAGGCATAAATTCAAGGTCGGTAAAAGAATGGGACAGTTGAATTTCCTAATGCAACAAGTCTGAAACAAAAACGACTTGATCAGGCATAAATTCAAGGTCGGTAAAAGAATGGGACAGTTGAATTTCCTAATGCAACAAGTCTGAAACAAAAACGACTTGATCAGGCATAAATTATCCATCGAAAATAACCATAGCAATGTAGAATACAATATATTTTTGTGTATACATCCCTAGAAAAAAGATAAATGGGATACAATCTTGGTGAATTTCATCCGCATTTCCTGTAGAAATCTGATAAAAAGATATCTTCACTGCAAGAACAGAAAAGCAATTGTCACAATTTGCAAAATAGAGATTACATAAAAATTAAGTTTCCCTGTTGATTTCATACAAATGAAAAATATTAGGACAGGAAGGGTATCGTAAAAAGCTATTTTCACAAGTAAAGCTAGACCTATATTTATATATTTCTGTACGTAAGCATACATATGTCTGTGTGTGTATGTGTATAAGTATGCCCAAGTGCATAAAAATACGTTATGCGTATGTATGTAATTATGTACAAATACATGCAAGTATGGTTTGTGTGTGTGTGTGTGTTTGTGTGAATGACTGTACAAAGACATACGAAACTTATTATGCTGATTGCATTTGGAAAAATGATTAACTTGTGCAGATAATTTTTGAGAAAACATTATTTTACAGAGATTTTTTTGTGTCCTCTGCTGGACGCCTGACTAAAATCGCTTCTTTGGTTAGAGAATATATTCATATAATTTGTTTGATTTTTCAAGTTGTGTTTTGCGGAGAACCTATTTAATTTTATTCTGATTGTCAGAAATTCTTGCTGGAGAAAGTGAACTGTGGAGTTGAAATGGCCACACAAATGTTCAACATTTAATTTTTATGGGGCGATAACTCTTGATGATTGTAATCATTTTACATGCTAATTATATGCTAATTTGCATGCTAATTATATGCTAATTTGCATGCTAATTATATGCTAATTTGCATGCTAATTATATGCTAATTTGCATGCTAATTAATGCTAATTCTTGTCACCCCAAATCACCTGTAATATATTGATCAATACAGCCCTGATGAACATGGCCTTATTTGAGTTAATTTCAAGAACTTTTTGCATGAATCATTGTTGTTTTCTTCTGAAGAATGCCTGCAGCAAAACAAGAGGAAAAAAAAACGAACCCCCCCCCAACTCCAGAACAATTATTTTAATATTTATGGTCGCTTCCAAATATTGAAGCCTATTTATTTCATAAAATATCTAATAGTGATTTCATCTTAGAATGTTAAGAATAAAATGGCTACTGTGGGAGGGGAAACATTAAAAGAGCAGCGCACAGCCAACCAGAAAGCGATATTTTATGAAGCTTTGTGAAATTAAAAAATAAATAGTCGTGAACTGAATCTTCAAAGTGTCGGAGACTTACATTGCATTACTTTTATTTGCCATTTTCAATATATTTTCTTTCTTATCTCTCCTACCTGCACATATCGAAAAATATTTATTCATAGTAGTAGTAGTAGTAGTAGTAGTAGTAGTGGTGGTGGTGGTGGTGGTGGTGGTGCTGGTGGTGGTACTATATTTGTTATCCTTGCTGATTAATTTTTTTTACAATTTTCATTATTTCCTTTATTGTTTTCTTTCCTAATTTTGAACATGCTTTATATTTAAATTTAGGCTTGATGCAATTTTTCCAAGACACCTAACTTGTCCAAGAAACACAACACGTTCGAGGCAAGTGTCAAAATAAGACCTCCTTTCCGTCAAAACGCCGAATACTGTTTGTTTCCACATTTAAAAAAAACCAAAGGAAGAAAACAAAGCAACCTTTGGCTCCTGATAATAGCGCTGCTGGTGTGTGATCTTTGTACCTCCTTAATTATATCCCATGTTTTCCAAAGCTGGACCCTATCGACCAATCAGGCGTTGGTTCCAGCGGTTGGAACATGTCAGCAAAGCGGGGAGCTAAGCAGAGGGAGTTATGTCTTTACGGTGAATAATACGGCCCCTCCCTCTTCATTATCAACACAATCGAATGTGGCGAAGGATTTATTCTTAAGCAATGATGAAAAGCCTGCTTTCTCACAAAACCCACAAATAGATTTCTATTGAAAGAACTCACTATTTGTCGAAGCTAACCGTGGGTAAATAGGCGACCAAAAGAACTGTTTGACTGAAGCATTTGGGAAATGGACCCGAGGAAAATATTGACTGTGAGCAAATAAGAACTGTTCTATTTCTAAAGTGGAAGACGTACAACATTTCCAGCAAACACAATTTCAGATTTGATGTAACTCTCAGAATGAGTTGCTAGATTTGGGGAAATGCTTTAGCAGTTCTTGCAAAAATGTGACTATCGTGTAAACATGACAGATGTTTCATCTTTGCCAAAAGTTATTCTTGCGATTTATACTCGAATGGATTGATGTCATAGCAAAGAATTTCTTTCCTGTAGGTTATGATAAAAACTGGAAAGTGCAAAATAGATTCCAACTATAAATCAAACTTTAAACATTGGTTGGAGAGTCGGTATGAGAAATTAAAGCCCGGAGAAAGTTGACTTTCGGAATTGTTGCAACGCAGACACGCCTGATTAATACCGGTTGAAGACTCGTTTTGTCGTGATTTTTAAGAAATACAATGGTGGAGAAAATGAGGATTTCTGAACAGAATCATCGTGACCGAGTACACAACTTCTATTCGCATCGAGACTATATAAGTCAGGTGAGTCTCTCTCTCTCTCTCTCTCTCTCTCTCTCTCTCTCTCTCTCTCTCTCTCTCTCTCTCTCTCTCTCTCTCTCTCTCTCTCTCTCTCTCTCTCTCTCTTTTAAGTAGATAAAACACTATTTTCTTTTGTCTAAAATGCTAAGCATGATTGACACATTACTTGACCCATTTATTTCAAATTCTAGTAAAGCACCTTGCAAGCGAGAGGTACACTGTTGTCTAGTTTTTCTTTGGTAAACAGGTGCAATGGAAAGAATGATAAAACTGTGAAAAACTATCGTTGACGGCTTTACAATGTATGTTATCTAGATTTGTTGTCGAGTGAAAAACTAACATATTACGTCTATCCTAGAATCAAGAAATACTGCAAGCTGTTTTTGTACGATTTTGTAATTATGTATCGCGTTCTTTTTGCCAAGCTAGAGCTGTTGTCTAAACAAAATATGCAAGGTATGCTAGAACATTAGTTCGTAAGCCTCGCCAAATATGTACCTAGTCCGGGTCCCTTGACAGTCCGATCCGATACAACTATAGATTAATTATGTACTATATTTCTGGGTCCCTTGACAGTCCGATCTGATACAAATATGGACCAAAATATGCACCTAGTCCGGGTCCCTTGACATCCCGATCCGATACAGCTATGGACCAGTTACTAAGTCTGGGTTCCTTGACAGTCCGATTCGATACAGATATGGAAAAATTATGTACTTAGTCCCAATCCCTTGACAGTCCAATCGGAAACAAGTATGTACTTAGTCTATATAATCTGACTGTCAATTCCGAAACACCTAAAGATATATACCTTGTCCAGATCCCTTTATAGTCCTCAACTATAGACCGCATCTGTGTGATTATGTTAAGCGATTCATCTTTAAAAGTATAATTGTCGTAAAAAAAAAATTATATTCAAACAAAGTAACTTTAAGCAACCAGAAAATGTACTGCTTGCTAAAAAAAAAAAATAGAAGCTATAAATGGCATCCCTATTGAAAGAGGAAATTATTTGAGATGCCTCAGGGAGTCGTGTTTATAAGTTGGTATCCTGCTCAATTTTATTTAAGGCGATATAGTAATTCGTTAGGTGCGTCGTAAGTTTATTTGATAATGAAAAGGACAAAGAGAACACATTTACTGATGGTAATGTCACTGAAAATGTTAAAGGACATGAGTGACTTTCTAAAGTAGACATTTAAAACAAACCATGCGATGTAATGAAAGTAGGTCCGTTGCAATAAGGCACTAAAATATATGTATGTATGTTCCAGTTTTCTTCTTTCCATTTTAGTGAATCGATGATTTAAATGAACCATTTTCTTAACTTGTAAAAAGTATACAAATTGTCTCACGAAATAGTTACAGTAAGAATTTCTTTGTCTTTCCAATTAACATTTTCCCCAAATATGTCAATGATTTTGTTTTTAAATTGCGGTGACAGAGTTTTTAAAAATTAATTTCTGAGGCCAACAGTGCAATGGCAGAGTTTTGACTTCATTTATAAGGTCTAAATTAATTGCGTGACAGTTTTAACTTGATTTCTAAGGTCTAGGCAAAGTAGATAAACAACAATAAAAACTTCAATCTTATGAAAAGCTATGAAATTGACGTTCTTTCAAATTGCAATGGTAATGCACTGGATGTATGAAAACAACGTTGAACATTTAATCATTTGCACTGCCCTTTTGTTTTAATAATAATAATAATAATAATAATAATAATAATAATAATAATAATAATAATAATAATAATAATGATAATAATAATAATAATAATAATAATAATAATAATAATAATAATAATAATAATAATAATAATAATAATAATAATAATAATAATAATAATAATAATAATAATAATAAAAAAAATAATAATAATAATAATAATAATAATAATAATAATGATAATAATAATAATAATAATAATAATAATAATAATAATAATAATAATAATAATAATAATAATTAAAACGAAGACGATATATTTTCTAAGTAAGGATATTCACTAAGTGACAGATTAATTTTTCACCGCATTCTGCTTTTTATATAATTCTATTTTCTCCGTTGTTCCAACATTCTCTCTCTCTCTCTCTCTCTCTCTCTCTCTCTCTCTCTCTCTCTCTCTCTCTCTCTCTCTCTCTCTCTCTCTCTCTCTCTCTCTCTCTCTCTCTCTCTCTCTGTCTCTCTACTATTTTGAGTAATAATATTACGGCAAAAGTATTTTTTTTAAAAATCACATAGCATTGTAAGAGATCTTATCCAGCCGATATTTGTTATGATTAATTATTCTTAGTCACTTAACACTTGACAACAAAGTTTATATCATGTAATGACATATGTGTACATTGAATACAGACACATGACATAAGATGTTTTGTGTATATTGGATACAGACACAAATGCCATCCCAAAACACATATCCCTCTGTACAAAGAATTTTTAATGCCAACACATTAGGAATGGTGGAGACTGTGTTTTCATCCAGCAAAAAAAAATATTTATCTCAGAGCATTAGCAGCATGAAAGATTATTCCAAGCAAACCATTAATCTGTTTGGTCAATATTTAACTATCCATATGAAATGAGTGGAAATTAAATATTTTCATTGAATCAGTGCAAAATGTGTTGATCCTGCTATGAACTCTAGGTAGAAAACAATGTAATTATGTTATTGTCTGGAATTTTCATGGAGAGTGAAAAAATCGGTACAGGGATTAGTAATGTATATATTTTAAATAATAGTATATAATTATATTCAATAAATTGGTCTTTGTTGCCAACGTCATACTAGCAGTAGTGGTAATAGAAGTATAAAAAGGAGAAGATTGAACATATATTAAGAAATGAATTGTTAAATTTCAGGACCTATATCAGTAAGTATTTACATCTACCTACAATATAAAGAATGGGGTTGGGATGAGCATCCAGTCTATAATTGTTATTATGTATTATTCCTTGCCATTTAACATTTGACAACACGGTAGACCACATACATTTAATGTACCAATGCATAAGTTGTTAATTTTGTATGGATATAAATTATTATTATAATTTAGAGAATTAAACGATTTTTTGAGTAAAAGATTTTTTAAAATACATCTTAATAAATTATACAGTAGGTACAAAATCTGTACACGTGGCTACTTCATGCACACTAACACCAATCATAAGAGACCAAGCTAGACAAGTAATCAGGGCCCAATTTCTGAAACGTTTCCTAGAAGTTTAAAATTTACTAATTTTGAGTGGTTGAATTTTACTCACACAAATTTCATCCAGTCAGATTGTTGGATCCTATATTTAAAAATTTTGATTGGCTCATTTTTCTGACTTACATTTCAGCTAATCAGATTACTGGATTCTAGGCTTAAGTTTAAGTTCAGGCCGCATTTAATTATTAAAGGTCAGGTGGTTGGCAAACGTAAAAATTAAACTATAATATGATTTATTCAAACACAGAAACGTAATAAAAAATAATGTGGTCTGAGAGAGAGAGAGAGAGAGAGAGAGAGAGAGAGAGAGAGAGAGAGAGAGAGAGAGAGAGAGAGAGAGAGAGAGAGAGAGAGAGAGGGGGGGGGAGTTTTACCATATGTTGATGGAATTCGTTTTGTAAAAACCTGGATGCATGCGTCATTTACTAAGATAATCTAATTTCATGTCCAGAATCAAACAATGTTGGGCATATGCCGACCATACGATAAATATCGACAATAAAATGCAAGCAATTATTCACTGGCTGCCACGGACTGAGATTGTGTCTAAAAATAAATTAAAAATTTGTTGTAATAAAAATAAAAACCAATCTTTTTCTTTGAATTATCTTCGAAATAGCTTGACTCAGTTCAGAATTATAATTTCAAAATAAAGAAGATAGAAATGTTGTTAGCAGACATGAAACAGGAAAAAACGCTTTTCCTTTGTGCCATGAATAACTTTAAAATATAACAATATATAAAGAATAAAAATTTTGTATGATTAAAACCAAACGTATATCATGTATGGAAAGATTTTAGATATAAATATACAATATTAATTTGTACATACCTATATCATATAGAGACTATCTTACTCTCAAATGGTGTAACTACCGTATACGTGGCTCCTGACATGTTGCGAGGTAGTTTGAGCGGTATCCAAGAAACAAAATTGCATGCTATATTGTTATTTAGGGGGGGGGATTTGCTGAATTTAAACAGGAAAATGTGAAACTACACCTTTCTCTCTCTGTGTCTCTGTATGTCTCGATATATATATATATATATATATATATATATATATATATATATATATATATATATATATATATATATATATATATATATATATATATATATATATATATATATATAATGAAAAATAAACACGTAGCGCGGGAGTAGAATCTCGGTGAAAAACAGTTACAACATGTCTGTTTTGTGATTGGATCTCAATACGACAAGTTGAGCAATAAGAATTAGTGATTAGTGATTTGCATAAATGTGTTATGTGTACGGAAAACCATACAGATTTCACCTAACTCCGGGTTAAAGACGAAGGTTGGAAACGTTGCTTAGTTAAAAACAATTAAGACCACCAGCTACACCATGCATGTCCCGGTAAATGTGTGCATAGAGAAGGTAGTATTGGAAATATCTTTAGAATGTTGTATCAAGCTAATGAATAATAATAATAATAATAATAATAATAATAATAATAATAATAATAATAATAATAATAATAATAATAATAATAATAATAATAATATGTATTACATTTTTTGTTTAATCATTCGATCAATGCACAGCGTAATGTATTACGTATATTTTAAATGATGACTTTCTAATCCGTTACATAAGAAGCAATAACGGGTATATTTTATTGCTGGTCCCCAAACCAATGGAATAAGATGCGAAAAAGTCTATGTTTATAATAAGTCTAGAAATATTGACTAAGAAAAATGAAAGAATCTTTTGACAAATATTTTCCTACTTTTACAAAACAAAACCATGTGTGGCTTTGATTGTTTGTTTTTTTTTTTTTTTGTTTTTTTTTTCTCCACAAACATCAAATGGGGTTTATTGTAATTTTATTATCAGCACACCATCAGTTAAATAAATTGATAGAAAGATAAATAAATATATAGAAAGGTACGTGCGTACGTAGTTAGTCAAAAGCCCAAATGAGATAACAATATTTAAAGATATTTGGGCATTCCATCAACTTTTTAAAACTAAAATGGCTAAGCATTCTACAGGTGTAATATTTCTATGAGGGAAATTTTCAATGCTATATGTCTGGATAATAATTACCATTGAATAGATAACGTTTGAATTTATTTCATAACTCAGACACACACATGCACACACACACACACACACACACACATATATATATATATATATATATATATATATATATATATATATATATATATATATATATGTCTGTATGTATGTATGTATGTATGTATGTATGTATGTATGTATGTATGTATGTATGTATGTATGTATGTATGTATGTATGTATGTATGTATGATGTCATTATTGCTATGTTGTTTTAAGTTTAATAATAATCAGATTTGATAGCAACACTTTTAGAGTTTGAATTAATTGAATTCAATTTGAATAACGTGAATTCAAAACTTACTCGAGAGTATGTAACAAGGCGTGAAACATTAATTGGAAACCAAAGTATGCATACGGTTATGAAATATTAACTGGAAAGCGAGGTATGCCTACGATTATAAAAGTTTAATTGGAAATTGAGGTATGCACACGAGTGTGAAAATTTGAAACAGGTATGCAAACGATTATGATAATGAAATATTAAGTGGAAACCGAGATATGCATACGATTATGATAATGAAATATTAAGTGGAAACCGAGATATGCACACGATTATGATAATGAAATATTAAGTGGAAACCGATATATGGATATAATTATGAAAGTTTAATTGGAAATTGAGGTATGCACACGAGTGTGAAAATTTGAAACAAGTATGCACATTATTATGAAATATTAATTGGAAACTGGGGTAGGCATACGATTATGAAATATATTAATTGGAAAGTGAGGCATACACACGATTAAAAAATATTAATTGAAAACTGAGGAATGCACAAAATTATTAAATATTAATATTAATCCGAGGTATGCATACGATCATGAAATTTTAATTGACATTGAAGTATGCACATGAATATGAAAATGAACTGGAAACAGGTATGCACACGATTATGAAATAATTATTACAAACAGGTATGCACACGATTATGAAATAATTATTACAAACAGGTATGCACACGATTATGAAATAATTATTACAAACAGGTATGCACACGATTATGAAATAATTATTACAAACAGGTATGCACACGATTATGAAATAATTATTACAAACAGGTATGCACACGATTATGAAATAATTATTACAAACAGGTATCCACACGATTATGAAATAATTATTACAAACAGGTATGCACACGATTATGAAATAATTATTACAAACAGGTATGCACACGATTATGAAATAATTATTACAAACAGGTATGCACACGATTATGAAATAATTATTACAAACAGGTATGCACACGATTATGAAATAATTATTACAAACAGGTATGCACACGATTACGAAATAATTATTACAAACAGGTATGCACACGATTCCAGTTTTTTAAGGCTTTTTTGATCAATTGTTTATCAGAAACACAGACCTTCTACTTGATGTTATTGATTGGCGATAAGTATAATCAAATCTGAACAGTCTTGAAAAGTCTTTTCAATATTGCAATTCGTAACATTTTTCATATTGATTATAGTAGGCAGCCATGACATTGTGTAGAATAGCTCAAAGCTGAAAATTTAACAAAGTGCTGAGTTAAAAAAAAGTTAGAACAAGTGATCGATTTTATTTTAAATTTGTCACTTGAATAACATCTAGCAATCAATTAGAGCAATACAAATAATTGGAAATTATTTCCCCATACGGATATATGACATTAATAAAATGTTGATATTTGCACATTTCTAATGACCATTCATTCAACACACACACACACACACACACACACACACAAACACACACACACACAGAGCGAGATATACCTGGTTTATGGGTATATCATACATGGTCTATTGGTAATAAGGAATCTAAATAAATGTTTTCCCTCTTATTATTGTTATTCGATTTTCTCTTCATTACAAAGTCGGATAATCTCAAACTTTTATTTCTAAAGCCTTTTTAAAATTTATTAATTTACTGATCGAGTGAATAGACTGACGTAATTATGAACATGTCAGTTTTAAAGAATGTTGCTTCGGAGTGAATACATAATTAAATTACCAAATGTGTTATCCTCGTTAAAGAAAGTTGTTCATCGTCGTTGTCATCATCATCATCATCACTAAGTAGAGTATAAACAAAATGAATCAATCGAATTTTGATTAAAAAGGGGGATGTATATTTTTGTGTCTGGTGCCAAAATGATTGTTTCGAGACTACAATTTCACAAATAAGTCGTTGGAGATATTGCTAATGCATGACTGATCATTAGTTTTTTTACTGGAATCTAGGTCACATATACCTTAAGTATTTTAGTGTAATTGAAGTCAAGTATTTGCATATCAGTAGGGTACAGTCGGAAATCTGGGCTAATCCGACTGTAGTATTCGAACCCTCACTCTTTGAGTTACTAGATCTGCACGTAGGCCACTGAGCCATCACGGCTCCATACAAAACCAAGAACTAACACATGATCAACAAAATATACACATATTTTATTATACAAGTAGGTTTATCTTTTTAAAACATCCGACTTGTTCACATTCCATAACACTTCAAAACGTTCACACAAATCTTGGTTCCCTGGGGTCCAGCGTCTTTTATCCCTCCGCCATTCCAATGTTAACATCATTGGAGAAATTGGATATAATTACTTAACCACTTTAGCACCGATTAACACCCGTTCCGGTAGACGTCATGGTGGCTTGGTGCAGTTTTCTTATCGTTTTGGATTTATAGAAGTCAATTACAACATTATTTTTTGAATGATATAATCTATTATATCGATGCCAGTGCTGCTGCTTGCTGCTTATCCTCATCTTCCTTCCGCTACTATAACTACTACCACCACAATCATCATTTCTGCGGTAGCGTTGAAATATAAACACACACACACACACACACACACACACACACACACACACACACACACACACACACACAAACAACAGCACACATCTGATAGATAATTTCCTTATAGAAGCGACTAAAGGCGTGCATAATTAATATCTATATAACAGATATGAATAGACTGGCAAAGGCAATGGATCATATTGAAATAAAAAGAAATAGGATTCACGAATTCTTAATAAATCTATAAACTTGTACTGCTTTTTGCCATCTTTTCAAGGTGGCCATTTGTGTTCACTCGACAATAATTTCATTTCAATTATTTTCGTTTTCTTTTTCGTTTATTTTTCTATTGGTATAACTTAATCGTTTCATTATTCGTGTCAGAGAATCCACAGAATGATAGTGAGGTAATTCAGGACGAAGTCGGTCAATTTCACAGTCAAAAGAAAAAACTTCGGGTGCCTGTGTACTAGTAGAGGATGAAATTCGTATAATATTTACACAAAACAGCTACCATTTCCACTTTTATTTATCATTTCTTTTTTTCTTTTTTTTTTTTTTGTTCCATTTCTTGAGAATTTATATTCATGTTCATTCTATCTTAACACCATTTGGTGTTCTATTAGCTTATCTGAATTATAAATAAACATAATTCCGTACGATAGAAACCATGACCCTAAAAATTACAGTGACCTTTAATTATACAGATATTTGTAGTAAGCATATTGTTTCAGTATTAATTGTTTTTATTTTAATTTTCTTAAGACCATGCCTGTTATGAACCGAGATGAGAAACCCCGATTCTGCGCCGGATGTGGGAACAGAATAGTGGAAAAATATTATCTAATGGCGGCGGATAGGGTGTGGCATTTAGACTGTTTAAAGTGCTGTGACTGCAATATTCGTCTTGACACAGAGCTCACGTGCTTTGCACGGGATGAAAATATATACTGCAAAGAGGACTATTATAGGTAAGATTTTTAAAATAACGCAAATTACACACACACACACACACACACACACACAGGAATTTTAGTAATACACATAAGTCTATACTACCTTCCTTCAAGCATTTTTTACATCATCGTCATGGATACCCTGCATGACAGCGTCCATGACTGCATTAGTGGTTTCCTGTTAAATAAGCAACATAAAATGTTGTTTTTTCAATTTAAATTTAAACAGGATTTAAATCGTTCAAAATTTAAAACCAGCAAGTATAATAAACCACAAATATTGTCTAGAGTATTTGTGAATGTTTATGTGTGAGCTGATACTGTCAAAAATAATGTGTCCACACACAAAGTCTGTGCACAGACACATTTCAAGTGATCAGTCTTAAACATGATCTGGTAATTTTGTATTAGATCAATTCCTCATGATTTCATTGGCGGCCATTTAGTTTACTACTGACAGATTTTACGTCCTAATTTTTTATGTTTTATGGCAACTATATATTTGTCAAATCACAAGAAAATATCACCTAACATAGAAAAGAGAAAAGAGACAGTATATTTATTATTAAATAACGTACTTCATTTATTTCGATATGCCTTGTTGAAAATGAAAAACTGGTACACTAACAAGGGAGAAAGCAACGGCCCGGTTGTTTACCATCCAGGTAAATTAAATGTAACGTGTTCTGTTAATCATCTCCTTGGGAAGGGTCTATTCATTGGGAAGGGTCTTTTCATTTCAGAAGTTAATTAAATCAGCCATATCATAATACCTCCACCCCTTGCTAACGAGTAGGACAGTTTATATGATGACTTTTTAAAGACATACACAAAAGAAAACCAAGCACACACATAGGAAATAAATATTCATCAAAAATAACACGAACATGTCTTAAATAATTATTAAACTGGTTTACAGCCGTGGTTGTCACAGCAAAACAATATTTAACAAACTACATCATGTTTTAATTATAATTTGAAAAATAAATGTGAAAATATGTAACATACATATATCTTAGATCTCAACATTTATATTCTGCTCTCTTTTTAATGTCAGGTAAGTTAAATGCAAATTTAAGTTACGTGTATAAAAATAAATTCACACTAGAAAGGTCAATGAAAATCGTCTAATGCAATGACTGAGTATGAAATAAGTTTGGGATCACATCATTGATAACGTCACTTGCATTGGTGTGAACTAGAGAAAACTCATGATATGAAGTAATGTGGGATAGGGAAATCTCATGAAGTGGGATAGTGAAATCTCGTCATATCCAATAAGTGGGATAGGGAAATCTCATGAAGTGGGATAGTGAAATCTCGTCATATCCAATAAGTGGGATAGGGAAATCTCATGAAGTGGGATAGTGAAATCTCGTCATATCCAATAAGTGGGATAGAGAAATCTCATGAAGTGGGATAGGGAAATCTCGTCACACGAAGTGTTGTAGGATAAGGAAGTCTCATCTAAGAGTTGGAATTTTTGGGCACGAAAACAAGGCCGAATTGCTACTCAACCATTTTTATTCCGAGGGTGGGGTTTTCCTTTTACCACGCCAATGCTTATGATCACAAAGTATTTTTCTCTCATCTCCCACTTTGAAAATAGTATTGAAAAATGATGGCTTGTCCTGAGAATGTTTGTAAATTAGAAATGCATAGTTTTCTAAACGTTTTGACGCAATTATAAACAGTACGGAACAGTGCCGGATTAAAGCCTGGGGAGGCCCCCTCACAAATTTACTCTTAATACGATTTTAATTTTACAAACCAACAAAAGCGTGGGGACCATAGGTCGGTGCCTACTCTGCCTATTTGGTAATCAGGCACTGGCACGGAAAGATAAGTGTATAACAAAGAATTTGTTGAAAAAACGGATTACTATATTTAGCTTTACCGACAGATTAACTCCTTCAATTATCAAGTCGCAAGAAACATTTTTATACGTTCATTGCGTCAAATATTAAAGTCTACTACCATGAAGGGATCCAGAAAATAGTGTTTTTGAACCGATGGAGGGTGGGTGGGCGATGAACAAGTAGGCCACGGGTCTGTGTTACGAAACGCCCATTGGTGGCCTAAGAAGGAAACTTGTATTTTAAGCGTTTCCAGGGCATACATCCAACCGTAAAGAGAACTCACTCTAGCAAACCTTTAGGTTGTTTAGCGCTAACTTTATGTCGATGAGGGGTAGGGGAGGCGCAATGACTACATCTATCCGGATCCACACATAACTACACTGACGATGGGTTGGGATAGAAAATATTCCACATGTCTTTATGGAATAGGCAAATTGTATCACACATAAATAATACAGAAAATTAAATTGACCCAGAACGCTTGTATTTATAGGTGTAGTTATATCATACACTGAAATCCTATGCCACACAGAAAAATGTGTACCACTCTTTTTTTTGTACTGAACATTAACATATGAGTACATGCTCCAAATTCATGTCATTGTTACTGAGAAAAGAAGACATCTGCAAGTGTTTGTGTTCAAATATGAAATGCAAAAATCTCGTATACCGATGCCTATCCTTTATGTTTTGAAGTGCTCTACACTTAAGCACTTCTTCTGACTAATTGCCAAGCCCGGCCCTAGGATGTGCGGGGCCCAAGGCAGAAAGCGATGAGCGCGGGGCCCAAAGCAAAAAAAAAAAAAATAATAACATTGCAGAGAAGCGAGTGGACCAAGATGGTTACTTATTTCGCATTGCCCTAGGGCCGATCCTGTTAATTGGCCACATTGAATAACAAGTTTGTTTTTATACATCTTGCTTACGATTATGTACATACCCTGAATTCTTCACATTTTGTTTTTGAACATGAAACACTAACTAACACCGAGAATTTCAAAGTCTGTTACGGTGCTCCAGGTAAATTTATTTCATTGCAATACAATATGCAGTAAGAACAACAAAAGTTACCAGAACCATTAAAGTTCTAAAATTTCAATTTGGGTATAAATATCAAAATTTAAAGTATTTGGACTTTTGGTTGGCGTTTCAGTTTAGTATCAAATGGTTATAGAAATGCATGCCATAATTTAATTACTAGAGTAGTGATAGACTTCAAACAAACTGTAAGAAAGTGACCGCCCTGTTGAATCCCTTTGCAAAGGACCTTATTCCAATTGTCTCGGCACGATTTGGCATTGCTGGTGCCATTCAGAACAAACAAAGGTAGCAATACCAAAGAAACCTTAGTTTTGTTGTGTCCGTTATACGTTCGCATCATTGGTAATACGTACGGAAAAAAGTGAGTAGTGGAATTTGGAACGTGAAGGAATATTGAGAGATATAAATGGAAAGAGAGCTGGTTTAAACCATTAAGATACCTTGATTCATTCATCTTGAAAAGGTTTATTCTCCACCTCCAGTGATTTATATGTGATATGTATTTTTTCTGGGAAACGGATAAATTTGAGTAAGACGTAATACATGTGTGTCCTATAATATTACACCACGCATCTGTTCAAATCATCTTGACAGAGCGTGATAAGTGATATTTTGATTTACAACCTTGAAGTTTAAATTTTTGTTTTTCTACGCCATAAATTAATTTTTTTATTTAAAAAATGAAACGAATACACGGCTGAAGAAAGCGATCACAAAGAACTATTAATATTGTACTGACATCCGCATAGTTTCTTTCAAGAATATTTTTGTAGGCATAGTTGTATTTTTTAATAACAGACAAATGTATCACATGATCATAACTTTAATGGTAAGAAAGTTTAAGTTGTATCATCGATTCTTTTTACTTTACTTTATTGCTTGTTTTCTTAAAGATTCCAGTATTTATGTATGCTCTAAGAAGCGTTTTGAAGGAAGCCAGTAAGTATTACCCCAGTTTGGATGATATTCAGTTTGTCTGTTTCAGTAAGGTTGCTATTTCATTCGTCTGTATGTCCTTCCGCTATACTGTACATTTAGCTGCGACAAAATGTGGTTAGTTTGATTACAACCAAAACCTAAACTTTGAAATTTGAAGACGACGAAATATGCCCTTTATCTTACTGAAAATTAACATTACTGATTTCACAGATTAAACACCTTTATAAGAATTGGTTTCATTTAAGAAAGCTTGTCTTCATTCTTTCACCCTGAATCTAGCGTTGGACCATGTACTGAATTTTTACTCATTCCTCTTTTTTGTGTATTAGTGTGACAATTTTGACTCATCTATAAAATCCTGTAGGGTGGCAATATCTCCATCAAGTGTGCAGCACATGAGGCCATTCTATGTTTAATTGTTTTGCTTGCCATTTTACCTACAACGGTACAAGCTGAAAGGAGTAAATTGAAGAACTGTCTCCTCACTAATTTACACCGAAAGAAATAGCATATTCCTAACATTTTCTTAAAAAAATATTTTCGAATGCTTTTATATTTATTTTATTATTTCAGACGTTTTTCCGTGAAGACCTGTGCAAAGTGCAATCTGGGAATTTCAGCAAATGAACTTGTCATGCGCGCCAGAGACCATGTATTTCATTTATCCTGTTTCACATGTTGGGCTTGTAATAAAACTTTGACAACAGGTGACTATTTTGGTATGAAGGACAATCTAGTATATTGTAAACCAGACTACGAACTCCTTTTTCAAGGAGACGGTATGCAAAGTCTTTCATCCGGGATCATTGGTCCTCCAGCAGGAGAAGTTTCTTTTTACAGTGGTGTAAAACGTACACAAAAGGGACGGCCGCGAAAGCGAAAAATTACTGCGTCTGATGGAAATATGTGTTCTCAACAACACCTAGGTAAGATGATACTGTTTACAAAAGCTTTATTGACTGGTGATACTCCTTCTTTATCACGTTTTCCATATGATTCTTCCACAAGACGATTAGGAATTATGACCCTTTATAAATCAACCAAACATGCATGTCTGTATGTATGTATGTATGTATGTATGTATGTATGTATGTATGTATGTATGTATGTATGTATGTATGTATGTATGTATGTATGTATGTATGTATGTATGTATGTATGTATGTATGTATGTATGTATGTATGTATGTATGTATGTATGTATGTATGTATGTATGCATGCATGCATGCATGCATGCATGCATGCATGCATGCATGCATGCATGCATGTATGTATGTATGTATGTATGTATGTATGTATGTATGTATGTATGTATGTATGTATGTATGTATGTATG